>JAZKJV010008031.1:0-350467 GCA_037367405.1 Ottelia alismoides | reverse complement strand
TTTTAACGTTTTGTGGATTTTATTGAAATTTAGCAAAATTTCAAATTTTTTGAATTTTAAATATATCTATTGTGAATTCTGAATGTGTAATAATAAATAGTATAATCTATACTAAAATTTCTTGACATTTTTAAAATATTTTAGAATTTAATAAATTGTGTAATATATTTTGCAATTGAAGGGTTTTTTATTTTCAAAAAAGGAAAACAAGTAATAATTTTGAAACCCAAAATTATGAAAGATAGTTGTATATGTAGAGTATGAAAGGGGCTAAGGTCCAGTTTTTGATATCTCTAAACCATTTTCTAGATCTTATGTATCCCACTTACCCAATCGAGGGCAAAAAGTTAGATATAAAATTGATCTACTTGATTTTTTAGGAATTTATTCATATAAACCTAACATGCATATAAAAATAAATTTAAAAAGTAACTAAAAATGCAGTAAAAATGAAATAAAATATCTAACAGCTTCAAGCTATTCTGTATAAGCCTGTTAAAATTTGGCAAAAGAAATATAAAGTCGAAGGGTTCAAAAGGCTACTTAATAGTTGGGGGGGGGACTAAAATTATAGAAAAACAAAGATAAAAGTATCACAAAATGGGCATAGAGGGACCAATTTACAATATCCAAACATTGCAATTCTTCGGAGGGACACCCAAGTTGCGGTCTTTAGTTGTACTCTGAAATGCGCAGGGGTACATGTGCAATATTTACATAGCTTCATGATCCTAGAATCTTCTTGATCACATAAAATGCCTTACAACAGTTTAAATAATATTGTAGACTCACCTAGTTGAAAATATGCCTCCTCGAGTTTGTCTTGGAACTTTCCCAAAGAAAATAAACATAAAAATAATGGTTTTGATACATGATTTACAATACTACAACTAACCTAATCTACTAGTGAAAAAGTATGTCTAATACCATAGTGAGTAGGTGTGCCAATCGATGACATACCTTGAAATCGACTAAGATTCAAATTCAATGATTTTAAAAGTTTTAAATCTTAATTCGAAACAAATTATAAACGAGTTAGCTATCTTGAATTCAAATTCAATTCATTTCAAGTTACAAAACATTCGAATTTGATTCATTTTATTTTGAATTTGAAAAGTTGTTTGATAACTTAAAGCTTATGTAAGTTATTTTATATAAAGAATGTTGTAATTTTAAGGATTCCATTTTATAATTCTAATTTTAAATATACGTTACTAAGACATGAAAAAAACTATATGACTAAGGAAGACATCAAAGATATAATTTGTATACACCATAAAGATATCTAAATTATACAGCTATTTTATGTCTTTTGCAATTTAAATCCACTTTTTTGTGCAATGGAAGAAATATACGAATAAAATATATCTTTACGAGGCATATTATAAGATAAAATATTATTGACAAAAAAATTGAACACATTATGATTACCATTGCTTATTGAAGCAAAATAATACCAACCTCCTATAGAAAATTAATACAAATTAATTTTAATACTTGAAACAACACAAGTAGAAACAAATAACTTTAGAAGATAAAATCGTTTCATCCATCATAAGGATCATCAACATTTAAAATCTTAAATAAAAAATCATGAACCACGTGTGAATTTCAATATACAGAGGAACACCTTACATATTGGAGAGAAGATCTTGTAAATAACTCATACAATGATCTTTGTCTTCTTGACAATAATGGCCATTACGATGGATTACCATGCAAGGATAACTACAACTTTGTAAATACTTTTCACCTTATTTGAGTTTTTATAAAAGTTTTAAATATTATTTAAAAACATGTGCATAATTACAATAAGATAAAACATCAAAACTAAAATAAAAACAAATCATATACTTCAATACATAGGTAAAGTGTACTATAATATACATACAAGATATATGTACATAGTTAATTAAGTATATAACTAAAGTTTAAAAAATGTAATAAAAATACCAAAATATGTAACTAAATAAATTAAAAATATATAAAATACACGCAAATAATAATAAAACACAAAATACAAATTGAAATAAAATATACAAAGTACATGTATTTTACCTATATTTAACCTATAATAAATAGGCTTGTAAAAATAAATAAAAATAGGCATAAAATAATATATAACTTACAAACACTTTTTGTGTTTTATCGAAAAATCAATTAATTCATGTATTAATTTTATCGATTTTACATATAATTTTGGGATATCTTTTTCTTGGGTGGTCAACGTGGACCAACTAGGACTCTCCATTTGTTGACCTTGGTCAACTATACATCTCCCCTCTATCGTCCTATCAGACTCATGAGAAGGCCCCCTTTTCTTGGTTTTTTCATGCCACTACCTCACCTTCATCTCCCTCGAGCCTTCTGTCCTTCCATAGTATGTACACCCTCCATCCTCACCGAGCCCATTCTTTCCACCTACCCCATCTCCTTCGCACGCCACCCTTCTCAAAACCACCATCGTTGCCTACCTATAAAACTTCACCATCTCTGCCATCTTTGCGCTTGATCTCTCCTGGAGTCGTTCTTAGGACCTCAGACGTTGGCTGAAGCTCATGGTAGGGGAGGAGCGTCGCTGGAGGAGATCCAACCGTCATTGGCCTTCTGCTGGTGGTTTTGCTTCTTCAGATCCTAGAAGAATCGATGCCCAATTTCCTTCCATCTTTAGGTAATATTTAGGTTTAATTTCCATTTCTAGCATTTAATTTTCGTTCTTAGTTCGTAATCCAGGGTTAATTGCAAAATCCCCAAATTGACCGGGAGCTCGAGCTCCAGATCATCATGTTCCATATCGTTTCCCGACTCAATTCCACATTCATCTCGTTCCCCATCATTCTATGCATCTTTTCCCCACCTAAGTAACCGAGATCCATCGTGGATGTAGCGAAACGAGGATCTGTTGGAGCCTCATCGCATCTTTATTCCTCACTGTCGTCTGCTTCTTTTCTCGGTCGTGTCGACTTGCCTCGAGCTATGGACTTTTGTGGTGCAGGGACCATGCTTAGACGACCACCAAAAGCTTCGAATCGAGGCTTATCAGACCTCCATGTCTCCTGAAGCAAAACAACTTCTAGATCTGCATTTGAAGATGTCTAGAGCCCATCGGTCATCACCTGCACATGCGGAGCAGCACAGCAAGCTACATCAACCGTCGGGAGGAGAAACGACCGCCGGAGCAAGGATAAAATGAGAATCTAAGCGAGCACATGCCAAGTTCTTCTGCCGTTCATCGATGCCCTTCGACAATTGTTAAATTAAGAACACAATCCAGATCTAATTTGAGCTGCCAAATCAATTTGAATCGGTGCCTCCCCACAACCGAAGGATCTACCACGCATCATCCAAGGAGCAACTGGTTCAATGGGCGTTAAGGGGATAAAATTGCAAATACCCCATCTCTACCTTTTGTAATTTTTAGAGTCATGTAAATACTTAATTATGTGTTATATTTTTGGGGAAAAGTTACATAGAAACCCTTGTATGGTTTGAAAATTACAAGTAGCTCCGCTACCAGCTAAATTCATATGGCCCACAAGTAAGTTGGGTAAATTTCTTGTATACCCCTTTGAGTTTATATATTGAAAAATAGTTTAAAATTTTGTAAATAAAGTTCAAAAACTTTGGGTATTCTGCACAAAACTCTTCATATTTATTTTATATTGCATATATACCCTTGTCAGCTTATGTATTTTTATGTTTACATATCCTTTTTCTATAAATAGATGTCATGCAAAATAGGATACAATGTGTGAGATGATGCTCATTCATGCTATCTACTTTATTTAACTTTTTTTTATCACGTTTTCTATTTATTAAAAATAAAAAGGGCATTTTTATTCCCTCTATAGCTTGAAAAATACCAAAAATATATAAAACCCACATTAAAAATTCCAAAAATAGATATTGTTTACTACTCTATTTTATCACTATAGACCAAAAATCACTAAAAATATAAAAGAAAAAAACAAACCCTTGCTAAACCTAAAAAATAGAAAAAATCCCAACCCCTCCCCCCCAAAAAATTACTATCATGATGTATATCTTTGTATATACTTGTTACTATATATTAAAATAATTTTGAGAAATTATGGACCTATTTTATTTTTTAAAATATCAAAACAATTCAGCCTATTTAAGTATTCCCTGATTTGAAATATTTTGCATTTTAAAAAAACCTAAAAATTAGCAAAAATCACTAAAAAATCTCAAAAATAGAAAAATATAAAAAACACAAAAATATTTTATCTTATAATTTTTATTTATATATACCTATATTTATAAATAGAATACCTTATATAGTATCTATATACATATATATAGTTATATATACCGAGGGACCTTCCAATGAGGTGCACCTTTCCTGGGTGTATGGAAAGCCTATCACGAGATCCGTTAGATCTCGATCTAGCGGTTCTTCATCCAAAAGGGTATTTTAGTCCATACATTTTCGTTTTAAATTTGAATTTAATTTCGAATTTGAAATTTTTTTTGTCTTTATATTTTTCCATTTTTAGCGTGTCTGATTTGGTATTTTTTGTTGCCTTTTAATTGCTGAATTTTCGCCAACATGGTAGCATTTTCCCGAAATGTAGAATAACGGATTTTTTTTTGTAATATTCCCCTTGATATTGTAAAACTACATCATGCATTGTAAAATAAAATCACAATTAGTAATATTTATATTATAATAATTGTAATTTTGATAACACTATTGTAAAAGATCATGGACGTTTTGTAAAACCTGTATGAAGATTGTAAATCCATCAGATCCTATTATGTGCGTTTTTCACAAATGCCAAGCATCTTTGTAAAATTCGAGTCCCTGTTATAATTTTGCATCCTGCATTGTATAATAAGATCACAGTTAGTAAGAAAATGATATGCAATTGTAAAATACGATCTGAGATTGTAAAAAAAACTCGAGGTTGCAAAACAGTCTGAAATTGCAAAATAGGTCATTTATATTGTAAAATACGATATGGGATTGTAAAAAAACACCCGAGATTGCAAAATAGGTCATTATATTGTAAAAATCTGGCACACCCTCCATCTCCAGCATCCTCTCTACCCGCACCTCCTCCGCCCTTCTCCTCCACGTCCCACCTCCTCCATGCACGTCCTCCTCCGCCCACACACCTCCATTCACACACTCCTTCAACCGTCTCCTCCATGATCCACCTCCTCCATGCGTATAAATGTAAAAAGACAGTCTAAAATTTGTAAAAAGATGATATGCTATTGTAAAATACGATCTGGGATTGTAAAAAAACTCGAGATTGAAAATAGTTCATTATATTGTAAAAACCTGGGCACGCCCTCCATCTCCAGTATCCTCTCTACCCGCACCTTTGTCGCCCTTCTCCTCCACGACGCAAGACCGCGAATCTCCTATGGCCGCGAATCTCCAGGGCGGGCGTGACGTGGTGGTCGGAACTGGAAGATGGGTCGCGAGGATCGACATCGGAGGCTCGTGCTGCGAATCGAAGCGAATCTGCCATTGCTGCAAATCGAATCTCTAGGAAAGGCATGTGGTGCTCGTCGAATAGGGAGACGTGTAGCAGAGAGAGAGGGAGAGAGAGAGAGGGAGAGGGAGAGAGAGAGAGAGAGGAGAAATTTGTGGAGATATTTGTCGCATTCTAAATATAGATATGCTAAAATGACCATAATGGATTTTTCAACATTAAAAATATATAGACAATGAGCTGTTAATGGTAACCATCGGATTATTTGCGGATGGTCAAGATCGCGGGCTTTCCTTGCACCCAGGAAAGGTGCACCTCATCTGAAATATTCTCTATATATACTTATTATTATTTATTATAGATCCTATAATTATATTTTAAACACTTTAAAAAAGGATTATTTTTATTTGTGTTACTGATTTTTTTCTATTTATTATATATATTATATTTCACCTATATTATACATATTACATATATACACTTATTATATATTAAAATATAAATAAATTAAAAATCGAAAAAATATATGAAAAAATAAAAATTAAAAAAAACATAAAAAATCAAAGAATTAAACAATTTAAAAACCCACAAAAACTCAAAGTACGTAGTAGATAAATATATACACAAATATATTATCATTAATTGGAGATAAATAATAATTCCCGCTACACCCGTGTGTTTCCTGTGTTCGACACCATATACATTTATTTGTAGGGTTTATATTAAATTTTGACAGCACATTGCATTTCATTACTTGACCACTAATTGTGGGTTAATTATCAAATTTATCGATTGTCGTGAACGACCACCTCATTGATTGTTGATCTCGCCTTGTGTGGTCCGCATGACCGTATTTTACAGCTCATAGTTCGAATGACGTTGTTGTTGGGGAGCAACGTAGCGTAGACTTTTGTGTGTGTGTATATGCACATTATATCTCTTTTGTTTTTGATAATTATTGTATATGTTTACGACCATCTCTTCTTTGTTGACTTTCTTGCGAGGGACTGCGTGGTGACGACAATCTCTTAGGTGGTAGGCATACTTAGCCGTGAGGATATTGGATCGTTCTACCCTTGAGCCAATTAGAGATAGTGGGAGAGGGGAGACAGAGAGAGAAGTGAAGAGCATATTTTTAACACTAATTTTCTTTTTATTTTTGTAAGAGATTTTCATTTTATTTTTGTAAATTAATTTGCAATAGCTCATGACTTTTGGACACTACCACTTTGCGAGGTACATTGCCCGAGTGTTTGTTCACCTGGGGGCCTCGTCGATTTTCTCAATTTTTCTTGCCTTCTTTTCTTTGTTTCCCGCATTATGAGTTTTTTTGTCTTTCTTTTTATTTGTTTGGTGTGATTGAGCCTTATCACAGGACTTGCTTGCTTAGTATATTAGGTCCACACCCCTAATTATTTAATGTACATATAGCTTTTATGCTTGGAGGTAGACAAATTAATTGTTGATTACTTATATTTGGAGCCGAGTATCGAGAGAGACTCTATATAGCGTTAGCAGGACTCGTTATGGGGGACACCGAATAGTCTCCAAGACTGGACTTCTGGGTTCCGTTTTTGAGTATTTAGCATATGTTTTCACACTAATAGCAATTCATGTACTAAGGTGATTTTGTCGGCTTGTATTTGTATATAGGATAAGTGTCAATTATGCTTAACATCCTGTATGAAGAGAGCTGGGAAGCAAGGTAAGCATCTTCTGACTGAGCATACATCATTGATTTTCACTTGCATTGCTTTTCCGATCTCTTCCTCTGATTTTGACCACTCTTATATACTAAAAGAATGGAAACCTCACTAGATATCATGCATTCAAAAATAACAAAAAATGATAACAAATAAAATTAGGATGGTTAATATTACTCAACCCCAAAATCAAACGTAAATGACAAATTCATCGTTTTGGGGAGCGTAACCTCCTCATTGTTCACGTGTGTGTTCCAAAGTGAGAAAGTCACGTATACTTAAAGATTAGAGCCCCCATACATGGAATTGTACCTTAAGCGCTTGGGTTGGTTCTTGGACCCTATTGTTGTTGAAAGCAGTGGCGTCTGACTATAGACAAAGTAGTCTCGGTGTTCTAGTAGGTGTGCCATGCTGACTGGATAGGGGTGAAAATGAATACAGATATATCTGAATATTCGCTTACTGTAATCGAAAAAATTACTGTATATGAATATCCGAATTTGAATATTAATCGAATACATATGGAATATGGATATGTGTTATAAAAAATTTATGGATATAGATACATATATGGTAATATCTTGAATATCTGGATTCGGATCCGGATATCTGAATACAACATTTAGTATTATTTTATATATTAATTAATATAAGCCACAACCTGTGTTGTTATATCAGTACTATATATTATATAATATAATATATTAATGATATTAACAAACTTCCGTTTATTTGGACATGGGAACAAATGAAAGTTATGAAACTCTACCCCACTTTTTGCTTCTGGTGAAGAACGCATGTCACCTCGATATGTGGATTCAACATGTAGGTACGTTATGAGCAAAATTGCTCAATACGATATAAAAGATATATAACAAGTAAAATATAATTAAAATATGTGCAAAAGAAACAACTCAATAAACAACCCTCACAAAGAGATAAATTCTAATCATTACTATTTGATATGGATCAACTAACCGTCATGGATAGTCCGTGGTCATGGTCCAGGTGGGACCTCATACTATGATTATAAGGCAAGAGTAAGGTCTTAGGGTTGAGGTGTCTCCGTAAGCATGTGGTGGGGTACAATGCATCCTAGCTAAGTTCCCAACACGCTCACTTGGCTTCACTTATAGTATTGATGTCAACGATGCTAGCTACTTTGCAGACTGATTAGCAATGTCTATGGGTTGATGCTCTCCCCGCGCGAGGGAGGCAGATGGAGGGGGATAAGTTAGTGGGTCGAGCAGTGCTTGATCATTTCCATGCATTAAGTAGATGTAGCCAGGGCAGTGAATGGAAGTGTCATGGTTCCTGTTCCACCTTGCTTCTACGGGAGCCAACTAACGGTCTCATTAGGCACTTTGACATGTCCAAGGTCAAAGCAACATTTCTTGATCTCAATGCAGATGGGTTGGAGAGCCTTGGTGGTTTTTCGATGTTATGCTTTCAGGAATTTTAGGAGGTGGCTCAAGATGACCTTTTGGAGATCGAGGCCGAGTTCTGTGAAGGGAACATGGATTTTGATAGATTAAACTTTGTCCTCATTTTTTTTGCTTCCTAAGAAAGAGGGTCTTTGAGTGCACGCTGAATTTCATTTTATCATGCTCTTCCAAACGCAATCTACCTTATGTGGCTAAGGTCTTGACTAACGAATTGCATTTGAACTTGAATGACCTTATTTACCTGGTTTAAACGCCCGTCACCCCGAAGAGGAATTTGTTGGAGAGTGTGGTGATGACGAACAAGACTGCAGTTGACTAGCAAAGATGCGACATCAATGGTAACTTTGGAAGGTAGACTTATTGAAGTCTTATGATTGAGTGGAATGGATGTTCCTGTGGGCTTCACTTGTGAAGCGAGACTCTCGATTTGTGGATAGCTTGGATGAAGAGATTGCTCACTACTGCATCATGATTTGTTTTGGTGAATGCCATGACAAGGGGTGGTTTATTCTGGCCTCGATGTTGTCTTCTATAGGGGAGCCTTCCTTCTCTGCTATTGTTTGTCTTGGTTGCAGCTACTTTTTTGTGCATGGTGGATCATGCGGGTCTGCGTGACTTGTGACAGTTCCACTGTTCTACTGACATTTCCATCCATGTGTTCCAATTTGGTGATGATTTTGTGAAGGGGGGCACCTTTGAGGCACACACCATGTCGACGCGTCCTTGTTGCTTGGGATGATGTCACCCTACTGGCTACTAAGGGTGGTACCGGTATCCCACAAATTGTTGATATGAACAAGGTCACGTTGGCTAAATAGGCAATGCGAATCTACGATGCTAGCTACTTTGCAGACTGGTTAGCAATGTCCATGGGTTGATGCTCTCCCCGCGCGACTAACTTCCACCCCGTCTTGGAAGAAAGGGCATTATTCTGTCCTCCACGAGATGGTTCCTGTTTGTGGCATGTGGTGGGCTATATTATTGCAAAGAAACAGAAACATATGACATGGCACACGGAACATAAAGTCGATGAGTCATGGAGCATCCATCCGAGTCTGATTATTGGAAAGTATTGATGTCAACTTTTCCTACATTTTACGAAGAAAAGAGGAATTGCGTTATAGGTTTATGTACAGACGGGTTTAATCCTCATGAAAGAAGTAAAGATTACTCTTGCTTGCCAGTAATGACAACACCATACAATCTACTCCCATGGTTATGTAATACGCGACAGTTATGTTTTTTCGCTATTGGTACCAGGACCTACACATCCAGGAAAATGCATCGACGTTTATTTACGTCCTCTTATAGATGAGTTGAAAATGTTATGGGTCGATGCAGTTGATACATATGATGTAAATAAAAGTCAAACATTTAACATGAAAGTAGCTATGCTTTGGACGATAAATGACTTCCCGGCATATGGAATGTTATTTGGATGGAGTACGCATGGATTAAAAGTTGTCTATATTGTATGGAGAGTACTAAATTATTCTACAATCAATACGGTTAGAAACTATGTTTTTTTATTGTCACAGACGTTTTCTTTCAAACAATCATCCATATCGAAGACAGAAGCAGTTATTTAAAAAGAATACAATTGATCTTTCAGATCCCCCACCATTCAAGACAGGCGATATGATATTATCAAGATTGGAGGAATTGGAGAAATCAGCCTTAGAGAATGGAGATAAAACAAAAAATCTTCCTGATTTTAGTAACAGTCATAATTGAATTAAAAAGAGTATATTTTCGGAATTACCATATTGGAGTAAGTTACTGATACGACACAACATAGATGTTATGCATATAGAAAAAAATGTATTTGCTAACATCTTCTATACTGTTATTAATGTAGCCGGTCGATCAAAAGATACAGTAAAGTCTCATCGTGATTACAAACCATATGCAATAGGGTAGAATTGTATATAAAGGAACATGATAATGGAAGGGTTGAACTTCCTAAAGCGAAGTATACCTTAGACAGAAATTAAGTTAAGCTTTTTTACGAATGGACAAGCAAATTAAAGTTTCCAGACGGATATGCATTAAATTTTTCCAATTTGATCGATTTAAAGAAGTGTTCATTTAAGGGAATGAAAAGTCATGACTGTCATGTTTTTATGGAAAGATTGCTATCGTTAGTATTTAGAGGATTGTTACCAAACAATATTATCGATGTTCAAATGTTAGCATATTTTTCCAGCTTCTATGCTCGTCACGCATACACCGCATGGAGATTGATTATCTTAATAAAAATATTCCTGTGATTATGTGTAACTTGGAGAAGATATTTCCACCGTCATTTTTTGATTCAATGGAGCATCTGATGATTCATATTTCATATGAAGCAAAAGTAGGAGGGCCGGTAAAATATCGTTGGATGTATCCATTTGAAAGGTAATTAAAAATATTATAATCTTGTTGCATTCTTTACTATTTAAATAAAATGTTAACCTATTTCCATATAGGTTTATGGTTCTTTCTTAAAAGAAAGGTCCGAAACAAAAGTAAAGTTGAAGGATCAATAAGTTCGCAATATATATGAGGAAGTCGCAACATTCTGCGCTAGGTATCTTCGATAAGATGTGGAGCCAATCCACAACAGATTTAGGAGGAATGAGACAATTACTCAGAGGAAGAACCTTGTATTAGTATCTTTCGTCAATCCACTCAGCTTATAGGAAAGGCAACTGAACGTTTCTTATCGAAACAGGAGAAGGATGCTGCAGAGTTATACGTATTAGACAATTGCGAGAAAATAACACCATATGTTCAGTAAGTATTTGTATTACTTTATGTATATATGAAAATTAAATTTCAATTACTTCTGATGTTTCTTTTACAAATTTTAGGTAATTTAGGAAGAAAATTATCGAGGAAAATACGATGTATTTAGATGATGAAGTTCTGAGCGTTTATAGGAATCAATTTCCAGCTTGGTTTAAATACCGCTCAAAATCGTTAGACGGTGGTGATTTTTATTCTCATATTTTAAAATATTTTGGAGGACCTGTTTATAAGGCCCGATCTTACAACTCTTGCTGCAACAATGGTTATTGTTTTCATACATTCAATTCCAGTAAATATTTAACAACTCAGAATCATGCAGTGATGGTTCGTAGATCTTGTTATGAGGAAGATCATATGAATTATTATGGAATTTTAAAGGAGATACTAGATGTGGAATATAGTATACCAGGCTTGAATAAAGTAGTTCTCTTCTTGTGTGATTGGTATGAACCAAATGGAGGTGTAGTACTCGATAGGAGAATAACTGTGTCGGCGTGGTACCAAGAAAATTTATACGCAGATTTGAACCATTCGTCTTAGCTTCTCAAGCGGATCAAGTTTGCTATCTCCCACAAGTGTCAAAGAAGAGAAAGAGCGTTGAAACTTTTACTGTTGTGAAGATAAATTCTCGAGGCTATATTTCAAATGATTACACTCATCATGAAGATGACATAAATGAAACATTCACACCGACAATGAACAAATAGACTTAATAGAAGAAGTCATAATCATCGAATCAATTCGATTGGATGATAATGAAGTTTTTTGTGTTAATCTACAAGATGATACCGACTCAAGAAATGATGATTCCGAAAACTCAAAAAATGAAGAAAACAAAGAAATATCCTTTAATCCAATTGAAATAAATGATGAAGATTAGTTGTAAGTTTTATTACACCACTGTAATCAAATTAGCTAAAATATTTGATAATAATTATATATTAATTATTACATCATCATTACAGTCATGGTAGGTTTTGGAGGTGGCGGGGCTCATGGATCACATCGATCCAATCATCCATCTTCTTCAGACATACCTTCGTACAGTAGGCAGCCCACCCCGGATGATGTATTAGATTCACAGTCCGACGAGGTCCGGCGGGTCATAGCTTACTATGAGTCTCTTGGTTATCCTCCTCCACCATTTTATGTAGGTGGCTACGGAGAGTCATCTACCTCAGCCGCTCATACTGGATTCCCGATCCCGGTCTCCATACCTGCATGGACATCGATGGGTTCTGATTCTCCTTCTTCTGGACATCTGAGCACCTCCGTGCCTCTACCTACTACAGCTGGGCAGACTTCGACGTCCTATCCTTTGTTGGAGGTTACGACGGATGGGAGGTAAGATTTTAATAATTTTTTTCATTTCGATTTTACCAAATATTTATAAATTGTATCATGTCTACAAATTTTACCAATTGTAGGGATTTTTTGAATAGCAACATGGTGGCAAAGGAGATAACCAACATAATCAAGACACACTTGACTTGCATGCAATTTAAATGGTGTCGCATCCCTGCTACATAACAAGAGAGACTGTTTGACATGTTTCTGGTAAGAAAAATATCTAAGAAGTGATAAAGAAATTTTCTGTCAAGTTTTTTGGATCTAATATGTTGCTGTAATTTTCAGAGTAGGTATCGCCTTGGTTCGGGTCTGGAGAAGGAGGCTTATCGTCGAGCCTTTATTAGTTTGGCGGAGAAGAGAATGAGCAATACATTTTTCAAGGCAAGGATAGACTCGCATGCGAAGACGGGATGCGAGGAGATGAATTTTGAGGAGATGAAGAGGTTCCCGCCAGCATGGTGTACGGAGGATAGGTATTGTATTTCTTAAATAATTTATAATAAACTTTTAAAGTAATCAATAATCATAACATATTCCTTGCAGATGGGCGGGTTTCTGTGATGCATTCGTTGAGGATGCGGAGTTTGGAAGGAGATCCACGGCGGGAAGGACAAACTGCCAAAAACAAAGGATTAAATCGACAAGTGGCTCTAAAAGCCACAATCAGATTAGAGCGGAGATGGTATTACAATATAAAATTAATTTTTTCAAATCTACTTTAATATAATTAAAGCATTGTTGTTATCACAATCTTAAAATTATTTATCAGGTAGCTAGGTTGGAAAGAGAACCCTCTTTTCAGGAGTGGTGGTCGAGGTCCCACATGAGTGGGAAAGAAGGAGAGTCGCAATGGTCCACTCCTGAAGCAGGAGAATTGTTGGTAAGTTTATCAATTTATTTGAATTTGAAAGATATATTATAACTCATTTTTATATATTTCATTTTGTATTTCAGGATCGTTATTTGACACTATCTGCAGATAAATGGATGGTGATCCAACTGAATAGCAACCACCATTTGATAAAATAATATGAAAGCATGTATAGATAAATATTATCTCACTATACTCATTTCTTATATATAATTTCATATTAAACAATGAAAATCTTATAAGGTGTTGGAGGAGAGGGACGTTGTGGCGAACAAGAAGCAGACGTTTGGTGGTCTCCTTCCATACTATGTGGAGGAACATCATCATTCCTATTCTGCATACTCCCAACCGTCGTACACACAATCACATTCGTCCCAATTATCAATTCCAATGGAGTCGCAGATGACGATGATGGTGGAGCAGGTGACGAAGCTCCGAGAAGATTTCATGGCACACATGTAAGTATTCTACTTAGAATGAGTAATAATTTTATATTTCTATATCTACAAAATGCAAGTAACAGGTATATATCTTTCATATATAATATAGGTTATAAGGGCGTGCATCTTAACCTGAGCAGATTGAATCCGATGACGAAGAGGAGGAGGATAACGACCCTAAAGAAGAGGCACGCATGTATGCTAGATTCAAAGAGAAGGAAAATGAAAAAAAGAAATCAAAGCATGGTTTAATGTCTAAATTTTTTAGATCAAAGAAGTGAATTGTTTTTTCTATTGGCTTGTGTTGTTAAACTTTTAGCACGTCTTTTAATTTATGTGAACTTGATAGTATAATTTGTTGTAATTTTACTTGTCGTTGTTGCTTCCAACATATATTTGTAGTATTCAGATGTTAAATTTGAATGTTTAGTTTCTAAATACATGTATATTGTGTGAGTTTGACTTGTCAATGCTAGTTAATTTAGTTGACGAACTGCTATACTATATATACGCTTAGCGAGCTCTGATAAGCACCTGCAGTGGTTTATTGGCAGGCTATACAGGTTCGACGGGGCATCAAAACCCCGCCGAACCTGTATAATTTTTTCCTGGAAATCAGTTTGGGCGAGCACATGTGCTCGCCAGGTGCTCTGTAAATAATCGTCCTATTTTATAGGGGCGGTCATTTCGCGAGCACATTTGTACACGCCAAGAAGCGGGCGAGCACATAACGTCCGCATGTGCTCGCCCACCAGTCGGGGCGACTCTCGTTTCGGCGAACACGTTGTGAACGAGCACATGTGCTCGCCCACTTCGCGGGCGTGCACATGGCGTGCACAATGCAAGCCATTATGTGCATGCCAATCCCGTCTTTTTTTGTAGTGCACGTCCATCCTTTGGCGGCAACTAGTCCACTACCCACCTGTCAAATCACCACAACATGGACAGGAACCCAACGGGAAAAACATTCGCTGAACATCGATATAATATGTAGATCTTAATATATAATTCGAGGTACTATTTTAGGGGAAATATTTAACTCAAACATCTCCATTAACTGATCAAAGAGAAGGTAGATGATGATGAATTATTCTAGTAGTTTGGAGGAAATTGAACGGTTCATTTTACTCTAGTGTACGAGTTTCATAAATCCCTCAAGTAACTAGGTATCCATCATGGCAGTAAAGAAGTCTTTAAAGTATACAGATCCTCTCAAATAATAATCATATTCTATGATTACCAACCCATGACATTGAATGATACACCGGCTAAATAGAAGTTGCATCTACCTTGGTTTGATTTCCTTCCATATTCAACAAACTAAATCTGTTGCATATGATAGAATGCAAACATGCTCTCATCTTATTAGAATGCTAAGGAAACAATAAAACTAACTAATATAATCACGATCGATGGGATGTCATTAATATACTAGACACAACTTGACCAAGGATTTAATTGATAACCACAAGGATGGCATTGGTAATTAACTTATTAACTCTAAGTAAATAAGTAGAAATGTTGAGGATGCATGAGTGATAACATGTCAACGAAATCTTATACTCAGTTTCTGCACTAAAACCATAATGTGTGAAATGATTATTATAACATTTAATTTATGAGACAGAGTATCCGTAAACAGCAGAAGGGAGTATGCACTCAGGTAGATGTAATTCTACATGCATACAGACCTATAACTCCCACATTTTTTTTTACTTTTTTCGAAAAATACCGTCATGTATATTCATCTATATATGCCTCCTATATGTCATTCCAATTTCATCAGAAACAGAGACCCATACGTCCTCCATCCAGAATAGATCGATTACAGCAGTTCTAAGACCGTTAAAATAATGTGTTCTAGATGGAGGACGTAGGGGTCTCTGTTTCTGATGAAATTGGAATGACATATAGGAGGGATATATAGATGAATATACATGGCGGTATTTTTTGGAAAAGTAAAAAAATGTGAGAGCTATAGGCCCGGGTGCACGTAGAATTACATGCACCTGGATGTATACTCCATATCCTCTGTTATCCTCTATTAGATATAAACACTTTCGAAGTAAAAGAAATCTGTATTACTGTAGAATGCACTGTCAAAAACTGAAGCAATACATTCACACTTGGTAAGTTCCTTTCATTTGCTGGTAATTGACAATCCAAGATTGAGAATACTATGAGTAGGTGGACATCTGCTATTTCTATTTCAATGTGCATTTCGGCATTGATGATCAAAATCACAACACTATTACATTGTAAGAATCTTATGGTTTTATTGATGAAAAACATATCGGGTTAAGAATCGCGTGGAAACCACAACAAGAGGGAATGGATATCGTACTTAAGAAAAAAAAACACAACGTTAATTTCTTCACCCGCGAAGAACGACGTGTTTGGCACTACATTTGCGACGTGAATCCTCACACGCGGATGACCTAGTCGTTCTCTATTCGGTGTCGGTTTCATATCGTCGATCTGTCACGCTCCGAGGAGATTCCGACGAGGGGGAGGGAGGAGGAGGCCCAGGAGGGGCTGGAGATGTGTGTTTGGGTTTTTGGGGTGTTTTTGGAAGAGGAGAGGGCTGGTTATACCCGGAGATCAGATCTGGGTTCGGATCCGAATAAGACCCCGACCAGGTTTCGCTAAAATAGTTGTAACTCGAGCTCCCGAATTCGGATTTTTGCATTCTTGTACTCGTTGGAAAGGTCTCGACAAGCTCTACGTTATGGAATACTCAAACAAATTTTTTGGATACGGTATAAAAGCTGCTTTTGCAAAGAAGCTCAGATCTAATTACGAGGGATCTCATATTAAATGATCTGATGATGGGCTGAATATTTGTGCTTCCATCCTAGAGTACCAAAGCCATTCCTACCATTTCCCAAAAAAATAAAAGAAAAAAGCTGTCATGCATGGAGGATCACCACCTTAGTCAAATTAACCTACTACATATAATAAACACATTTATCATGTCTCCCACCACATGAGAAAACATATTATATATGTTGGCCTCAGCCAAAGTTGCTAAAGATGAGAAGGCTTGTATTGACAATCAACATGTCTTCATCTCTTTCGGGTTTGATACCTTTGTGTTCTTGGCGTCTGAAGCTATAGAGTTCCTTAAGAGGGTCCATAAAATTATGCATAGTGATGTTATGGTCCCCAGATCTATGGATGTTGTGTTCCGAAGAATTGGATTTGCCATCCAAAAGGGATTGGCGGCGCATCTTGTTGCCCGTTTCCTAACAGTTTCTTTGTAATATGTACTTTTTTTGATTATGATATTTTCCGATTAAAGGATGCCTTCCTTGAGAAACCCAAGCGATGGCTCCCATTTTTTTGGATAATCTTTCATCCTTTATACAATGTGTTGCATGAGGTCAACAAAAAAATAAAAATAAATTCAAACTTGTTGTTGATGGTTAGGCACATGAAGATCCATTCCACACAAGAAGTCAAATCCACAGAAAAGGACATTATATATGTCAAACCGATTCGCAACTCTCTGAAGCACTTGATTGTATTAAATACGCAATCGTCGTATATATGTTGGGTTGCCAAATGTTAACTTTCAAGTCAGTACTGAACCTAATAAACATTTGATCATTGCGTGTAGGCTTCGAATGTAGGAAGGAACAATTGGGGAATAGGCTAAAGAAAAAACATGACTTAACTTAACTTGCACGTTATAATATGATGGGGATCTTTCGCATAGTATATTCCTTCCTACTTGTTATATTATACGTAGGTTTGTTCCACCTTCCTATGCCTTATAATTTAGATTCTCTGTTCTCAGTCCCTCTCCAATGTATGTATAAATTATATTAGGAATATTAATCCTTGTAATATATGGCAAGTGTGTGTATATGTGTCTATATAGAGAGAGAGAGGATGGGCAATATATGACAAATTATATTAGGAATATTAATCCATGTCATCTCTTTCGTGATTGATTGCAGGAGGAGAGAGAAGATCAAAATTTAATGGTTCAAATTCACTGCTCTTATGCTCTCACAGTTTTTAGCTTTCATAGAATCAACCCCCCACTCTCTCTCTCTCTCTTTATATATATATATATGTGTGTGTGTGTGTGTGCGCGTGCGTGCGTGCGTGCGTGCATGTGTGTGGGTTAAATGGGGCTGCTCCCTGGGAGTAGCCAACTTGGCTACTCCCACCCATATTTTTCCCTCATTTTTTATTTCTTTGGAAAATAAAAATTTGTATATTCATCACTATATCTCTCTACATTCTATTAAAATTTCGTCAGAAACAGAGACTCCTAGGGCCTCCATCCAAACATGATCGATTTAAAAAATCCTGCGACTGTTAAAAAAATGACGTCTGGATGGAGGGCCTACGAGTCTCTGTTTCTGACGAAATTTTAATAGAATGTTAGAGGGATATAGTGATGAATATACAAATTTTTATTTTCCAAAAAAATAAAACAATGAGGGAAAAATAGGGGTGGGAGTAGCCAAGTTGGCTACTCCCAGGGGGCAGCCCCATTTTACCCATATATATATAAGGGGGTACGGAGCCTGCACCTTGGAGGTGTAGGAAACTCCCAGCACCCACCCAATTTTTCGATTATTTTTTTTGGAATTAAAAGTTGGGGGGATTTACTTAATACGTTAAGGGAATATCTGTTTTAAGTTTAATGCAAAACAAACATTCCTAACACGTTCCTCTAGATAGGGTCTATTTCAACAATTCTGAGACCATTAAAATTTGGTAGTCTTGATGAAGATGATAGAAGTCTCGAATTAAGTTGAATTTGGAATGACAACATGGTGATACATGGTGATCTAAATCCTCCAAGGTTTCATTTTTAAAAAAAATCAAAAAAATAATGAAAAATTAGGTCGGGTGTAGGGAGTTACCTGCACCCGTCGAGGTAGGCTCCTTTTTCCAATGTCAAACATATAGCAACGAATATTATTCATTGCAAAATTAGCATTTGTTCTTATACTTAACAACGAATGTCATATTCATTACTAATGGTTCATATAATGTTGACTTGTATTGATCGTTGCTAAATTTAACAACGATTAAAAGGAAATATCAACGAATAATTGCTGTTACATGATTCGTTACTAGAAATATAACAACACATGATATTCATTGCTCTACATTATTATATATACAGAAGATATGTCACCGACTATTATATTATTGATTGTATTATGTCAATTTTGTCGATAAGCGGATGAAAAATGATATAACAAAAATACCATCATGGCAATATGGACGTTGAATATTCCATATTATTCCTACCGTTAACGGGCATATTTCACAACTTTATGTAATTGAATAAACATAAGAAGAGGAATAAGAACAACTTACTCCCATGTAGGTGAAAAACTCCTATCAATACCTAGTACAATCAAATGTTATCCTTCTTTCTTTTCTCCCAAACAAACATGCCAAGCAAATGGAATAAGGACCAGTGGCTCCCACTTTAAAGGACCAGGGTTCGAATCCTACTAGTGAAAAAAAAGCAAATGGAATAAGGTACGCAGTATAAGTTTAAATGTTTATACCATAGATATTTGACATGATTAAAAAAAGGTTGGAAAAATATCTCATAGTTTGTCGTTAGCATAAAAATTATATGTCATCCAATAAGAGTGACGATGAGGCCGAACAAATGGACGGGACTTATAGAGATGTCAGCAGTGTTAGTATTAAAGTTAAATTGAGATTAAGAATCCTAATGGAATTGAACTCCTAATCCTTTTAGTTATTGAGTTGTATTCTATTTATAATTTTATTGGGAATAAGACTATAGAGTTGTAACTGTGCTATAGAGGATGGTGGAGGGCGTGGAGGCATTGCCTCTACACCACAGCAAGAGGGAATACTACAGGAGAAGAGAGAGAGAGAAGAGAGAGAGAGAGAGAAGAGAGAGAGAGAAATGTGAGAGAGCGAGGAAACAGAGAGAATTGTACTCGTTCTTCTTATAGTGATCTTTCTTCTCCGGTGGTCGTGAGAGGTGATCAGCTACGCTTATATCTGGTTGTTCTTTCTTTTGGATGCTTCTGTGGTGATGGTCAAACCCATATTCATTTATAAAGCACCTACCCAAACCCAGCTATTTTTTAAAGGGGTAGTTCTAAATGGATACCCATATACCATTAGATATTCACCATGTACCCAATGCTTATTCACATATATAATATAAAATAAATCCAAAACTAAAGATAATAAAAATAACTTATATAAAAATTTCACACACATCCAATATAAAGTTAATTTTAAAGCAATTAAGAACATAAATTATTTGAAGTGTTGAATATATATATACATATATATATATACATACATACATATATATATATATGTGTGTGTGTGTGTGAGAGAGAGAGAGAGAGAGAGAGGAAAGGGATGCTAGGCAAGCTCCCTGCTCCATCAATCATGATCGTCCATTCGTGAAACCCTCCGCCGTTGGATACCCAAGAACATGTACTCCGCACACCAACTTTCCTCCCTCCGGCTCTGCCTGTGCATGACCTCCCTTCTCCGCCTGCACATTGCATCTCCGTCAGCTCCCTCGCATGGTCCCGCCCTCCACCCTCAGGTCGCCAACCTTTGCGTGCTGCTAACCTTCCTCATGTGCCTTCCATTCTTCATCTTCTTCGATGCATAGATGTGAGAAGGTGTGGTGCCCTACCACCTCCTCCCCGCATGTGCTCCTCCGACGACACTCTCTTCCTCCCCTTGTAGTGCGCAGCCTCTTCCGTGCATGCTCCTCCTCCAGCGGCACCCTCCCCTTCCCGCGCGCAACCTCCCCTGCTTGCCCTATTCTCCTCCCTGTCCGCTATCTCCCCCACGACCTTCCTTCTCCAGAAGCAGTTTGGAAATATTCAGGTACCTCAAAGAGCCAGCTATATCCGAGTCATTATGCTAGAGCTGAGTCGTATAGCTTCTCATTTATTATGGCTTGGGCCCTTTATGACGGATATTGGCGCGCAGACTCCTTTTTTCTATATTTTCAGAGAGAGAGAGAATTGATATATGATCTATTCGAAGCTGCCACAGGTATGCGAATGATGCATAATTATTTCCGTATAGGAGGAGTAGCTGCTGATCTACCTTATGGCTGGATAGATAAATGTTTGGATTTCTGCGATTATTTTTTAACGGGAGTTGCCGAATATCAAAAACTTATCACCCGCAATCCCATTTTTTTGGAACGAGTTGAAGGAATATGCATTATTGATGGGGAAGAAGCAAAATATAACTGGGATTAAGAGAAGGAGTTTCCCTGTAGAGGGCATGCACCGCTAAATGTGAGGAGAAAGTCCTGATGAAGCAGGTGATTAGGCGGTGCTTCTGGAGAAGGAAGGTCGTGGGGGAGATAGCGGACAGGGAGGAGAGTAGGGCAAGCAGGGGAGGTTGCGCGCGGGAAGGGGAGGGTGCCGCTGGAGGAGGAGCACACACGGAAGAGGCTGCACACTACGAGGGGAGGAAGAGAGTGCCGTCGTAGGAGGAGCACATGCAGGGAGGAGGTGGTAGGGCACCACACCTTCTCACATCTATGCATCGAAGAAGATGAAGAAGGGAGGGCACATGAGGAAGGTTAGCAACACGCAAAGGTTGGCGACCTGAGGATGGAGGGAGGGACCATATGCGATGTGCAGGCGGAGAAGGGAGGTCATGCACGGGCAGAGACGGAGGGAGGAAAGTTGGTGTGCGGAGTACATGTTCTCGGGGATCCAACGGCGGAGGGTTTCACGAATGGACGGCCGGGATTGATGGAGCAGGGAGCTTGCCTGCTTTGAGCAGCAACATCCCTTTCCTCTCTCTCTTCTCTCTATATATATATATAGACACACACACACACACACACACACACACACACACATATAAGGGAAAAGGGAGTATGCACCGGCGGGTGCATCTAACTAGCTACACCCGGTCATTTTTCTTATAGGTTTTTTATTTTTTTGAAAAAAACTTATGGACATTTACTTAGTTTATTGACAAGAATATGTGTTTCAAATTTCATGCAAAACAAACACTCCTAGCATGCCCATCTAGATATGGTCAATTTCAATAATTCCGAAACCGTTAAAATGTCATAGCCTTGATGGAGATGATTAAAATGTCGAATTTAGTTGAAATTGGTATGATATCATGGTGATATATGGTGATTTAAATCCGCCTAGGTTTCATTTCAAAAACACAAAAAAACAATGAAAAAAAATGGCCGGATGCAGCTAGTTAGCTACACCCGCCAGTGCAGCATCCCCAACCCCTATATATAATGATAATATTGAAGATGCAAAATATGTTGACATTTAGTTGATGTATAACACATAATGTGTGAAGTTAGAGTGGATACTTCAAACATATGCAATACATGTGCATGAATATCATGGACTTATATTGATTGGGTGGTTTGTCTTTATTGATTAAATTATATATACGTTAGAAGTATTAAAAATATAGTTGAATATGAATCAGTGAATGAAAGAGGGGAAATAATGCGAAACTTTTATACATGTGAGTTGAAAATAATTGGATATGGATTAGGTTTGACTACTTAAATGACGTAAAACATATAAACACAAAAACATATATGTATATGTTCGTGTATATGCATATGTACATGTGTATGTGTATGCATTCGAGTTAGGTATCCATAAAGGAATCCCAAATTTGAATCCGAACCCGCATGGATAGTAAATTCCAAAACCAGATATGTCCCAAAAGAAATGAGATGGATTGTGAGCCATTAAATGAAGTGGGTTCCAATTGTATACCCTATACTCACATTGACATCCCTGGGAACATCCTTCTTCCAACTTTCCCATTTTCATAAATGATACAAAGATAGATACAATTTCGATTTAACTTCATGACATTATAAATATATAATTTCGATTTAACTTCATGACATTATAAATCATGCACGAAAGATATAGGTACTTTTTTTTCTCCCAACTAAAACTTCATATAAGCATATACCATTTTTATTCACCTTTTTTCTCTGTTCCTTTTAAAGCTTAAAACATCTTATCTACAAGTGGGAATGTTTGCATTTATAACTTATCTCATTTGTTTGGTTGGAAAGGAATTACAAGGGTGCACATGGATCATATAAAATATGTAATCCAATCTAATTTATTGTTATTGAATTGGGTTGATTTTGTTTTGTCATTCTATTAGATTGGATCGGCCGAGATCTTGAAAATCCGTTAGATTGTGGATAGGATTGGAACACTACCAAAATTCAATCCGATTCAATCCATTAATCTGTTACTGTTATATATGATAACTATTGACATTTACAATTTTCTTTCTTATCGTAGTTATGAATTCCACCCATATCGTTTTTAGTTAAGTAAACTTTAATTTAGATTTTTTTATCACTTATGCCCTTGTTAACTTTTCCAATATCATTCATGCCCCTCCCTTTTTTGCAATATCAATTATGCCCATTATTTCTTACAAAATTCATACTTCTACCCTTTTATAATATCAGCTATGTCCCTACTTTACCTTAATAGAAGGGCGGCATTGTGAATTTTGTAAGAAGGTAGGGGTATAACTGATATTACAAATAAGATAAGAGCATAACTAATATTACAGAAGGTATGAATGGCACAAGTGATAAAAACCCTTAATTTTAGTTTGACATGTAACATCATGCTAGGGATAAAAAGAAAAAATAATTTAAGATTAAACTGTCCTATTCTACTTCTCATAAGCCAACCTTACAAAGTGTCAATGCAAGTATTTGGACCTTTCATCTCATTCTCAAGTAGAGCTTACTTCATCTTACATCGATTACCTAAACTTCTTAGGACCACCTTTATTGGCTTTATTTTTTGTTCGGAGATGCGAATACAACCCCATTTTCCATCTCATTTTCTAGTCACAAATACAAAATATACACCATATATTGATACTGTTGCCTTCTATGTCAAGTTCTTTCACAGTTGTGTGTGACCTTTTAGTTGCATTCTTCTCATTCGAAATCAATAATACAATATTGTTTGTATTTATTCTATAAAATATTTATAATGCAGCTGAATTGTTAATTAAGATAAATCCACTTTAGTGAACACTCTTTTTTACATTAGTTCAATATCAAAAATGTAATACATATATTAAATGCTACTCACCTACGGATAGAACATGAGACTGAGAATATTTAAGTATCAAAAATCAGATCAAATACAATCTACTAATCCATAATATAGTGGATTGGATTCGTTTGGATTTGAATATTTGATTGGATTGGATCGAAAAAAATTATAATATGTTAAGGTTGGATTAGATGGGTTAAGGTAAAATCCAATCCAATTCGATACATGCGCACCTCAAAGAATTACAATGATATGGAATCAAGATAAGAATGGAGTTAACAATGAATTTAAAAGGACAAGCTTTTCCATTCTATTGTTTGGTTCATATGGAGAATGGAACATTTTATATGAGACATATTCCTTTGTTATGTTTGGAGGAGAAAAGAATAAAAAATTACCTTTCTTTAAACTTGATTTTTAATATAACTTTTATGAAATGACTATATTAATATATTTATCTTATATTGTGGTTCGTGATTTCTCTTGGTTTTATGATTTATCGGGGGAGGGGTTTAAAGAAATAGTGAATGGTCTTACAATACACAGATTTATAACTCCCCAGGAATTTCAATTATGCTTATATCTATCATTGTAGGAATTGAGATATCCAATATACTAACTTCAATACAAAAGGATATCGTTACATTTGTATTCGATCGCTACTTTATAAATTATATATTAGTCATATTTGTATGTATCAATTGTAAATGGATATTCATACATATAACATTATTGATATTCATAAATATCTGTATCAATATCTATAATTATATTTGATATAATTGAAATGAAATATATAAATTTATGATATTTATCTCATCTACATATCCTTTATATCAAATTTAATTTGCAAATACATATGGATACATCTATATCTGATATTTTACCCCCCATATATATGTATATATATATATGTATCCATATCTATTTTAAAATAGATACACAATTAACAATAAATATCTATATCATAATTCGTATATCTATCTTTACAATAGTTATAGCTTATTTTTAACCATATTCTGTATTACTGTTACGAAATAGATATATTTAGTATAATTTTCTCATCTAAAGACCTCTTATACCAACTTTAATATGTAAATAGATATAACTAAATACATCCATATCCGATCAACTATCATACTCATTTTACATATATTTTGATATATGTGTTGATAAAAATTTTAAAATGAATATAGGTAAAATATCATTTTGTTATCCGTATGTATTCATATTTTTAATGGATAAGGAAAACTTACTCGACCACACATACCTAGGTGGATATATATGATTTTTCTAATAATGGTCTATGAATTAAAAAATATTGAAGAAAAATATATCCACTTGCATTTGGAAGGAATGGAATTCCAATTCCTAGGGGTACTTAGGAATGACAACACGTATGGGGATTCGAGTTTTCGTCGTAATTGTTATTTCTACCTTAAGATCATCTAACAAACACATGAATGGAATCGTCGAAGGAAATGATGATTCGATTCTCTCCTCCAATCCTAACAAATGAGGCCTAAGGATGCCAAAAATTTGCCTCAGCTAATAGATATTCACAAGAAAGAGGGAGAGACAAATTGTTAAAGAAAACGTCTAGATTTGCTTGGGGACATGGGCAGAAAGAGTTGCTAGGTTCCAAATTCGAAAATAAGGTAGATATCTTGAGAACTATTTTCCCAAGTTAGATTAGGTGTATAATCAAAATACACCTAATGTATACTTTGACGAGGGGTGAAATCCCCAAGTCACTTATGCCCACAAGCCAGAACAAACTCAAATTTAAGAAGTCACACCCTTGGATTTAATTAAGGGCCCGAGCATTCAAGATCAAAGAACCAGATATTTGAGTAAAAGTCAAACCTCTAGATTCTATCAACAAACATCCACATGCAAAAGTTTGGTACATAAATGAGAAAGGCAAACAAGCATAGATTGGTCACATCACCTCTCCAACAAATAATTGCAAAATAAAATAGCAAACTAAGAGTCCTAAATTATATATCTGATTTATGTTGTAAACAAGATCATTAACGTGTACATTGAATAACAATTATCAAGATTAATATGAATCAGTGCATTACAGATTAACAAAAGTATAATTAAGCATATCTGATTCATATAATTACAAGATGCACACAAGAACCAATCAAATCATTTAGACAACATTTTAGGATGAAATTCAGGAAAGACAATGCAATAAACAAATTGCGGCAACTAAAAATAAATAAATTAGATAAGAGATCATCGAAGCATCCATAAAATGTGTTCTTATAGAAGATATCGTCCCCACAATACCTGTGAGAAGGTACTAGTGATCCGCTCTTAGAATACGATAGCACATAATTTGCATCCACGCACATCGATGAGATCGTCCTTGAGGGTATGTTAGAGAACTTGCAACCGAGAAGAAGAAACACAGTCGCAGATGCGGTGGGAAAAAACAGAGAGAGCAAAAACGGTGCGAGAGTTTTCTTGTGAGTGAAGAAAATGTCGTCCAAGAGAAGAATATACGAAGACCTAGGGCACAACTTTTCACTTTTCGAAAATGCCTTCCAACGGACGCTAGTGTCGACGCCCAAGTCAGTGCCTGTACCGGAGAAGGAGCTGAGCAGATCGTGCGTACATGTGGTACTCCATTCCTCCTCTCTATTATTGCTACAATAGCTTGAGGTGTGAAGTCATACTTAAGTCCATCAGATTTTTAGAATTACTTGATGTTGTACTAAAAATCCATCCAAAAAACTCTATCCTTATTTCAAATTTGGGAATTCCCAACTTTCTTCCAACACAATTGCTTTCCATATTGAAACCAATTTCTTACCTAATATAATTGCATAGGTTTACTTATATAAAACCTAATTACATTGGTAATATACACAACAATCCTCCACGAATTCATCGATTTAAAAAAGAGATTCAAAGAGAGTCAAAAGGCATCATTCGGTACCACACTTTACTTTCAATAAAGGTTCCTTCCGGTTTGAACCTCTACATGAGTTTACTACTTTCACTTTAACAGGAATGAAGTGAACTACATCTTGAACTTCAAATCTTGGTGTTAAAGTATATGGTAGAAATAATAAAATATTGTTCTTGGTACAATATTCATGGTTGGTGCTCTTAAAGGCCATACACCCTTATTATGTTTCATGAGTGTAGTCAGGAAAGGTCCTCTTCCTTTAAATGTGACCCATAGTAACACTCACATAGGTGGCGTTCTCCAAGGATGCACTACTAACATCCTTCCCAAAGGCTTGAATCCATTCAGATCCCACACCCTTCCTAAACTTGCATCTTAAATGGCACTCAGACTTCAAAGGATAAGACACTTATACATAAGTATCAAAGATAAGAGTACCAACCAGTTCTTCAAACAACTTATTATTATCATATTGAACCTACTTTGTGGGATCTCCCCTCAGATAGGTTGGGTCGCTACTGTAGATGAACTACCAATGGATCTTAATCCCATCCTAAACATGAACTTTAGGATTAAAGATCTATCAAGTCCCTTAGTTAACGGATCTGTTGTGTTGCCTTTGGATCCTACAAAATCCACTGCCAACAACCCTCGAGACACCAAATCTCTTAACATCTTAAGTCTAATTTGAATGTGTCTCCTTATTTTCTGATTAAATTTTGAACTTTTAATCTTGACAATTGTGGTCATGTTATCACAATGTACCGAGATCGCAGGAACTGGCTTACCTATCATGAGAATTTTAGAAAGAAGCTCCCCTGGCTATTAAGCCTCAATTCCAGTGGTGTCCAAAGCACATAGCTCAGCCTCAAAGGTAGACCGAACTAGAATGGTCTGCTTTATATACCTCTATGAGACTGCACCACCTTCGAGGGTAAAGACATACCCAGTAATACCATTACTCCCAAACTCCTCTAATTTCCATATCCAGCTTGCATCGCTATATCCTTCTAGAACAAATGGATGTCTACAATAATGTAAAATAAGGAAAGTAGTTCCCTTCAAATACTTCAGTACTCGATCTAGAGCCTCCCAGTGAGTACAATCAGGACATATAGTGTATCTACTGAGTTTGCAACTGAGAATGAAATATCAGGTCTCGTGCAATTCGCAAGATGCATTAAGCTTCCCATGACTTGTGAATACCTTAGTTGAGCTATGTGATGATCACAAAAACCCGAGCAACTAAGGATATAGAAATAACAAAGGTCGTTGCGACCTCAATCGCTTAAGAGATCAAGCGGTCAATCAAGAAAATCAAGTGCAGATCACCAAAATTAGATAAAAATCAAAGAAAATACGATAGCGGTCCTGGCTATTGGATTAGCCTGGTATAGCGACCACGGTCGGACTCAGGGAGCACGTAATGGCCTTGCGGTACGAAGTAGTCTAAAAAAGAAATAAAATAAAAGAGAAGTCTTTTTGGTAGATTTTTAGTCTTTTTATATTTTTTTGGATTTTTAGTTTACTTAAGAAAATAAAAAAAGCAACCAAATGGCAACTTCAAACAATTATTTAAGCAAGCAAAAATGCTTAGAAAAATCAAACAAAAATATTTTTAAGTTTTATGGGTTTTTTACTTTTTATGATGAATTTTTGGTAATTTTCTGGTTTTTATTTAATTTTCAAAAAATAAAACAATGCAAAAGAAAACAACAATGTCCAGCCAAGCTTGGGGGACTTAGATAAAATATATAAAAGTCCCTAAAAAGCCTGGAAGTAATTTTTATGGAAAATACAAACAACAAGCAAAATTACAGAGAAGCAATTATTATTTTTAGGATTTTAAAGATTTTTTAGAATTTTTATAAGATTTTAAGGGTTTTTCAATTTTTATGATTTTTATAAATCGAAAAATGACCAAAATTGGTCAGAAAATCAAACAACTCAAAAACAACAAAATCTAATTTTTTTAGAATTTTTGAAGATGTTTTAATATTTTCTGTGATTTTTAAAACTGGAAAGTAAGAAAATGGCATGTTTTTGAATTTTTAAAAATAGAAAAAGGCTCAAAAATTTCCCAAAAATTTAGTGAAAATTTTACACTGTGGTAGGAGCCCCGTGTCCAATTTTTACAAAATTTGGAGTTAATTTGATATTTTATTTAAAACAATAAAAAGCCCACAGTGTAAAAGGACCTGATTGCAATAAAAATATCTTCGAGGGGCCTAATAGTAACAAAAATTGGGGTCCAGGGGGTCCTGGTGCAATTTCTCCAAGAAGTCACGCGCGAGGCGCATGTCCTGGGCACACAGGGACCTATATGCAAATACTTTAAGTCCCTGGACCAATTAGTAACACGTACTAAAGGTCCATGGCTTAAGTGTATAATGCCCTAAATTTTAACACATGATCTAAAAAACCACGCACAGGGGCATAAGTGCAAATATGGGAAACTATCAGGGCCTCTATGCAAATATCCACAAAACTCACGTGTCGACGCACGTGTCCACAATGCGTAGGGGGTATAAATGCAAATAAAATAACTATCGGGGTCTAAGGTGCAATTTATCCAAAAATAAAACAACTCTACTCTATATTTACAGGACTATATAATAAAAATGAAAAACAGAGGGGCCTAAGGACAATTACCCCTTATTAACGATCCAAGGGCTGAGCGTGCGCCACGTGGAGATCCAACGGTCCAGAATAGGGGACGCCTCGCTACTGAAACCCTTGGCGCGATCCGACGGCTGTGAAGCTGCCACGTACGTGATCCGACGGTCGGGGAAGGGGGTGCTTCTTCACAGCTTCCTCGGCTCAGATCGAACGGCTGAGTGTCCACCATGTGGCTGATCTGATGGTTCTAGTGCGCTGTGGATAAACCCTCAGTGGATCGACGGTGGTGAAGACGACACGTGGAGATCAGACGGCTCTGAAGTCACTGGTGCCTCTTCATCTGATCGTGCGGCCCAGATCAGTCCTCCTATGGATCGGACGGTGGTGAAGCTCCTCAAATGGGTGGCTGAGATCTCGTCTGGAGGAAGGGGACGATCGGACGGCTCGGGAGGGTCCTGGATGAACTGACGGCCGGCGAACTTCGTCGGCCCGATACTCACGTCTGGGGACTCCCCGGAAGCTGCTGAGATGCGGAGAAGAAGCGTCTCGGTGGTCCGCAGCTTCTGAACTGCTCCGATGAGAACGGGGAGCTCTGGAGAGCTCCGACGACGGTGACGACCTGGAGCACCTGTGCTCTGAAGTTCCGACCTCCAGATGAGGTCGACTTGGCCTGATACCTGCACAGGGAAGAGAGATGGGTCGAGGGCAAACTGCCTCGACCCGTTAAAGCGCGAAATGGATGGAAGATGCGTCGGGGCGAAGGTCCTCCGGCGAGCGGCGGAGGTGGAGAACCGAAGTCCCTGCTCCGGGGCGAGTCAGGGTGGATGGGTAGGTGGAGAAGGTGCGGGAGGAGAGTTGTGAAGGTGGTGGTCGGATCAGGATGGCTGATGGATGGACGGAGTGAGCTGGCGGAAAGCGACGGAGCTACCAGAACAGTAACCAAAAATCTATGTTCTACGCTAAACTACATTGCTAACAGGGCTACCTGGCAGAGGAGATCGACTGGGCTGGAGCTGCTGGTGCTCCGGGGTCATTGCCTGCAAGGGACCGTCGTCTTCCCGAGGCTGGGCGCGCTCGCGGCGGCGCATGGCAGCGAAGCCACCGGATCAAAGGCTTCCCGAGGTCCTCGTGCCTCACTTCCACTCCGGGGAGCACAGTTGTCACTCAGGCACACCGGAGGAGCTCCTTGGCTGCGAGTGGGAGGTCTAGAGATGCTGGAAAAGGCTGCCGGAGTTAAGGTTTTATACAATGATGGGTCCGATAAGATGAGGATCGGGTGAGCATTCCAAGGAGCGGATCCCTAAAAGGAGGTGTACGCGAGGATCATGGATCATCCCCTGGTAATCGGAGCCCTGGGTTTGAGTGGATGAAGTTCGGATTGATTCGGAAATATGTGGAGATATCGGGTCAGAAATCAGATCCGCAAGGGAAGAGGGTCCGCGGGGGAAGTTGACCGGGGTCAACAATCCCCCGTGGACCAATCAGAGTCTGCCAGTTCATAATTATTTGATTATTTATTTAAAAAAAATTAAATGATCGAATTTAAGAAAAACTTAAAACATGAAAAATATTTATTTTATTTTTTTTTCTATTTTTTGTGATTTTTAATTAATTTTTCAAAATAAAAATAAGGTATTTACACTAGGGTGATATACATAGGTATATATACAATATAGGATTTTAATTTTTGATTTTTAATTTGTTATTTTTGTGCATTTTATTCCTATTTTATATTTTATTTATTTATAGCATAAAATTAGGAATAAAAGGGTATTTTTATTATTTATATACAAGGGATAAGTAAATAGATATATACAAGTATATGCATGGTATATGTACAATGTTCTTTTTGATTTTTTAATTTTGTTCTTTTTATTTTATTTTTGTTTTTCATGGTTTCTATTTTATTTATTTACATAATGTGATATGGAATATATACAAGTTTTTGTGGAATTTAATTTATTTATTTATAGGGTAAAATAAATATAGAAGTGGGTTTATATACATGGTGACTATGTACAAGAAGGGTTGTTTTTGTTTTCTTTTTAATTTTTCTATTTTTTAATTGAATTTTGTATTTACAAATATATACAAATATATACAAGCCTATTTTATTCTATTTTTGGAGGAAAATATTTTTGTGATATTTACAGGTATATTTACACACATGAGCTCCCTATCTCTCTCTACTTTGGCTTTTATGCGGTCAGGCCCATGCTGAGCCCTCCCTTGGGATTAGGTTGCTCAATATTTATTCTAAATATTTTCCTCTTTTTCTTTTTTACTCTTTATTCTTTATTCTTTATTTTTGCACAAAAACATGCTAATTATTAGTTTTTACACTATGCATGCTTTTTGTAATTATTTATATTTACAAACATATACATGCATTTGCAAAGGTTTTTGTAGCTAAAATATAAGAATAAAGAGTGATGAATGGGTATTCATCACTATGTACTCCACTTTTATTCTTAAAGAACGTTTTGGATGAATTAAAAGGAGTGCTTATAGTTTTGCAATCTTGATATCCAAATTTCTCAAGTACCTAACGTAGTGAAATTAAGAAACTACAATCCCATAAGCTAATCTTGTCAGTTTGAGAACCAATCACATCAGTATCATCCACGTTCTTCATCTCTTCTTTAATCTCATTAATAATCTTCACATGTGATCCAAACAACAGTATGTCATAGACATACATGCATAAGATAATACATTCATCACATTTCACCTTGGAATAGACACATTTTTCGGATTCATGAACCTTAAAGCCACATGACAAAATAATTTTGTCAAAATTTTCATGTCACTACTTTGATGCTTGTTTCAATCTTTAAAGGAATTTAACAATCTTGCAAACCTTTCCCTCATTTTCAGGAGTGACAAGCCCATCAGGTTGATCCATATAGAATTCCTCTTCAAGATCGCCATGCAAGAAGGCGGTTTTCAAATCCATTTGGTGGATAGCGAGTTCATAAACAGATGTCAATGCAATAAACATCCGAATTGTGGCCATCCTAGTCACAGGGGAATATGTATCAAAGTATCGATACATTCCTTTTGCATAAAACCTTAGCAACTAGTCTGGCTTTATACTTTTCAGTGGATCTGTCAGGTCTAAGCTTTCTCTTAAGCACCCGTTTGCACCCAGTGATAGAGCACCCTTTGGGTAAATCAACTAGGTCTCAAGTTCCATTAATCATAATGGAATCTATCTTAGATTTGACGGCTTCCTTTCATTATTTTGTTGCAGATGAAGCCATGACTTCCTTGTAATTTGATGGATCACCCTCGATCTGATAGACAACAAAGTCACTACCAGGATCCTTGGCTATCTGCAGTCGTTTATTCCTCATTGGCTTAGTCTCTTCTAAAAAGTTATAAGGTTTAGGTTGAGTCTCAACTCCCATATTTGTGACCTTTCCACTTGATCTAGAATAGACATGATGTTGAGACAATATCAACGGTCATGGCAGAACCTACTATATAACTTTTGACGTAATATTTATGATATATGCAAATTTGTTTATTATAATTGAGAAGTACTGATCTTACTAAAAAGCATCCCCGGACTCTTCTTCTACTACCCTATCCTTGTTACTCGCGTAACTTCGAGCCTATGAGGAAGTCGAGCATGTATAAAGAATACGGTTTGATTTGACCTTGATCTTGAATCAAATTTGAAAGGGATTTTTACCCGACAGACCCTATAATCCTTGCCAATTACTTCTACGACCTTTGAAACAATGTAATTCCTCCCTCGACCCCATAAACTTGCTCCGTCTTACCCTACGAACCTTGCCGTTAAATTGCCACATCTTGTACTAACTTGGATGGGTTAAAACGAGTTAATCAAACCATGTAAAATCTAACGGTTGGAATTCTTCCTCTCTTCCCGATTCCTTCTTCTATCCTCTTCCCTTCTCCAATCCAATTGGCGACAAAACCTTACAACACAACGACATCGACGGGGCTTTAACCGGAGGCGGAGGAGGGCTCAGAGGCATGCCATGCGTGCAACGGGGGGGGGGGGGGCTGGAGGAGGTGTGTGGTGGGGAGAAGGTTCTCGGTTGGGGGAGGGGAAGGGGAGGAAGGCTGGAGGACGTGGGGGCTTCGGTTGGGGCAGTGGGAGGATCTTCGAGCGGCCGGGTGGAGGTAGAGAGGTGCTTTCGAGCTTTGATCGCGGCAGCGGGAAAGGGCGGGGCGGGGGGGGGGGGGGTTCTTGGAGCAGGTCCCCCAACAGAGAGTTGGGGGAAATGCTTTCTAACCGGTGGGGAGTTGCCAGGGAGATCTTCGAGCAGGCCTTCGATCGAGGCGGCAGGGGGTTCCTCCAGCGGGAGGGGGGGACTTCCGACATGGCAGCAACGGAGAGTTGGGGGGAATGCTTATAACCGGGGGGAAGTTGGCGGGGAGGTCTTCTAGCAGGCCTTCAATCAGGGTGACATGGAGGTTCTCCACCATGACGGCAGCGGGGAGTTGGGGAGATGCTTCTTGCATGGAGGCAGCTTCGTGGGGCGTCGAGGAGAGGGTGTGGCTTCGAGCAGGTGGGGGGCTCCGAGCGCACCGCCTAGAGATGCAATCTAGAGGGAACAGTGGACCTGGGCGTGAGTAGGGTGTTGCGCTGCCGAGGTGGAGATCGTGACGGAGGACCTGGAGATGAAGTGCGAGGTTGGAGGTCGGAAAAAGGAGGTGGAGATCGGGAAGGTGGAAGGCAGAAGTTGGGGAGGAGGAGGCGGAGGGCGGTTGAGGTGGTGGGTGATGTGTGGTGGAGAAAAGGAGGAGGTTGAGAGGAGTGGCAATTGATGTAAATTCGATAAATAAGATAGGTATAATATAAAAGAATGTAACGGAATCTGGTTAGTTTTAACGGATATATAGATGAAGGTAAACCACATGGTTTATAGGATAAGAGTTAACAAGTTTACGGGGTTGAGGGAGCAATTACGTTGTTTCAAAGATCGTAGAGGTAATTGGCAAAGATTATAGGGTCTGCCAGGTAAAAATCCCAATTTGAAAATCCTGCGATTTCTTATCTGAAACGACGGTAAAATCGATCCCTCCAACGCAGGTAGAAGTAAAACTAGTATAATTCTGTTCTCTACTTTCAATCAAACAAAGTTGAAACCATTCCATAATTCTGTAACGACCCGGGCTTAGGTCCCCGGTCCGTTAACGGAACATTACTGGCCATAACAACATCTTGAGATCGATCCCATACGGACCTGATTAACCACCCCCAAAATGCTTAAGCCGGGGGTTGCTACGTAGTAACCTTCTCACCTTTTATCCCACCCGGAAACTTCATGTTTCCACGGTATGGGACTATGGGGTTTTACAATCTCCCCCACTTATATTCGCAACGTCCTCGTTGCGACATGTCACATTACTTCTTCCCAGTGACAGTGGCGGCTGCACGCTCCGGGTAGTCATTTCCTCCAACCACTTTGTAGGGGCAGCTCCACCTCTCGGGTAGCCTTTCCACTGTCAGAGGGCGTTCGGCTCTGATACCATTTGTAAACGACCCGGGCTTAGGTCCCCGGTCCGTAACGGAAAATTACTGGCCCTAACAACCTCTTGAGATCGGGCTCATACGGACACGATTAACCACCCCCAAAATGCTTAAGTCGGGTTGCTAGGTAGTAACCTTCTCACCTTTTATCCCACCCGGAAACTTCATGTTTCCACGGTATGGTACTATGGGGTTTTACAATCTCTCCCACTAATATTCGCAACGTCCTCGTTGCGACATGGCACATTACTTCTTCCCAGTGACAGTGGCAGCTGCACGCTCCGGGTAGCCATTTCCTCCAACCACTTTGTAGGGGCGGGTCCAATTTAAAACAGCTTCCACCTTTGCGGGATCCACATTGTAACGGATTGGATTTTTTTTAAAATAGACTATTAATAAAAAAAGAGATCACAATAAATCCCCACATTATCTTTTAAAGATAATCAAATCATAAGATTAAGATTAATAAAAAAATAGTTGATAATTTAGCAACAACCTTATCTAGTTATCACAATTATCTTTTAATTAAATTCATCTTATTATTGTTGAATTATCTCATTATTGATACCTATAAAAAGGACATGAAGCCCCTCCATTAGTCTCACCATAGAGATAGAGAAAGAAAGAGGAAGAGAGAGAGAGAGAGAGAGAGAGAGAGATCGTCGACGGCATATTCCATTCCGGCAACAGCAACCTTCGTCGTCGGCATCGAAGTTGTGATCCGACGAAATTGAAGGAACAAGGACGTGATCGACAACGTCCGGATTGGTGGAGTCTTGGTTGACGAATTTCTTGCGTCGACGAGGTATGTGTCGAACACATAGGATTGTTCAGTGACGTTTTGTATTAGTCCTTGATTTAGAATTAGAACTTATATATTTATGTGCCGATCTCTTAAGAGTGCGATGCCATGAAACGAAGGGTGTTCTATCTTGATTTCGCTTGTTATCACAACGCAAGATTCGTGATTATTTTTGATCAAGAGATAAAGTCGGCAAAATTATAGAATGAAATCTAATAATTAAAACCCTGTTATTAATCATGAAGGTCAACTTGATGATCGATTTCGAAAACAGTAATATTGATAGCTATGCTATGGAGATATAATCCATATACAAGGCAACATAGGTAGGATTTTTTTTCCATATTTTGCTTAGGTAATATAAACATGTTCCGTAATGCTCGTAATATTGAGACTATCATAAAAAAACAAAAAAATCCAAAGATTCCTTCGTACATAACTAATATATTGTTTTACACATATATTAGTCATGAACGACATGTTATAGTTTAAGCCGAGTATGCAAAGTCGAGTATGCAAATATATTGGTATAATTATTATTCATATAATCACTTTAAGCCGAGTATTGCAAAAACAGTGATTGTTGTATTTTCCACAGTATAAGTGATATGAGATCTTCACGTTATTTTCAATACAAAGTTTGGATAAATAAAAAGGAACAAGACTAAAAATTTGACAATCACTGTTCACAAACTAAGATTTGAAATAACAGTAAAATTTTTGACACCGACTCGAACTAAGGGGTCGTAAGGGCCTAAAGGGCCAACGCCTTCCGGGGGCGTGAGGCAAAAGATAAGTCCTCTACAGTTGTAGCTACACTGTCATGTTATGTATTGTTATGAACCGCTTGTGCCGGCGGTAAGCCATCAAAGCCATCAAAGCCGCCTAAGAAGTAACAATCAAGACCACCCTAAACATGAAAAATGTCATGGGCATATGTGCAATATATTTATGGATATGTGCATATATGCAATTATGTTATGATTATGGGCTTATGTGCAAGTTCCGCTAAAGTTAAGTGCACATATGAAATCTATGTTAATGTTATGGACATATATGCAATTTATGTCAATGGTATGTGCATATTTGTCAATTATGGTAATCTTAAGGGTACATGTGCAATTATGTTATTGTAAAATGCATATGTGCAATTTATGTGAGCATTATGGACATACATGCAAATATGATAAAATTTACGGGTATATGTGCAATTATGTTATGTTATTCATGGTTATGGAAGAAATTTTGTTATATGCATTAAATAAGTTAATTTATGATTTATATGATAATGACTTTTGTGACTTGTTTTCTACGCTAGCCGGCTCGACCATAACTCGGCACATACTCAGCGTTATGCTCATAACATGTATTACTAATTTTTTCAGGGGAACGTGAGGATTAGACCATTAGCGGTTTAAGGGAGCCGACACAGTTTTCAAGAAGTAGGATCGGTATGGAACTACTGCGAGTTTGCTTTGGAAGGACGTCTTTTATGCCCACTGGAATAAGGAAATCGTGGATACGATTTCATCTATTTTATTTATCTTTTCTTTAATTAAGGAACTCTTGGAATTGTGAACTTATTATGATTATGGAAAAGTTTTTTTGTTGGTTCTTTACTGCTCTTTTATGATATGATTGATGATATGAGTAACGTTCCCGAGATGTCCGCTGAGTTTCTCGCTTCCGCAATATTCTCGGACGACCGGGTTCGTTACAGGGACTTCATGTTTCCACGGGGGCTGGAGGAGGTGTGTGGTGGGGAGAAGGTTCTCGGTGGGAGGAGGGGAAGGGGAGGAAGGCTGGAGGAGGTGGGGGCTTCGGTTGGGGCAGTGGGAGGATCTTCGAGCGGCCGGGCGGAGGTAGAGAGGGTGCTTTCGAGCTTTGATCGCGACAGCGGGAAAGGACGACGGGGGGGGGGGGGGGGGTGTTCTTGGAGCAGGTCTCCGATCGGTGGGGGCTTCGGACATGGCAGGAACGGAGAGTTGGGGGGAAACCGGGGGGAGTTGCCGAAGAGGTCTTCGAGCAGGCCTTCGATCGAGGCGGCAGGGGTTTCCTCCAGCGGGAGGGGGAGACTTCAGACATGGCAGCAACAGAGAGTTGGGGGAAATGCTTTCTAACCGGTGGGAGTCGCCAGGGAGATCTTCGAGCATGCCTTCGATCGAGGCGGCAGGGGGTTCCTCCAGCGGGAGGGGGGGACTTCGGACATGGCAGCAACGGAGAGTTGGGGGGAATGCTTATAACCGGGGGGAAGTTGGCGGGGAGGTCTTCTAGCAGGCCTTCAATAAGGGTGACATGGAGGTTCTCCACCATGGCGGCAGCGGGGAGTTGGGGAGATGCTTCTTGCATGGAGGCAGCTTCGTGGGGCGTCGAGGAGAGGGTGTGGCTTCGAGCAGGTGGGGGGGCTCCGAGCGCACCGCCTAGAGATGCAATCTAGAGGGAGCAGTGGACCTGGGCGCGAGTAGGGTGTTGCGCTGCCGAGGTGGAGACTATGGACATGCAATGGATGAAAGTCATAGGGTGCGTAAATTTTTTTTGGTTAGCTTAATTAGTACAAAACCCTCTATGGTACAACTTATGTATTTGGAGGTTGTACAAGATTTTCCGATATTTTGTTGATGACTTTCCCAATCTTCCGTCTAGAAAAGAGATTGACTTCACTATTGATGTACTACCAAGTGCTCATATTTAAAGAACCATATAAGATGGCTCCGACAGAGTTGGATGAGCTAAAAAAGTAGTTGCATGAACGATTAGATAAAGGGTTCTTGAGACCAAGTGTTTTGCCTTAGGATGCCCCCATCTTATTCATTAAAAAGAAGGACATATCACATAGGCTCTACATTGATAACATAACTTTGAATACCGTTACCAAAAAAAATACCCGTTATCTCGCATCGATGATCTATTCGATCAATAGCAGCAAGCATCAGTCTTCTCCAAGATTGATCTTTGGTCTGGTTACATCAACTTAGGATTAGGAATTAAGACATATCAAAGACAACATTCAAGACAAGATACATGCACTATGAATTCCTAGTTTTGACTTTTGGCCTCACAAATGTGCCTTCTGCATTTATGGAGTTGAGGAATTGGGTATACCTGGACAAGTTTGAGATTGTCTTTGTTGATGATATCTTACTTTATTCACAAGATATGGAACAACACCGAGTGCATCTTCGATTAGTTCTTGAGACATTGCAACGACACCAGCTTTATACTAAATTATCCAAATGCGACTTATGGCTTAAAGAAGTTGCATTCCTTGGTCATTTTGTATCCAAGGATAGTATTTCTGTGGATCCTGCGAAGGTGGAGGCTGTTTTAAATTGGAGTTAGTCCAAGAATGTCTCTGAAATCCGCAGTTTTTTAGGATTGGCAGGATATTACAGGAGATTCATACAGAAGTTTTCTAGGATCTCCCTACCTCTGATTCGATTGTTGAGAAAGGATGTAAAGTTTGAATGGTCTTAGAAGTGCGAGCAAAGCTTTCAAGAGTTAAAGCAAAGATTGACGACCGCTCCTGTTCTCACGCTACCCTCGAGTAGTGGTGGATTTGTGGTCTACACTGATGCATCTGGCTCCGGGTTGGGATGTGTCCTCATGCAGCATGGAAAAGTTGTAGCTTACGCATCCCGACAATTGAAGGAAGCTGAAAGAAATTATCCGACACATGATTTAGAGCTTCAAGCGGTAGTTTTTACACTAAAGATATGGCGTCATTATTTATATGGAGAAAAATTTGAGGTATTTATTGATCATAAAAGCTTCAAGTATATCTTCTCTCAGAAGGAACTGAATTTGAGGCAGAGACGATGGTTGGAGTTTCTATCAGACTATGATCTTTCCATGGACTATCATCCAAGAAGGGCGAATGTAGTTGCTGATGCGCTAAGTAGGAAATATGAAGGATTGCTTGCGAGTATGAAATTGCAATGGCAGGTAATGAAGGACTTAGAGGAATGGAACCCTTTTATTGAAGGACTAGAGTTCTTATGGCTGGAATGAAGATTCACTCATCATTGGTAGAAAAAAAATATGTTGGCTCAAAAGGATGATAATGACCTTCAATGATTGATAACCGCTTCTCAAAAAGAAGGATATGATTTCTCAATTGGGTTAGATGGAGCATTGTTATTCCGTAATAGATTGTGGGTTCCTGATAATAGTAAATTAAAGCAAGAAATACTTGTAGAAGCACACAGGTTCATGTATACTATTCATCTTGGCACTACAAAAATGTACAAAGACTTGCAACGGAATTTTTGGTGGCCTAAGATGAAGAAGGATATTGCTAAATTTGTGTCGGTATGTCTTATATGTCAGCATGTAAAGATTGAGCACAAGAAGCCTGCAGGTCCTCTGCAATCACTAGAGATCCCTGAATGGAAATGAGAATATATCACTATGGATTTTGTTTGCGGATTGCCAAAAACAAAGAAGGGGCGCTTTGACACTATTTGGGTGATTGTTGATCGTTTAACAAAGTCAACACATTTCTTACCCATTAGATTAGATCAATCTACAGAGAGCCTTGCTGAATTGTATGTGAATGAGATAGTGAAATTGCATGGTGTTCCGGTATCGATCGTGTCAGACAGAGACACGAGATATACCTCCCTATTATGGAAGAGCGTGCATGATGCTTTGGGTACAAGTTTGAAGTTCAACACATCATTCCATCCTCAGACTGATGGACAATCTGAAAAAACAATCAGACGTTAGAAGACATGTTGAGAGCTTGTGCCCTAGACTTTGCTGGAAATTGGGATAGACATTTGCCTTTGGTTGAATTTGCTTATAATAATAGCTATCATGCAAGCATTAAGATGGCTCCTTTTGAAGCATTCTACGACCGACCTCGTAGATCCCCCTTGTGCTGGAGCGATGTTGGAGAAAAATACATATTGGGATCTGAATTAGTCCAAGTTTGTACAAAGGGTGTGGAGGTAATTCGGAAGAGACTTTTAGCCGCTCATAGTAGACAAAAGTCTTATGCTGATTGTCGAAGACGGGAATTGAATTTTGAGGTAGGTGACCATGCGTTCTTAAAGATTTCTCATACCAAGGGAGTAGTGAGATTTGGCAAAAAGGAAAAATTAAGTCCTAAATATGTGGGACCCTTTGAGATAATAAAGAAAGTGGGAGAAGTAGCATATCAGGTTGCCCTTCCACCTCATTATTCCAAGTTACATGATGTTTTTCATGTATCAATGTTGAGAAAGTACAATCCTGATCCATCGCGCGTGATCGAGCATGAAGTTCCGGACATCCACCCGAATCTAACATATGAAGAAAGACCAGTTCGTATCGTAGACCATAAGGAGCATCAGTTGCGGCGTCGTATAGTTCCGATGGTCAAGGTACTCTGGCAGCACCATCAGAGAGAAGAGGCGACTTGGGAGTTGGAGGACGAAATGCGTCAACATTATCCGCATCTCTTGGGTAAGTGACTTTTTACAGTATAAATTTCGAGGACGAAATTTCTTTAAGGAGGGTAGATTGTAACGGATTGGGTTTAAAAAAAGCTAATAATGGAAAAAAAGTGTAACCAAATTTCCTATAATAATGCAGATATTGTTATTTATAATTATCCAGAAAGATAACAAATTATCAATAACCTCACTTACTTATCACATTTATCTTTTAATTAAATATCTCAATTAATGTTAATTATCTCACTTTGGTACCTATAAAAAGGGCATGAAGCCCCTCCATTAGTCTGACCATAGAGAGAGAGAGAGAAAGAAAGAGGTAAAGAGAGAGAGAGAGTTCGACAACAACATTCTTTGTCGCATCGCGAATCCGGCAACAGCAACCTTCTCCGTCAACGTCGAAGTCTCATTCCGGCGAAATCGGAGGAGAAACGACGTGGTCATCATAGGCGGAATCGCGTCGTCTTTGTCAGTGAATTTCTCGTGCAAACAAGGTATGTGTCGAACATATAGGATCGTCAAGTGATGTTATGTGTTAATCTATGGTTTAAAATTACGACTAGTAGATGTATATGTCGAACCGTAAAAACGATAGATGTAATATTAATGGCCGAGTGTTTTACATCTATAAATGTGCCGATTGATGTTACTATATTATTTGCATGCACCAGTAAACATAAGGTATTGAAAACATTTGAAATTACAAACATTCTCTCACCATCTCTTATGAACCCGTAAGCGCTGTACTCTCTTTGTATGACGAACAAGACTTCAAGACAACTAATTTGTTCTATACATACATATAACACGGATTTGAATGATAATAGCATCCGCATATCTATTTTTGTCGTACGCCAATACATCCCAGTCATCATCGCACCCACCATATAGTCAGACGTAAATTGGACATTCCACGTAACTAATTATATATTAATTCTATGAAAACAAACGGGTTTGATTTGTTTCATTTGCAAGCTATTCTTGAAAACCGATATCCATCCTAATGTTAAGAATTTATTAGTTTATCTGAAAGTTGCCATCATGCATATTCGTTCACTAGGCATCTTCATTAGATAATTGATATTTTAAATTACAGTATTATGCGCCATGTCTTTCAAATTGTTAAAATTTATATTGATTTGTATACGGCACTCAAAAATTATCATTGAAGATATGAACTCATCAAAGTTAATATTAAGACTTCGGCACCGACCCGAACTAAGGGGTCGTAAGGGTCTAAAGGGCCAACGCCTTCCGGGGGCGTGAGGCAAAAGATAAGTCCTCTACAGTGATAGCTACACTGTCATGTTATGTATTATGATCCGCTTGTGCCGGCGGTAAGCCATCAAAGCCATCAAAGCCGCCTAAGAAGTAACAATCAAAACCACTCTAAACATGAAAAATGTCATGGGCATATGTGCAATATATGTTAATGTTATGTGCATATATGCAATTATGTTACTGTTATGGACTTATGTGTAAGTTCTGTTAAAGTTAAGTGCAAGAATGAAACTTATGTTAATGTTATGGACATATATGCAATTTATGTCAATGGTTTGTGCATATTTGTCATTTATAGTAATTTTAAGGGTACACGTGCAATTATGTTATTGTTAAGTGCGCAAGTGCAATTTATGTAAATATTATGGGCATACACGCAAATATGGTAAAACTTAAGGGTATATGTGCAAATATGTTATGTCATTCATGGTTATGAAGAAAAATTAGTTATATGCATTAAATAAGTTGAGTTATGATTTATATGACAATGACTTTTGTGACTTGTTTTCTACGCTAGCTGGCTTGACCCCAACTTGGCACATACTGAGCGTTATTCTCATAACATGTTTTACTAATTTTTTTCAGGGGAACGTGAGGATTAGACCATTAGCAGTTTAAGGGAGACGACACAGTCTTCAAGAAGTAGGAGCGGTATGGATAAACTGCGTTTATGTTGGGAGGACGTCTTTATGCCCACTGGAATAAGGAAATCGTGGATACGATTTCATCTAGTTTATTTATCTTTTATTTAATTAAGGAACTCTTGGAATTGTGAACTTATTATGATTATGGAAAAGTTTTTTTTAGTTGGTTCTTTACTGCTCTTTTATGATATGATTGATTCTATGAGTAACGTTCCTGAGATGTCCGCCGAGTTTCTCGCTTCCGCAATATTCTCGGACGATCGGGTTCGTTACAAATTCTTGGTAGACAGATCCAAACACAGTAAGTTAACTACTCTCCTCTGTCACACTCGGATCACCTGCTGATGACGATTCATATTTGCCCCAAGCCTTCTAAGAAGCCTCCCTTTAGATTCTTTGACTATTGGATCCAGCGTCCCGGGTACATGGATGTGGTCTTGAATGCGTGGGCCATCCCGGTATTTGGTAATCCTCTCTTCTGCCTTGCTAAGAAATTAAAAAACATTAAGATGGCGCTCAAGAGATGGGCCTCGGAACATGCCAATGCTGCTTCCGAGCAAAAAAGAGCGAAAGCTTTCCTTGTGGCTACTTCGGCTGCTCTTGCGGATGCCCCCACTGACCCTTTTCTTGCGCAGCTCGAGATCGATGTTAAGGGCTATTTGTTAAATTTGGAAGAGGATTTGGAATCCATGTGGCGCCAAAAAAGCCGAGTCGACTGGTTAAATCTTGGTGATCGCAATACTAAATATTTCCATCTCGCTGCCTCTTCTCGTTGCTCTAGGAACTTCATCTCCAATGTCTTGGACCCGGATGGCAATGTTGTTGTGCGCCAGGAAGAGGTCGCCAAGGCGGCTAATGACCACTTCATTCCGCTCTTGGCTCCCCCCGTGGTTGATTCTTCGAGGCCGGCCCCCCCTCCACCGAGAAGATACCTCACCGAGGATGCCAGATCTTGGCTTGACAGACCGTTCGATGATAACGAAGTTTGGGAGGCGTTATCATCCATTGGCTCGGCCAAAGCTCCCGGACCGGACGGCTTCAACGCTAAATTCTTCAAGATCCATTGGAATTTGCTTAAAGAAGCTATCTTCGCCGCTATGCGCTTCCTCTATAACGGAGGAGGTATGGTTAGAGAAGTTAACCATACTTTTATTACTCTTATCCCTAAAGTGCAAACTCCTGCCTCTATCGGAGACTACCGACCAATATCAGGGTGCAATGTTGTATATAAGATATTTGCTAAGATATTGGCCAACCGGCTTGCTGCTGTGCTACCATCCCTCATATCAATTAACCAAACCGCCTTCATTAAAGGAAGGCTAATCAGTGATAATGTCCGCTTGGCAAATGAACTTCTGCATGGCTTTGATAGAAGAGGATCTTACAACAAGGCATGTCTTAAGGTTGACATTTCCAAAGCTTTTGATTCAATTGATCACTCATTTCTTCTTGATGCTCTCACGGCCATGGGATTCAGCCTTTCTTGGATAGCGTGGATTAAAAACTGTATTACTACGGCTTCATTCTCCATACTTATCAATGGTTCTCCCAATGGTTTATTTACTGGTACAAGGGGTTTGCGACAAGGGGATCCCCTTAGTCCCCTACTATTCACGGTTGCTATTAGGGGTGTAAACGGACCGAACCTGAGCGAACCTATGTTTTTTAGGTTCGGTTCGTTTATTTAATCGAGCCTAAACTTGTGTTCAGGTTCGGTTCGTTTATTTTCGAACCGAACCCGAATCGAACCTCTTTTTAAACGAATCGAATCTTAACGAGTATCGAACTTAAGAATTCTCTAATAAGAGGGAATGAAAATAAGAGAAATGGAAATATATATGTGTATTTACAGTTAGAATAAATATTCATTTAGTTTTTTTCTTTATCTAACTCATCTTCATCTTTTGAAAAAATTAGATTAATAAAGATTCGTCTCTTTGAAAAAAGTATAATTATAATATATTTTATATCTATTCAGATGGAGATAAGGAATAAGAATAATGCGGAGATATTCGATAAGTAATGTTTGTACTTGTTCTGTTGATTTGAAGATGAAGAAGGGAAAAGTACTAGACCATATATGATAGATATCGTAAACATGATGTGACTACTTATTTTTGGATAGTTTATACCGAGATAAAACCTAGTTATCCCGTAAATATCTAGTTATCTCTAGACAAATTCACTTACCCTAGGATAAAAACCACTTATCTCAAAATAAGTCCACTTCTACGGATAAGGATTTGTAAATATGTACATGTGTATGTTTATCGAGCTTTTAACGAATCGAACCTGAGCGAACTTATGAATTTTAGGTTCGGTTCGTTTATTTAATCGAGCCTAAACTTGTGTTCAGGTTCAGTTCGTTTATTTCCGAACCGAATCTGAATCGGACTTTTAGCGAGCCGAACCTGAGCGAATATCGGACTTGAGAATTTTCTTACACCCCTAGTTGCTATGGAAGCACTCTTTTCCTTGGTCGAAATTGCCGCCAGGAATGGACTCTATCTCACGTTGGGGCGTGGACGTACAAAGGCGCCCACGCATCTAATCTATGCGGACGACCTCCTATTCTTTTGTAAGGGTTCCCTCCGCTCGCTATCTTTCATCCGAGACATCCTCAAGGATTTTGAAATGGTCTCGGGCCTCAAATTAAATCTCAGGAAGAGCAAGATTTACAGGCCAAGGGGGGATGATTTGGATTTCTCAGCCACCCTCCTTACGGGGATGCTCCAAAAACACCTCCCCGCAACTTATCTTGGTCTCCCGATGGCCTCAACCTATTGCCGCTCCTGCGATTCGCGTGTTCTCGAGGATCGAATTAGGTCTCTTATCAATGGCTGGAGTGCAAGATGTTTGTCTATGGCTGGCAGAGCTCAACTTCTGAATACGGTGATCCGTGGCATTCTTCTATATTGGGCGGCTGGCATTACTATCCCATTGGCTGCTATCAGGCGCATTGAAAAAATCTGTGCTCAATTCCTTTGGGGGCGGAACCGACATGATATTGCTTGGTGCAAGCTTTGCATTCCGAAGAGGGAAGGGGGTCTTGGCCTTCCCTCCCCGCTTACTATCCGCAAAACTGCGATTGCCTCTTGGGTTTGGCGACTCCTCTCGGCTGATACATCGATTTGGGCCGATTACATGCGTGCTAAGTATCTTTCAAACGGCTCCTTCTGGGACTGTTCGCCTACCTCCTGCTCCTCCATCCAGTGGCGCAAAATGCTGGCTATGAGGCCTTCTTTAAGGCAAGTCATTCGGGGCGACACTTCTTCGGCTTCTTGGCTCCACTCGCCCTCCGGTTTTTCTTTTGCAAGTGCCTATGACCTCCTGCGACCTCATGCTGATCAAGTACAGTGGCATCCTGTGATTTGGGACCGCCATATTCCCCCTTCCTTCGCCTTTACCCTCTACAGAGCGTACCTTGGAAGGCTCCCTACCACTGATCGCCTTATCGCCTTCGGTTTGGACCTTCCATCAACTTGTGGGCTGTGCTCGTCTGAGGAGGAGTCTCATGCTCATCTTCTCCTCCATTGCACATACGCTGCTTCGGTGTGGTATGGAGTGTGTCACTACTTGGGTTACCTGATACCCGTGGCGAATGATTTGCATGATATAGTAAACTGGATTCTCAACTTGCCTGCCACGGCGGTGCGTACCTCCTTGTCTACTCTCCTTGCAACTGCGGTTTGGCACATTTGGCGAGAGCGAAATAGCCGTTGGTCAAACACGGGTCGCTGCAACAGCGACCGTTTAATTTCAGGCATCATCAACACTTTCAGAGCCATCAAAGTCTGAGCTGGTTCCTTCCCTGGAGCGGCTTCTTCTCTGTGTATTTTTTTGACTTTCCAATTGCATAGTTTGCTATACGGACCTGTTCTGTGAGCCCATACCTTTTTGTATCTTTTTGTAACCCCCTATTGGTTTTTGGGAATTTATAGATTACTTACCAAGCAAAAAAAAAAAAAATCCAAACACAGTACGGGGGTCCACGATTTCCTTTCTCAGACAGATCATGCCATTGGTACCGAATCACAAAGTCGCTCTCAAATCATTCAATCACAGTGCTTTTCAGGATACTTAAAAAAAGAACAAAAAAGCAACTAAATACAAACCAAGCAGAAGCAGCTGTTGATAACAGTAGTAATCCCTTACTATAGTCTTGGAAGCCACAGCCAATACCCAAGCGCCGTGTGCGGACGAGGAGGGGACAGACAGGAGCAGTTGCAAAACACCAACAGGCAGCAGCACGTGCCTCTGACGCGTCCCCAGAGGCGGGCCCGAGCGGCTCATACCAACTAGCCCTTGACCTTCACGGGGTACCGGTTCACGCACTCGGCCCAGGGGCTGTCCGAGCCGGGCGCCACCGGTCCCACCGCCCGCAGGGCCCTCCATACCGCGCTGTTGCACTTGAACCCGGACCCGAACGCGATCTGCCAAACCCGGTCCCCGCGCCGCACCCTCCCCTTTGCCTCCGTATAGGCCAGCTCGTACCACAGCGAGCTGCTCGACGTGTTCCCGAACCGGTGGAGAGTCATCCTCGACGGCTCCATGTGCCACTCCGTCAGTCTCAGGTTCTTCTGCACCTCGTCCAGCACCGCCCTCCCCCCCGCATGTATGCAGAAGTGCTCGAACGCCCTCTTGAAGTCCGGCACGTACGGCCTCACCTTCCTCATCTTCAGCACCTTCCTCGCCACCAACGCCGCAAGAAACTTCACCTGCTCCACTAACGGCAGCACCAGCGGACCCAACGTCGTTATGTTAGTCGTCAGCGCCTCCCCCGCCACCGCCATCAGCTCCTTCGCCAGTGATACCCCCACCGTCCCCTCCTCGTCCTCCCTCTGGTACACGCACTGGAAGCACCGGTCGTCGGCGCCTTTGTGGGTTCGCAACGTGTGGACCAGCTGGTACTTGGACCGACGCCTGTCTCGACGCCGGTTCGAGAGGAGAACCGCCGCGCCCCCCATCCGGAAGATGCAGTTGGCGAGCAGCATCGACCGCTCGTTCCCGAAGTACCAATTAAGTGTTATGTTCTCCATGCTGACCACCACCGCGTAGGAGTCGGGGTTCGACTGGAGGAGGTCGTTGGCGAGGTCCACGGAGATCAACCCGGCGCTGCAGCCCATCCCGCCGAGGTTGAAGCTCTTGATGTCCTCCCGCATCTTGTAGTGGTTCACGATCATGGACGCGAGGGAAGGCGTCGGGTTGAACAGGCTGCAGTTCACCACGAGGATACCCACTTCTTTCGGGTGGACCCCCGTCTTCTTGAAGAGCGAGTCCAGCGCGCCGAACATGACCTGCTCGGCTTCGAGGCGCGCCTCCGACATGGACAGGTTGGGCGGCTTCGAGAGAACCCCTCGGGGGAGGTACGTCTCGTCGCCGAGCCCGGACCGCTGCGCGATCCTCGTCTGGAACCCCGTGCTCTCCTCGTTGAACACCCCGATCTTTCCCGTCATATCGAGGAAGCCCTCGTTGGAGATCTTGCATTCGTCGGCGGGTTTGTAGCATGCGAAGTCCACGAGGTAGACAGGGCGCGGACGCATGATGTAGTAGATGGTGAGGAGCGCGGCGGTGAAGGAGGAGCAGGCGAGGGCGGTAGTTGGGTCGACGGTGAAAGTGGGCAAGAAGGAGCCCACGTCGAAGCTGAAGGAGAACTGGGGGGTGAGCGGGGGGAGGAGGAAAGCGGCGAGGAGGACAAGGAAGGCGGAGGGGAGGAGCAGGGAGGAGGAGAAGGAAGGTGTGGTGTAGCGGTAGCCGAGGCGTATGTACTTGAGCTTGACGGACTGGAGGAAGTCCGGGAGGCTGCGGCGGATACGGATGGCGATGGAGGAGGAGTCGCGGAAGGCCATCTCGGCCGTGAGCCGCTCCCTCTCCAAGGTCATCTCCGCGCGCTCCATTGGGGTGAAGGCGAAAGTGGGTGTGGCCGCCGTGGTGGCAGTGGGGAGATATATATGGTGGAATGGCGTTGTGGCGCGAAGGAGACGGGAGATGGGAGGGAGGAGGGGGCGGCGGATGGGGGTGAAGGGGGAGGGTGATCGGTATTAAATGGAGGATGGGAGTTGGGGGATCGCTCAACTAACTCGAGAAAAACAAATTATGCTTCGAAAATATAGCTCAATGTGAGGGAGGTTTGCGTTCGAAACTTGCGAGTAAAATTTCCCAACAGCGGCGATCACTAGTCAGATGAGAGCTTAATGCGACGCGTGCGGGTCGTGTGTCAATGTGGTGCGGTCGAGTTTGGTTGACGTGGCGGGGGTATTGGAATGGGCTGGCTAATCGTTGTTAGTTTAATTGCATAAAAGGGATTCTCTAACGGCAGTGCAGTTGAATTGTTCGATCTTGATTGAGCGGTTTATACGATTTTGCACGATACGATTTCACAAAAAGTACGAAATTGTGTGAACCGTTCGATCACGATCGAACAACTCAAATGGGTGCTGTAGATTATATCTTCTTCTTTTCTTTATGAGGACATAACTCAAGCTAAGTATAAGATGGTCGTATATACGTTGTTTATACTCTAGCCATAACCTGTACTTTCATATTTTTGAATAGTATGGATAAAATACAATTAATTCTTCATAAAGAATAAAACCTATATAAATGTGTATAAAAATTCTTTAAATTCCTTGTATATACTAATTAATAAATCATGTTAAAAAAATTGCAAAAGGATTTGAAAAATGGTTGGAAAGTATTTGAAAAATCTTTTGGAAACCATTTGGAAAACTTTTTGTAAAATATTTTCAACTTTTGTAAAAATATTTAGTTTGTGAAAACCACTACTTTATTTATTTGAATAAAATATTTTGAAAATCTATTTGCAAATGATTTGAAAATAGTTGTAAAAATCTATATCTACTATTTGAAAAATATTTATAAAATGATTTTCAATATTTGTAAAAATTATTTATCAAATTATTTGTAAAATAAGTTTTAAAAATGTTTGAAAAACTATTTTCAAACTATTTGTGAACCTCATATATTTATAGCAAATTAAGAATTCTTTTACAAACTCGGTATATATAAACATGTAGAAATAACTAACATTCAACAGGTAAGTTTCTACTGTAAAATCTTCACCCTTAATTCTTATAAATAAAGATGCACTCCCGTGTAAATACATGTGCATAATTCTTTTCAAACTCTTTTTGAATTTCAAAAACCCTTAAAAATTGTAAAATCTTTTCAAAAATTCATAAAAAATTCAAAATAAGAAAGTTGCTTCACAAAAAGATTCTTATATGCATTGAATAACATTTGCATTTTTTTAGATTGATAATGACAATTGAACTGGTCTCAATAAAATCCAAATATTGGATCTGGGTTGGACCTTAATTCACTTAATCACATGAATCTTATAGGAACTAGGATTGAAATGATTCAGGTCTATGAGAATTAATTCTTTAAGACCACAAGACTAGGTTCAATGTCCTATTGACTGCCTAAGTTAAAAATTTTGGAACACACACATGACTCTTATCAACAGTGAACTAACTTGCACCTGCATCTTACACTTTGCTCAACTCAGTTGAAGTGGTAGAGGGCTGGATTTGCTGGCATGAGACACAAACGAATGGAAACATACGGAGTCAAGATTCCGTGGCCATTGTGCCCTAACCTGATCCAGTAGCCATGAGGTCTAATGACATAATGTCGTGGGTTGCAATAATACTTCAAAAGAGGGACAATCTACTGCATCAAGAGGAAAAAGTCCTTATGTAAATGCTGTTGTATATATTATTAAAAAAATACAAAATAAAAAATTCCAAAAAATAGATGGGCAAAAATCAATGGAAAATCAATTCCCGTCGGAGTATGTATATATGGCCAATAACCAAGCTTGAGCTTCAAAGTCAAAGATACATGTGAGCTTGTAGCGAGATGACTTGGCTACACAGGTCAAGCATCATAAGATAGGTAGCTATATTGGCTACCATCGATCCATTCTCTTCTCCACCTCCTCTTCTGGAGCCGAATGCACTTGAACTTAAAAGGGAATATCCCGCTTCTCGAGGAAAGAGTTGTTTGGATTGGAGAATCATGGTCATCATGAGAAGACTGTCTTTTACCACTTCAGTCGAGAGGAGCTACATATCACTGACACTGTACCAGATAGACTCATACTCATAAGGGACTGCATACGACACCGACTTGTTCTGACCTGGCTTTTAAGGAGACTCGGGCAGAGTTTTGTGGGTCTTAAAGGCTATTGTGTTTCAAATACGCTTCCCAATAAGGATCACACCGCATCTAAAATTCCATAGATCCGACTGAGCTTTAAACTTTCATTTTATGAAGATACATTTAAGAGTTAAAATCAATCCAGTTTCTTTCCCTTCCTATTATTTCTTTTTCTTTTTATGCGCTTATATGCATAAGTGTTTGATATGGACTAGCAAAGGCGAGTATAGGGAGGTGATGAATCTCCATTTCGTTACCTCTATTCTTTTATTTTGACCTTTCAACCCTATCTACATACATGCAAATAGCATTATTATGTATAAAATAACATTTATTATTTACTCTATAATTATTGTATAAAATACTCTATTTAATGCCAAAATAAAAGAATACCGAAAACAAGAAAAAGAAATGAAACATCATAAGTATTGAATGACCCTAAACCCCAAGACATAGGCATCATAATTACTAGGTCAATGAGGAATAAAGTAGGAGGAGATAAGGGTCAGAAATACAATAAAAATCCTAATTTTTATTCTTCAATAAAGCCAATTTGGGATCTATTTTATTCTTTATTATTTATACATTAAAGTAATAAACTTTGTACGTGAAATTTGTTGATAAAAACAGGGAGAAAAATATAAATTTTTTCACATGAAAATTATGCACAATGTACACTAGACACTCAAAATAAAAGCCCAAAATCCAACCTTCATAGACCTGTATCTTCTCTATACTATATCAAAATTGAACAAACTCATCTTTAATTGTATAAAAAATTTAATTATTTATTTACTGAAGGTAGTTTCATTCAATTTGAAGTTAAGATAGAAAAGTTAGGTTTTAGACCCCTATTTATATATTATACCTTAATAAAACAATCATTTCATTTATTATTTTATATTTTTTATACATTTATATTTTTATAAGTTTGTAAGTATTATGTATAATGTATATACATAATTAGATTAAAGTAAAATCATTAAAAACATATATATTTAAATACATAGATGAATTCTATATACATATATATATATATATAATAAATACACCTATTTATTTAAGTATAAATATTAATTTAGAAAATACAATAAAATATATTTATATGTATAAATAAGATATAAATACAGAAATTATGTATATAAAATAATAAGATCTAAAATAGAAAATAAAATTAAAATACCTAAGATATAGGTAAATATACATATATTTATACTTGTAAAAATAAACATAATAAATAAACTCGAAAAAATAAATATAAATCAGATTAAATACTACATAAAATAATATTTTTATGTTTTAATCTAAAATTAATAAAGGTTTTAATCTCGGGTTTGTCTTCTTTTGTCCTACGTAGACCAATAGGGGCGTAATCAGAGTTGACCTCGGTTAACTCCCCACTCTTCCCTAGGTCTGCTTCTGACATGCCTATTTTCCCTTCTTCCTCGATTATTTCCCATCAATTCTTTCATTTTTATAACGATTACTTCACTAGTTTTGGTCCCCGATCATAGACTTATCATGCATACTTCATTTCTTGATCGGAGGAGCTCTGTATCGAGCGTTCTTCCCGATCCAACTCACCTCTGTACTTAATCCCTCATCGGGGCCCATTTTTATTTTGGTTTGTTCCTACTCATTGTACCCCTCGGATCTGTCCAAATACAGGTCGAGGAAGGTTATAGTTTCTCCCCAGAGGATTTGCAGCATAAGCACATTGAGGAAGAGCGAGATCCGAGTTTTCTGACGAACGCTTGGTCGAGCTCCACTGACCCCCAACTCTGGTGGGTTGAGCCATATGTTAATGGTAGATTAGGTTTCTTTTAGCTCTAGTTTTAATTTCATGCTTTTATTTCGTAATTTTTTTTACTATTTTAGCATTGATTTAATTATCGTGGTTCGTTAGAGCTCCACTCTGTCTATGGTTTCCTCGTGCTCCACTCGTTCTCCGCCGCACCTAACACCTTCTATTCCTTTCCCCCTTCGCTTCTCTACGCCTCAGTCACCTCCATCCATCTTGATACATCCTAGATCAAGCTACGGGTGCTCCATCCGTGTTGTTTGCCAGAGCACCCTCTTCCACACTCCATATCGATCACCTCAAATCGAACAGAATCCTAGGACCTATCTTTTCATTTGCCTAAGTTTACTATGCAGGTTTTGGAGGTTTGTTGAGGTAATTTTTGTCGAGAACTAGGTTCCAGAGGCTGTGTTCCTTCCTCGAGCTCTAGAGCCCTATCGTTGGGCTCTGGAACCTTGTTGAACACTTCAGCCGATGCAAAGTGACCGCATGCACATTTTGCACCCATTGGCAGCAGCAGAGACAGTGAAGGGTTGGAGGAAGCTCACCTAGGCGTACCTTCATCCATGTTCTTCCTGCCCCCCTCTTTCCCATCGGATTAGGAGCATCATCAGATTGTATAGCAACCGTCGGATGAAGGAATCCTTGAACATTCAATCATATGTTAATATCTAATCCTATAGCCTCATCCATGAAACGGTATCAACCATTGAGGTGTCGACGCGTGTCCAAGTCAAGAATCATCGCAATCAGACCGCCTTAGTGGAGGTAATTTTGCCTTACACCCTCAACCTTATGTGTATTTTCTTTCTAGTATAAAAACTCTGATCTACAGTTCAATATTTTATGTAAAATTTGTATTAAGACCTTCGTACTCTGTTATTTACATCTTAGTCCCTCGCCACACACATGTCGCCTCACGTGCCCGTGCGCATGAGGGTGCGGGCATTTTGTAGGGATCCCTTGGGTTTTCTTGTATTTCTTTATAGTTCATAAAATTTAAATTTCAGTGTAATATTTTGTGGATAAATTGCAAGTTAGACCTGTAACTTTTTATAAATTGTAAAATACCTCTACCAACGTTATTAATTGAATATATCTAGGCATTTTGCATGATTGTCCCTATAATTCTTTAAGAGGTTTGAAATTAAAAATTAAGTTTTTGTACATTGCGTTTAGGTCTCTGCTAGACATTTATTGTATCTTGTTCAATTTTCTTTTATTAAAAAATAGTTTTCTAGGTATTTTTAGAAAAATGATATATTTTGTTTTGATTGGCAAAGGCCATGGTGTTAAATGGAGCAAGTTTGTAGGGACTTTGGTGTAACAAAAAAATCACATGAATGAGCAATAAATTAACAATGTTTTTTTAAAAGGAAAAAGAGCATGCATCGTATAGGTGAGTGCTCAAAAACTTCACCATTTATCACCAAACAATATTACACGCATATTACAACTGAGCTGGAAATAACATTTACATTGTACAACTCTTAGCTATCGTATTTGCATGTGCCACAACATTTTCCACATGGAACCTGCCCCAAGATTACTCCATTCGGTGCTAGCCAAATCACCCAAATAATCTCCAGGAAACTCGATCTCTCCTTTTCCGTGCAACTCCAATCTACCTCCAGAGATCCTCAAAAGCTAGCGGCATTATTCGTTAATCGCCTGATTATCGAAGCAGTTCCAAATCTCAACCGAGCTACCACACTTGAAGAGAGGGTGGTCATCATCCTCCATACCTTCCAAGCATCTGAAACGAGCTAACCTCTTCCACGTCATCAGTCTACTCCTCCTGAAGATTCACATGAAGACTTTCACTCGAGCCGGGACCTTCCACGTACAAATGCGCATGTAGTTTGCCTCACAACCTCCTGGATCAAATTCCATCGATCCCCATATTGCCTTGTACACCTTCCCCACTGAGAATGAGCCATCCCACCAGGTCCAGTAATCCCGTTCGACACTGGGCCCTTGTACCTCCTCAAGATCTCCAAGTAAACCAACGAGCTCCACCAACCTCTTATCTTAGATCTCAACCGCCGGGAGAATGATTGTCCATCACATACTTCAGTCACCGAGCAGTCTGGATTTTTCACCCCCATTACACCACCAACCATCGACCTCAAAAAAGGACGTATCTCCTGTGCCACACTGTAGATACCCCTCCAGAAGAATGACAGCGGGATACCAAGATCCCTGGGGGAGGGAAATGATAATCTATAATCACAAATCCTCCTATCGAGGCTGCAAACCAAAATCATGCAGTCCCCCAAATACGTTTATAAGATCCCTCGGAGACGGAAATTAACCACATGTTTATAAGGTTTGTGGTGAGAAAATCCTTTTCTAATTGATAAAACTTTTTTATTCCTATGGACATATTAGTTACAAAATGAGACATTGGTGCACAAGTGGTGATCCCTAATCGAGAAATGCGAACTTTTATTTTGTAAAAAAGTACAGTTTCGATAAATATAAATCTCTTTTATTGTAATTAACAAAGTCTTTTTACACATGGGGCTTTCAATAATGAAAGAGATTGAGAAGAAAGCGGCAATTCCTGATCCACAGACATGGGAAGGCTGACGATGGGCACTTGATATGCACATGTCGTTCCTGTGAGTTCTTAGGCTCTGTTTGGTTGGAGAATAAGCCCTGCAATAAGGGGTCAATTCTCCTCCCGACACGGTTCTCAGTGGTACGACTATTCCTCATTATTCCATCTTATTTCACTCTTATTCCTATCTTTATCCCACCTTACCTACATTTATTTCAGCTTATTCTCCTTATTCCTATCCTCAAGTCGAACAAAGAATAGACCCTTATTCTCCTTATTCCCCATCTTTATTCCTGCTTATTCCTGAACCGAACGGGCCCTTAGTTTAATCTTATTTAATTTATTTTTCTTATAGATTCTCAATATGGTTATATGGTCAGAGCATATGAAAGAGGCTTATGAGTGTTGTATTGACGAAGTACGCAAGACCTAGCTAGCTTTGATGGCATCTCCATTCTACATGGAGCCATCTAGCAACTTCTTATGCTAGTTATAATTCGAGACCAGGTATTTTATTCTCAGTCATCAATATTATCTCTGAGCTTTCATAACTAATATATAGTCTAGATTAGTAGGTATCTCAATTATTTGATTGCTAACAACTACTCGAAGAATCTAATGAAGACGATGATGAAGACACGCTACACGGAAAACAAGTTATGGCTACAAAACTATGCCAACGGATATGGGGTTTGTGGCCACAGAATTGTGCTCTGACCACAACACGTCGCGGTCACTAACCGTAGCTACAAGTTTCATCGCAAGAGTTCTCTAACCACGAATATGCCGTGGTTACTACAAGTGACCACACAACTTGTTGTGACCATAACTCTTGTATGAAGACTTTGGCCACGGATTGTAGTTACGAGAAACTAATGGCCACGGAATTATCGTGGTCACAAGTTTCTATAGCCACATTTTGTGACTACAACTTATTTTTCTTGTAATGACAAGGAGGACAGATACACTAATAAAGATGATAGGAAAGGAAGATATTTAGGCAGTTGGGAAATGGCAACCGCCCCAACTTCCCATCGCATCTCTCGTAAGATTTATTTGCACATCAAGCTATTGGATTGGAGCTTTGCTTTAGCTTCACGGAATAATGTTTCTTTATTTTAGGTGTGTTTAATTTCTGCAGCACTCCTTTGTTTGGTTGTGGATAAACAAAATTAACCTTTGGACCAAGAACTTGTCCTTCTTTCTGCTGTCATTACTTTTCATCACTATAATTAACAAATAAGATTTATTTCACTCTCATCCGTTTAATACAAAACTTATTGATTAAACATAAGATATTCATTGTTTAAACGGTTTATTTGTCGACTTATTCATTAAAAATTGTATTAATCGTTGCTAAATTCAACAACGATCGGAAAGAAAAGTAAACAGATAACCGTTGTTATATGATTTGTTGTTAGGAATATAGCAACTCGAACTTTTATTGAACGAACATAAGTAATGTTCATATTCTGTTTGTTAAGCTATCAAACCAAAAATTGAAGTTCATGTTCATATCGAACAAAATTTTCGAACTACTATCGAACTAGTTTTATCTCAGATAAGCTTCGAACTACTATCGAACTAGTTTTATCTCGGATAAGATCTTTACGGTAATTGATTAATTTGGAATTTTTTTGTTTAATTTTTTTTAATAGTAGGCGCGGTAATTTCGGAGGTCCGGAACGTCCCTACTGGGATTCGAACCCGGATCATTTAAAGTAGATGTACACTGTTCTACCGCCAGACCACTCCTTGGGTTCCAATTCTTTTGTTTAATTGATTCTAGAAGCTCTGTGTTGTATAATTGATTAAATCCTTCTCTTCTCCGGTGTCGTGACCACGAAAGAGGATATTCTTTCGATGACCTAACCATGATCATGTCACTTCCATTTTTGAGATTATTTATTTATTTATAATAAGCGGAAGTTTGAAAGGGGGGGGGGGGATTTTGATTGAAATTGGGAGAATATTTATATCACGTTATGGCCTTAATTTTGTAACGAATAATACCGGTCACTATATATTTAACAACGGACAATATAGCGACGGATTAAAAAAGCATTATTACATACCCATTTTGATGTAATATGGAGGTTATCATGTTATATATTTTATGGCAATAATTTGAAAACCATTATGAGGAGAGTTTACATCAATAATAAGTTGGTTGATTTTGTTGGTGTTGGAAGTGGTTGTTATTGAAATTTAGAAAGGTCTGATGATAGAAAAAAGATTATAATTATGATAAATAAAAGGCCAGAGATGGTGATGTACTCATGGGTCCTTCCTAATCAATTGACTAAAGAGTTGAGTCTTGTAAAGAATTGGTTCATTGGCTAACCCCAAATGGCGATAAAGCTTAATATCAGAAAATAGTATTTTATTTTAAAAATGTTTACATTTTGTTTCTTATAATATTTATACCCTAACTTTTTTCCCATTAAAATTATGTTGTTGTATTCTTACAGGATAACATAATAGTAGTCTTTCTATTATTACACTTTTATCTATATATTGCACTAACATAGGGTTTGTACTATAAAATTTGTAAGAATATAGGAGTCTCAGTAAAATGTATGAATAACTTAATTTAGCTTGAATAAATAGCTTTTAGTGTTATAATTACATTAAATAATGAATTTACACATAAGAATCCAAACGATCATTTTAGTCAACATTTCGAAGAATAGTTCAGAACATAAATTGGAAATAAAAAATAAGTGTCCGGAAAAATGTGGGAGAAGAATAATTAGAGGCATATAATTAAGTTAAGTTAGTTGAAGTACAAGATTAATGGACTATCCAACGTGCATGGATCTTCAGGGATGGGGAAATAATCGATTTCGAAACATGGAATCTAGGAATTCCATCGCCTTCAAGAGGGTTGGGAGAAGGTTTTAGAAACTGGATCGGAAATTAAACCGATTAATCTTTGATTTGATCCATTGGGTGGGATCGTTGGATTAAATTGGTTGGATCGACAATGATGTTAACATGATGTCATCATTTCTATCGACTCGGAAAAATTCGGACCGGGCTTAATTTATTGGTCCGATTGGTCGAACCGATTTTTTGAACCGATAAAATCAGATACATATACGTAAATATGGATGTATATATCAACAAAATACTCATTTAAAATGTCAAATCTTTCAATAGAATAATAACATGATTGTTTATTTCGAGTAAAACTCTATAAAAGTTAGCCATATTTTCTCGCATTGTATATGAATACAATATCGTAACCATTTATGTATAGTTGCTGTAAGAAAACTAGTCTAAAAATGTAAGGGCACAACTGATATTCCAAAAAAGAGAGGGACATAACTGATATTAAAGAAGTTAAGGACACAAGTGATACAAATTCTATCATCTAATTATCTAAGTATTTTTTTTTAAAAAATTTACCAAATCATCAAAATTGGGTCAATCAGGTTCTACCCAGTCCGACCACTGTTCGAACTCGATTTTTCTTCTTCTTCTTCTTCTTATTCTTTTAAATTAATTACATAAACCCGGCCGAACAGATCATGTAGAGGTCGGTTCTTGATCTAACCGGTCCGACTGATCAGTCAAGTCTGATTTTTTAAACCATGATTGGGAGAACGATGACACGAATTATTGTATTCCATAATACATTAGCTATAGTAATTAAGTATAGAGAGAGAGAGAGGAGAGAAGTAATGGTACTTTTCAATAATAATCATTTCACAATACGACTTTCCTCCTCTCTTGTTCAACCAACTCGAAAGCAACTCAAATCAACCACTTTTCTACTCTTCTCTACTCTTCCATTCTCTCTATTTTTTGGGGAGAAATCGGTGAATTATTTGTAAGCACGAGTCCCAATTCACAAAGTGCGGTAGTTTAGTCAATCTATCTATTTTTTACATTCCAAGAAATCAAATTTACAAGAAAAGGATCATTTGACATTTTTAATTGCTTCCGGTGAAATTGTTTTACAACGATGTTAATTACGTCCTGGTCAGAACGTGTAGGAATGCTAAGCAGTTCCAACTCCTGTTAGGACTTGATCATATTTCAATTATAATCTGTGCTTGCTTTAATCTATAGTATTTTACTAGCCGTATCACCGAGAACCCATCGACCAACGATTCAATCATCGTCGCGAACAAGCGCAAGTGGTCATGTGGCGCGGGATTAATGAGGCCGGACCCATGGGCAGCGAGGAGGCAGAGGGGTTGGATTGGGTTCCATCAAGGCATGCACTCACTACTCAATTGATTGAGCTGGACCTACTAATGGTATGGCCTCAACTAATGGTTTTGCATGGGTTTGGGAATTCGCTATCATTGCTGTCTCTTTCCTTGGGGCCTGTTTGGTTGTCAGGGTACCTCGGGATACCATGGCATATCCCTGTCTCCAACCTTGCATTCCTGGGTTGGGAATACTTGTATTGACCTTACAATTTATTTAGTATAATGGTTTTCAACCTTGTTCAAATACACTTATTAACATAAAAAAACATATTATAATTATCAAAAAAGTTAATATAACACATAATCAATGTCACATTACATCATAATTATCAGTCCAACCATCCCAACCCTCCAAGCAGCTACTATTCACAGGAGGATATCCCAACCCAACCCAGCCCAACCCAGTAACCAAACTGGTTGAGGTTAAGCAATGCGAGTCTCATGGGTTTGGGAATTCGCTGCTATTGATCTTTGCAGCTCAAAGATTATATGGGTTATCTGAAAAGATTGGACCCAGCCCGGGGGATGCATATGACTTGCAGATCGATTCGAGTTCCAAGTAAAACCATCCCACATTCAAATTTTAAATGGATCTTATTCTCGTCTCTTGAATGCAGATAATATTTAGTTTATGAGCCCTTTTTAGATTACAGATTCTATCCTATTTTACGGGATCCCTTGTCCCACAGAGAAGACATCACAATAAATTAGTATAACTAGTGTCAAACCCATGCTTTGCACCGAGAAGTCTGCAAAACACTATATCTTCTTAAAATGTCAATGCGAATAACATTTATGAAGAACATGTAACATTATATCCTCTGAAAAGATCAATGTGACTATTATTTATGGAGTATACAAAATAATATATATATCCTCCTTTCCTTACATGATTTCTTCTTCATATATATATATATCTATAGGATCTAAAGGGAAATTACTTATTAATAGAAAAGAATCCCATGATCCTGAGCTAGTCTTACATGTGATCACAAATCCTAAGTTTGTCTATGAAGAGCTAATCTAATTGTATTAGTTTCTATAATTGTTTTCTTCCGTGTAATGCTTAATTGATAGGGACTCATTGATAAGTGCTGCAAGATCTCATGCATTGGAACCCATAGTTATTGACCAGAATCCATTAGTTTGGAACATTTTCCTTTTAGTCATAATTTCCCAGGAGATTCGAGACCACGAGAATAAGATATTAAGAAAGGTTGAGACTTGTCCCAAAAGACATATAGACAGATGTGATTGCCACCCTTAATCGCAATCTTTCATCCATTTGGAGCAGAATAGTAACCAAGTCACTTGTTATGCAGGGCAATAGAGGCATAGGAATTTGCCTTTGCATTTATTTCCCTCATGGGTTGGGGTCGGTTGGCTGGTTCTAAATTTCGTATCTGACACAGAAGAGTATGTATAATAAATCATCCCAATGTAACAGAACGTCGACGTGGGCATGGATTGTCCTCCCATAATACATGGTGATCTGTACTTTGGCATCAGGGTTTTACCATGTGATATGTACCTTCATAGTGAGGATATCTTGCTAGAAGTCGCCGAAGAAACTGCCTGATTTGCAAAGGAGCAAAGTGTGGATATACTGGAAGCGAGGCATCACATAAAAGTAGAACACTATCGCCATGGTGATCAAGATGATTAGCAGAAAATCTATTAAGTGTGTATTTATACTCTTAAGACTAGAGTGAATAATCTAAGTACAGAGTGTTGAAGTGAAACTATGGAAAGTAAGGTGAAAGGTAGAGTTATTAATTTAGTTTTTCTAAATTGTTAATTATTTCGTTGAGTGTTCTTTTTATGGTGTTTTGTATATACCTAAGTATTAAGAGTATATGCATATGTTATATAATTTTTAAGGGTTTATCAGTTGTGGCACTCTGAGATATTGCAATTTTAAGTATGCCCCTCCCTTTTAGGGAATATCATATGTGCCTCTGACTTCTTTCTCCGTTATCACATATGCCTCTTAACCATACCATGGTTTATTCAAACTATGGTGTGGTTAAGAGGAGCATTTTGGGCAAACCAAATCTCCCCCTCCTTTCCCCTAATCCCACAAGCGAATCATCTGGAGTTGGACTTCCATCTAGGAGAATCATATGAGAATCATCATGAGGGAAAGCACTTCGAACCTCACATCAACCCTCCAGATTCATCTATCCTCTTCCTCTGTTTTTGGTTGATATGATCTGAATCGATGGAGGTAGAGCGAATCTGAGTACAATAGTGTTGCTCTTTCATCTTCTTCATCATCACTTGGAGGAGCAAGAGCACCTTTAGCAGGATGGGCCGGGGAGGAGGGGAGGAAGGAGGGACTGGAGGGGCGAGCCACGGAGGAGGTGGTGGAGGGGGTGGAGGAGGAGGTACAGGGTGGGATGGGGAGAAGTTGGGATGGATGGGGATGTGTGAGGGCAGAGGGAGGGCAGAGGAGGAGGTGCAACAGGGAGGGAGGAGCAGGGGGTGGGGGTGAGGGGAAGCAACAAAGGGATGGGGGTGAGGGGGAGGAGCTCATGGTGGCCTTGGGAGAAGTTAGGGCGGAGGGGGAGGTGTGAGGGTAGAGGGAGGGTAGAATGGGAGGTGCGGGGTGGAGGGAGCAACAAGGGGATGGGGGTGAGGGGGAGGTGCGGGGCAGAGGGAGGAACAAGGGGGTGAGGTTGATGGGAAGGAGCTCGAGACGGGCTGGGGGAGGAGCACGGGTGAAGGAGGAGACGTGGGGACGGAGGGGGAGGCACATGAGAAAGGGAAGGAGATGGGGGCGGACGAAGTAGCTGGGGTTGAGGGGAGGAGGCGGTGGAGGACAACAGGCTGGGGAGGAGGAGGATAAGAGGAGGAAGAATATGGAGGAGGATGACGATGAGATACCTTCTAGCCCTCTTTTTTAAAAATTCTGACTGTGTCCTCAAAGTTAACATCCGTTAGCATTAAGGATGGACGATTACTAACCCGAGAGGCATAAGTGATAAAACGACAAGAAGTTAGAAGCACAACTGATATTTTCCAAATAGGAGGGGCATAACTCAAATTGCAATATCTCAGAGGGATACAAGTGATAAAAACCCTATTTTTTACTTGTTTATCTTTTAAATATTTTTAAGTTTCTAGTTTTTATTTTTATTTTATATTTTATTGGATTTTAATAATTGAAAATGTGTTATAAAAGGAATGGGAACAAAGTTATAAAGAAGCTTTTTGTATTATTAATATAGATGTAATCATGCCAATGACTAACGGAGAAAATGTCTTTTGTATTTTATTTATTTTATTTTCTATTTAGGTTGATTTTTAGGATATTTTTATATCTTATTAATTTTATATTGGATTATAAATTCAAAATAATGTATTATTAAAAGAAAAAATGTTTTTAGTAGGTCAATAATAATAAACATAAGCTTTTTTGTTTTTTAATGTGTAGATATGTCAACTACCTTTAAAATGCAACAATATACACATTTTTAGGATTTTTTAGAATTAGTCATAATGTTTATAAGTATGTGTAAATTTAGATTTTAAGATTTTTTTTAATATTTTTACTTGATTTATGGACATTATTTAAAATGTGATAAAAATATATTTTTTATTAAATTCTTGATTTTATGTTTAAATTTTTGTGGATTTTCAAAATTTTATGTAATTGTTAGTGTTAATTTAATTTATTAAGAAATAGTAAATGTGTTTATTTTTGAAATTATTATAAGGTATTCAATGGTAATTATATTTGAATTATATTTTATAATTTTTAATTAGCATGAAATTAATACATATTTAAAATATTGTAATATAAGAGCCTACTTGTAATTTGTCTAAATATAATTCTCCAAACACTTATAGAATTATACGAGAAAAATATTGCAAAATCTTTAGAGTTCATGCGGTGTCACAACATTCCACACAGTTCAAGGACTTATAAGCAAAAATTGAGGCTTGTTTCTGTATATTAATCATTGTGAAATATCTAGAGCAAATACACATGGCATGATGACGCAAATTGTAAGATATACCCTCCATTGTGATATCAAATGGAACTAATTAATTAATAATTAGAATAAAAATTCAAACTAGTAAGGATTACAAAAATGAGATCATAACTATTAGCCATAGAAAATTATAACAGTGTAGTATTTGAATTGACCTTATTATATATTCTTATCTTGGAATGTATGCGGGGCTCTAAACCTTGTTCTCCAATTGTAATTGTTAGTAATATAACAAGAAATACAATTGCACATTGGGGATAATTTTGTCTAAACACCAAAAGACTTTTAAACGTCTTCTTGTTCAGGTAGAAAAAGACCGCATTGTCATTGAAACAATACTATAAGTATCACTTTGTTATTTTTGAAAGTTGGGGGACTAAGTTGACAGTGAGCGTATAGTTTATGGACTTTTGTATAATTTACTCTTTAAAGGAAAAATTTAACAATGGGAGATGCATGTGACACTGAGTATTAATTATTTATTGCCATATATAGAGAAATTTTGTAGTAGTGACTTTAAAAAAATCCAATTAACTAGAAAAATTACTCTTACCAAATGATATATATATATATATATATATATATATATATATATATATATATATTACTCTTTTAAATTATCTTATTCTTAACCAAGAAACCTCCTTTATTGATACCTTAGCAATAACAATATTTCAAAAGGTGAAGTAATACATATAGTTTCTATATTAGCTAACCATCTTAAAATCCATATAGAAGCATTACAAACGATTGGAATAAACATAATTGTTAGAGCAAAATACTCTGTGGTGTTATTCCATAGAGCCCTATGGTCTCTTATATAGAGAGAAAACACTTGGGTAAATTACATGGATGTACAGAAGATAAATAAGAAATACGTAACGGTACATCCTGACATAACGTAAACCTCTACACTCCCCCTCAAGATGGACATAGATATCGATCATGCTCAGCTTGGAAGAACATCTATGGAAAGGTCCTCTGAGTAATGGCTTGGTAAATATATCAGCAGTCTGGTCCTCTGAATTGACATGTGAAGTGGAAATCAAGCCCTTCTGTATCATGTCTCTAGTGTAGTGACAATCTACCTCGATATGCTTTGTTCTTTCGTGAAATGCTGGATTATTGGCAATGAACAACGCTGCTTGGTTGTTACACTATAGCTGCATGGGTAAAGAGACATTTACATTCAACTCTTCCAAGACTGCTCGAACCCGCATCATTTCTGTGCTTGCTTGCGCCATGGCTCTATATTCGGATTCAACACTAGATCTTGCCACAACAGTTTGTTTCTTGCTTTTCCAAGAAACCAGAGAGCTTCCTACAAAGATAGCAAACCCTGAAGTAGACTTACGATCCTTTGGGCACCCTGCATAGTCTGCGTCTGCACAAGCAGAAATGGACAAATCTATGTGATGAATCTCGTATTCATCATGCTAAAATTGGTCATTTAGGCTCTGTCCCCCATCATCTATTTGTAATTAATCATTAATAGAGCATTATTAGCATTCATACATGTGTGAATAATATCTGCATTTCATCATGCATAAATTGCATTTAAAATCCCCAGTGTAAATTAGCCCAAAAAGATGCTAATTTCTCCTATTTTTAATTAATTCATCCTAACTCTGATTGACCCAAAACCACCTCCATTATGTAGATATTACTAACCTTATTAAATAAAAAATACAAAAAATTACTAACCCCAATAAGTGTCAAATAATCCCAAAGTCAAATTTCACATCTGACAGACTAAAATGAGCATATCTCCTACATACAGTGTCCGATTTTGGTCTACTCACTTTTAAAGTACTCCATTTTCAAATACCTTCAAAACAAGACCAATTTCATAAAATTCGGAGCTCATATGTGAAAGTTGGGTTTTGGGCCTCTTTTGCGCATTTTAACTTCTTGCTAATTTTGACCTGAGATTTTATGTGCTTAATTAACTCTTTTAATTTTATTTCTTTTTCATTTGTGTCCTTTGATGAAAGTTTTAATAAGAAATGCAAAAATTCAAATCCAGATTAAAACTGAGATCAAAGAAATTGACCAAGTACAAGTGTCCGTTGTCGGTCTGTGCAAAAGTTGAGCGTTTCTTACTTTTATTTTATTTTCCTAATTTCTTATCCTTTCAAAATCCAAAAAAATAGATTAATGTGTAAATAATTTTCTTCTATTTTATCGTATTTTTTCTAGAATTTTTATCCCCTCTAAAACCACCAAAAAATTACAAATCTCAAAAATGCGGTTTTTCGTACACAAGGAAAGCCACCAAAAATACCACTTTGCACAGGTGACCTCTTTTGCTCCTGAGCCCTTCATGAAAGTTGTAGATCTCATCGAGACGAACAACTTTCGTGAAGAAAACTTTTCGATCCGAGGTCATCTTCTATCTCTTTTTCTCCTTCAAAATTCTGAATTTTTTTTCGTGCCACGTGGCAGCTCCAGGGCGTGCCACGTGGCACCCCGCCATACACTCTCTCTCCAGGCCGCTCCCCCAGGTCACGTGCCCAGCACGTGACCTGACCATCTTCTTCCTCAGCCGTTTCTTCATCAAACGCCCGCCGTTACTGATGAATACCCATTCATCACTCTTTATTCTTATATTTTAGCTATAAAAAACCTTTGCGAATGCATGTAGATATATGTAAATACAAATAATTACCAAAAGCATGCATTGTGTAAAAACTTATAATTTGCATGTTTTTTTGCAAAAATAAAAGAATAAAGATTAAAAAGAAAAAGAGGGAAATATTTAGAATAAATATTAAGCAACCTAACCCAAGGGAGGGCTCAGCATGGGCCTGACCGCATAAAAGCCCGAGTAGAGGGAGATAGGAGCTCATGTGTAAATATTTGTGAAAATACATAAAACTATATTTTCCTCACCCAAAATACAGTTGTAAATATTTGTACATACTTATAAAATATAAAAACAAAATAAAAAGTTAAAAATCAAAAAGATAAAAAAATACCCCTTTCATCTTGTACATAAACCACACCTATACATATATTTTCATACTTTTCATACTTTTTTGGAAATATTCTATGCTATGTATTGTAAATAAATAAAATAAAAAGAATCAAAATCAAAAACAAAATAAAAATAACAAAATTAAAAACCCAAAAATACCTTATACATATACCATGTATATAGATGTACATATCTATTTATTTTACCAATGTATATAAATAATAAAAATAAAATAAAAACACTCTTTTATTCCTTATTTTATAATGTAAATAAATAAAATATAAAATAAGGATAAAATTGTATAAAAATAATAATTAAAAATCAAAAATCAAAAACCCTAATTATGTACATATACCTATATGGTACATATTATGTATATAGCTTATTTTTATTTCCAAAAATTAATTAAAAATCACCAAAAAATAGAAAAAAAGAAAATAAAAATATTTCGTGTCTTAAGTTTTTATTAATTCAACTATTTTTCACCTCAAAATAAATAAACAAATTTGGCCGCTCCTGATTGGTCCACGGGGGTTTGTTGACCCCGGTCAACTCTCCCCCGCGGACCCTTTTTCCTTCGGATCTGGCGGATGACCCGACTTCTCCATTCATTTCCCGCTCGACCCGATTGCCTAACACCTAAACCCCGGCTCCGTTTGACACCTCCCACATCCGACACCCTCGCCGGGCATCGACCTCGGGGTCCGCGCGCCACCGTGACCCTACCCGAGCCGTTCTTTTCGGATCCCCCCAACCTACTTAAGCGAGCTCCGCCACCAAATTCTGCCATCTTTGGCTAATCCGCTCCACCCCCAGTGACCTCCAGTGCTCGAGCGTGAGTGACAGCTCGCTCCAGGTGCTGTCGCAGCGAGGAGAGGGGCCGAATACCACTGATCCGGCGAGTCAGCACCGCCGTACTCCGCCCAGAGCAGGAGCTCGAGCCTCGGGCTGAGACGACCCTTGAGGCCACGACCGGGAGCACCACCAGCTCCAGCACAGTCTATTCACCCACGCAGGTAACCTTTTAGCTTAGCCATTTAGCCTAATTTCCATTTTGCCCCAAATCGCGCCACCGTCGATTTTCGTTGATTCCGACCACCTCACACCTCCATTCGATCATCGGAATCCTTCATCATCTCCGCCCTCCTCCCGCGCACGTTCTCCGCACCTCCGTTCAACCCATCTCGCACAGGAGCTGGGGATTCGAGCTCCTCCGTCCATCGCATCGCCGGAGCTCGACCACTTCACCTCCCCGATCACCTTCACCACGCCTAACGGGGTCGAGGCACTTTGCCCTCGACCCGCGAGTTTGCTGGGATACTTTGCAGGTTCATCCAAGCCCATCTGAGGGCTTGGACCATTTGGTCCAGCTGCTCCGCCTCCGCCGACCTCGCCGGAGTTCCCCAGGACTCGGTTGGGTCATCGGAGGCCTCCATTAGACGCGGAGGGCCCGCATCTTCCTTCTCCGACCTTCAGCGAGCTTCCAGGAGGAGACCAGTGCCGTCACGAGTCCGGCGAAGTTCGCCGGAGCCCTGTTCGTCCACCATCCTTCTCCGTCGTCCGATCGACCCCGAGCTCCAGATTCGATCACGATCGTCCATTCGAGGAGCAGCTTTAACCGCCAGATCCATTCGAGGGTCGATCTCCACCGTCGATCCAGCGAGGCTCAGCCACTACTCCCGTCCACCGTTCGATCTGCAACGTGGCAGCACCTGGACCGTCTGATCAAAGCCGAGGATCCAGCCCTGGGCGCCACCCATTCCCAGCCGTCCATCTATCCACGTGGCGCCCATCCATCGGCTCGACTTAATAAAGGGTAAGTTACCCTTAGGCCCTTCCTTATCTTTTATTTCGCATTAGTCCTGTAAATATTTAGAGACGTTGTTTAGTTTTAGGGTAATTTGCACTTTGGGCCAGAAGCTTTAGTTTATTTGCACTTATACCCCTGCTTGATGTGAGCCACGTGCATCGTCACGTGTTTTATTGGGATATTTGCAGTATGTGCCCTTATTGTTCTGGTTTTTAATGAATGAATGAATCTTTCTGAGTAATTGCATTTATACCCCTGTGCGTGGTTTTATTCCGCATGTGCGTTTATTGTTGGGTTATTTGCAGCTGAGGTCCTCGGACTTTTGGTACGTGTTACCAATTAGTCCCTGGACCTTAGTTTCTTTACATATAGGTCCCTGAGTGCCCCAGTCATGCGCTTGGCGCGTGACTTCTTGGGTTAATTGCACCAGGACCTCCAGAACTTTGGGTATTTGCACTTTGGTCCTTGTGCACAGTGCCCTCTTGTGATTTTTGAATAAAATATCAATTCATCTCCAAATTCGATAAAAATTTGACACATGGCTCCTGCCATATTGTAGGATTTTTGAGAATTTTGGAGGACATTTCTGAGTTTATTTGTTATTTTTAAAAATTCAAAAACCATCATTTTAGCCACTGTCTAGTTTTAAAAACCCCAAAAAAAATATAAAAACCCCTAAAAAATTCTATAAAAATTAGGTACTGTTTAGTGTGTGTTCCTTGATTTTCTAGCCAATTTTGGCTATTTTTCACTGCTTAAAAACCATAAAAACTTAAAAACACCTAAAACCTCATAAAAATCCCAATAAATAATCTAAAAACCCAAAAACAATAATTTTAGTACTCAAATTTTCCTTGTTTTATCTAGTTTGCAGGAAAAATACTCCAGGCCCTTTTGAGGTCCCTAGATATTTTATCTAGGGCTTTTGGGCCTGGCTGGACAGTACCTTGCATTTTAGTTACTGTTTGATTTTTAGAAAATAAAATACACACCATAAAAATTCCAAAAATTCACCAAAAACATTAAAAAACATAAAAAACATAAAAATATTTTTGTCTGAATTTTTGCTTGATTTTTGATGCATTAAATAATTTGTCAAAGTTTGCTTGTTTTTGCTTTTCTTATTTTCTTCACATATTAAAAATCCCAAAAAATTATAAAAATCATTAAAAACCACTAAAAAATATTTTGTCTTTTATTTTATTCATTTTTGACTACTTCGTAGGCCTTCGGCCAATCCGTGCTCCTTGAGTTCGACCCTGGGTGCTATACCAGGTTAATCTCATAGCAGGACCACTTCCTCGCTTCGATTGATTTTATTGCTATTAGTGGTTCGATTTTTCTTGATTTAGCGCATCTGAGCAACCGAGGTCGCAACGACCATTTTTGTACCTTTACCTTCGTCGTTCGGTTTTTCGCTTATCAGAATGGCGCCGTTGCCGGGGAGCACGGCTTAGTAGTCATTTTTAGCTTTTCCGCGGCTTTTTGACTTTCGCGGCTTTTGTATAGATTTTTGTAGATATTTTACTGATATTTTTTGTGATAATAATTCTGGACTGACCACTTCTCTCTGTTTCTTGCGAGGGCCCGAGGATCGAGGCGGCCGATTTCGAGGAGCCGACGCAACCGCGAGACTCGGAGGCGGCTCCCTTCCGCACGGAGCCGCAGGAGAGAGCGAGAGAGAGAGTTGAGTGGGTGAGGGTAGTTTAGAACTATTTAATTATTATTGTAATAATACAGGGACTCAGAGACTTGAACTTGGTTGACTTAGCGGGTCTGTTTCGCCGAGCACCGGTGTGCTCGGGGACCCTTAGGAGTTTTTCGCGGTTTTACGCGGTTTTCTTCTTCTTTTTTTACTGCTTTTTCCGGTGTTTACGCGGTTTTTGCTCGAGCCCCTAGCCGTAGGATTTTCTGGTGATTGTGCCGTAGTTAGTAGGATCCACACACCTAATTGATTATCTGTTCCCATAGAACGTTAATTGGACCTACTAATAAATAAATAATAAAAATAACTTAGTCACTTTCCTGAGAGCCTACGCGCCGCGAGCCTGCCCCGTCAAGCGCTACTCCTGAACTCGACCTGTCGAGAAGAGGAGGGGTGGGTCTAGACCGGACTCTTTGGATCGAGGGCGAGTGACTGAGTTAGACGGTTCTGCGCTAGAAATTGCTCGTTTAGGACTCGGCTTTCCCGTTGCATCATTTAGGTAGTTTTCTTTCTGTCTTTAAATTCTGCGCGGATCACTTGCATGTAGAGTGCTGGAGACAAGGTACGCATTTCTATCTCAGCATGCATCATTGATTTCTCGCGCATCGGCTTTTTCGTCTTCTCCCCCCTGTTTTCGGACTAAATAATCAGGAGAACCGAAAAATTCGCTAGGCCTTTTGTTTGAGCTGAAAAATATTAAAAAGAAAAACCATAAAATTGGGACTGGCTAAGACTATTGATCTTAAAAACCGCTCACCCTAAAAATTTTGTCTTGGGGAGAGCAACCCCCTCATTGCATGGTTTGGATGCGCGAGAGAGTGACCCGCACCCTAGGTAGAGCCTCCCGGTGCTAGTCCCGACTGATTACCGACTCTTCCGTGCGGGCCAGTCGGTTGGGTTAGCATCGGATATCCTAACAGGTCACGTAAGCGCTCTGATATTTTGTGTGTTCACCAAAATAAAAATAGACAAGATAATTTGACCGAACTTTCACGGTCTTCAGCTCGCGTTGCGTTGGTGAACCGGGGGTTTGTTTGTGATCATAGTTGACTCCAGATCTCATCCACCTTACTCGCCAGATCAAGATGATGGGTAGATGGTCTCTTAGGCAGCCTCTGACTGCACCGCTTTCGGGCACGTCTACCCGATCATCTAGGTTGGCCCGTGAGAGTCGAGACCAGCTCTCCGAGCTCGAGTACGACTCCGCCCTGTTCCCCCTCGACCCCCTTTCTTCTGGTATTGAGAGACATGAGCCCGAAGAGAGATTAGCAGATTTGACAGCACCTGAGTTGGGCTCATTTGATTTTGCAGACGTCGCCATGGCCGCCAGTTCAGGCGATCACCCCGGAGGTTCACGAGGAGACCAGCATTTTGTACTGGACCAGGGGGCGATCAACTCCACCCTGATCGCATCACTCGAGACAGTTCAGCAGCAGTTACGTGATCAGGGGGCATTCATGATAGAGATGAGGCGAGAGTTGGAGAGGCTCAGAGCAGAGCGAGGTTCAGAGCAGAGCGAGCCTGAGGAGGTACCCGATGCAGAGGCTGCAGCAGCAGCAGCTGCAGCAGCAGCAACAGCCGTCGCCGCCGCAGCGGCAGCCGCCGCGGCAGGAGGACCACCACGACCGATGCGGGAGTTGCACAACCCCGGATCGACTCTGATGCATCAATGGGTAGTAGTGCCAGCGATCGTGGGGGACTTCAAGTTCCCCCCGTACACCTTGCAGTTGCTGCCCCGATTCCACGGACTTGCCACTGAGGAGCCCCACCTCCACCTCCAGGAGTTCCTGATGATTTGCAGTACTGTCCACGATCGCCACGTGGACCAGGATACGATCCGGATGATAGCCTTTCCTTTTTCACTGGTAGATAGAGCAGCCACCTGGCTGAAGCATCTAGGGAAGTTTGTCTACACCTGGGAGCAGTTCCGCACCGAGTACTTGAAAAAGTACTATCCACTCGGGCGGACGAATGCAGCGAGGGCCCTGATCAGCAACTTCTCCATGTTCCCCAACGAGCAGTTTCACGAGGCATGGGAGAGGTTTCGAGAGCTCCTAGACAGATGCCCGCACCACGACATCTCCAAGCCGAACCTAGTTCAGAGCTTTTTCAGCGGGTTGACGCCAGAGCTTCAGGGTCTGGTGAACGCTTCTTGCGGCGGGTCCTACTTTGCCAAGGACCACGACCAGGTCGGGGCCATCTACGAGGAGATGTCCGAAAATTACATGGTGATGTCCCAGACCAGGTTGTATACTCAGAGACCCCAGCCACAACAGCCAGGACCCGTGCAGTACCAGCGGATAGCACGGGTAGATGCAGGTCCATCCAGTTCGTCCGCAGTCGCAGCAGCACAGGCAGAGTCATCCGCTGCGGACATGGGTATCATCAGCGAAAAGTTGGACCGCATGGAGCTGATCGAGAAGAAGCAGTGCCAGAGCATCACTCAGATGGAACAGATGGCACAAATTCTGAGCGACATGAAGACCCAGCTCATGTGTCTCCAGGAGACACAGATGGCTTCACAGTCCCGTCTTCTGTCGCGAGGCGATACCGGCGGCAGCAGCAGCTCGTCCCAGCGCTCCAGCTCCTCCCAGCAGCCTAGACAGGTTCACCTTGTACAGGCGGAGCCGTACCAGCAGCCGCAACCTACCTACCAGTCCCCACCATCTCCAGACATGCAGATGGTAGTCTACCAGCCGGATCAGCCTCTGGCCGTACTGCCGCCAGACCCCTTCGATGTAGAGCCGTTGATGGATGTCAACGGGATTTGGTATGACCGCCCTCAGCCTGGGATCCGACGAGACCATCCCGGATTCAGGTGGGGGAATGGTGGTGCCCAGCCCCAGCAGCAGCCGTCAGGTCAGGGAGGGCAGTACTCCCAGCAGAGAGATCACCAGCAGCCGCACCAGCAGCCCCCAGCATACCAGCAGCACCAGCCATCATCCTTCGGTCCTCGTCCCTATCAGCAGCAGGGACAGTCGTGGAGACGTGAGCAGCAGGCTCACCCAGTTCAGCAGCAGCACCCTTCCTCATACCCCTCTCACCATCAGCAGCAGCTCCAGCAGCCTCAGCACCAGAGAGGGTACCCGTCGGGCTCCCACGAGAGCCCCGCTTTGGATGACATCGCCCGCCTCCTCACGGACCAGCAGGCTACATTTAGACGGGAAATGGACGAGTTCCGCCAGGAGATGCGGGACTTGGTGAGAGGGAAGGCCGCCATTCCTGCCCAGATCGAGCCAAACCCGAACAACCTCAAGAGGAAATCTGAACAGGTAGTACACACTGAGTCTGCCACTCCTAGTGATCCATTTGTTGATACACCTTCGGATCTATTTGATGCTGATTTTGTCACACTTAGGAGCGGTAGGACCCCAGCAGGCGGCGGCGCCTCATCTGAGCTTCACCACGAGGATACAACAGAGGCGCCACATGAGGAGGAGGAGAGCGGTACTGAGGCCGCTCCAGATGATGATGGTGGCACTGATGCCACCAAGGATGCTGATCCCACCGGCGGTACTGAGGCCGCCGCTTCACCAGTTCGAGGAGGTGGTACTGACGCCACCAGTAGAGCCGAGCCAGCACGCGGTACTGATGCCGCGAGACGTCTACCAGCAGCAGCAGCAGAGCCAACCCGTGGTGGTACTGAGGCCACCGGTGTTTGTATTGAGAGAGATGTTGTCTTTCCTCGCCTTGATGTATCTCAGAACGCTGGTTTGAATAAAGGAAAAGGTTTAGTTTCTTCTGGTCCCACTGTGGTGCATGATGTATGTGTGGATCCGGTCGTCGAACCGTCTAGCCCTTTTCCTAGTCCTTCATCTGAGAAGGACCCTGTGATCCCCTTCCCTAGAGCCCTTCAGATGGGGAAGGGGAAGAAAAAAGAAAATGATCCAAAAAAGAGAGAGCTTGAGGAGTTCAGCCAGAGCATGATCGATCGATTCCACATCCAGCTGACCCTCCAGGAGGCTTTGCAGCACATCCCCCTTCTCCAGCGTTCTTTGAGAGACAGGACTACAGTCAGGAGGAGGAGGAGGAACCACACTTCAGAGATTCACGTGCTGACCAAAGCCACGTGTTTTGCGATCCAGAACCGCCTGCCAGCCAAGAGGCCAGATTCAGGGGCCCCGTATGTCAGATGCCAGATTAGTGAGCAGAGGTTCGACCGTACTCTTCTAGATAGCGGATCGTCGATTAACCTTCTTCCGGCAGCCCTTCTCGACCGCTTCGAGTTGGGCACTCTTCGACAGAGCAGGACAATCCTTCAGTTCGCTGATCGATCGGTCAAGAGGCCGAAGGGGTTATTACGAGATGTTATCGTCACGATTCAGGGCCTGAAATTCCCCGTGGACTTCGTAGTGTTGGACATGGAGATCCCTGAGTCAGTGGCCGATACCCCCATCATCCTTGGTCGTCCGTTTTTGGCCACAGCCAAGGCGGTGACTGATCATGATAGCGGGAAGGTGTACTTTCGCGTCGAGGGCGAGAGTATACAAATAGAGACGGTCGAGGACTACAGAGCTAGAGAGAGAACCCGCTCAGATGCGAGTACAGATTCAGAGCAGCTGACAGACACAGAGCCAGACATCCACCAGGACTGTGATTTTGTGATCACAGACGATGAGGCAGCTTGGGCAGATCCTGCAGCACAGACCATCCTCTCATATTCAGATACCGCTGATGCCGAGACGATAGCAGAGGAGAGTCTGGAGAGCACAGCCCTGGTTCAGGATACCATAGAGGCAGTAGAGCCGGTCCTTGATCGTGACACGATGTTCAGTGATGGTGGTGCTGAAGCCACCTTGTTTTCCGGTGGTACTGATGCCACCGCGATCGATACAGATCCCTCGGATTCAGAGTCTGATTGGGCTGATTGCTATGATCAGATGCCAGACATGAGTCCACTTGAGCCTATAGATGCGGAGGAGGTAGATGCAGAGCCGAGCAGAGACAGTGCAGTTGAGCAGCCTTCTCCCGATCCAGTTTGCGAGAGTACGCTTTCACTTTCCCAGGCAGATTTGGCAGACCTAGCAGCTTTCACTCAGTTTCTTCCGCAGCCAGATTTGCCAGCACCCAGCATTCCAGAGCTGAAGCCGCTCCCTACTTCGCTGAAGTATCGATTCCTTGCGGGCGATCCAGAGATGTACCCAGTCATCGTCTCCGCCGAGTTGACTGGAGAGCAAGAATCCCGTTTGATGGGGGTTCTTGAAAAGAACCGCAAGGCGATCGGATGGAGCGTAGCGGATCTCCATGGGATTAGTCCAGCAGTGTGCTCCCACCATATCTATCTCGAGGAGGGGGCGAAGCCGTCGCGTGAGTTCTAGCGGCGACTAAACCCCAACCTGAGAGAGGTTGTGATGAAGGAAATATCGAAATGGTGGAGTGCAGATTTTATTTATCCCATTTCCGACTCCAAGTGGGTCAGCCCCTTGCATGTGGTGCCCAAGAAGACGGGCATCACGACTGTGATCAGTAAGTCGGGAGAGGAGATCGCTACACGAGTACCCACCTCTTGGAGGGTTTGTGTTGACTACAGGAGACTCAACCAAGCCACCAAGAAGGACCATTTCCCCCTGCCTTTTATTGACCAGATCATTGAGAGACTGGCAGGGAAGAGCCATTATTGCTTCCTGGATGGGTACTCGGGCTACAACCAAGTGGCCATCGCTCCTGAGGATCAGGAGAAGACCACCTTTACCTGTCCCTTCGGCACATATGCTTTTCGACGCATGCCATTTGGGCTATGCAACGCCCCTGCGACTTTTCAGAGGTGCATGCTGTCGATCTTTTCGGACATGGTAGGGGAATGTTTGGAGGTCTTCATGGACGATTTCTCGGTCTACGGCGACGGATTCGATTCTTGTCTTGACTGCCTAGACCGGGTACTCCAGCGATGTATTGAGTATCATTTGGTTCTCTCTTGGGAGAAGAGTCACTTCATGGTGACTCAAGGGACGGTGCTTGGCCACATCATCTCCAACAGGGGCATGGAGGTTGATCCGGCCAAGGTTGATGTCATTAGGAAACTCACACCGCCGTCCAATTTGAGGCAGCTACGGTCATTCCTGGGGCACGTTGGATTTTATAGGAGATTTATTCAGGATTTCAGCAAGATTGCCCGACCGTTGACTGACCTCTTGACGAAAGACACCGAGTTCCTTGTCGATGACAAGTGTCTCTCGTCCTTTGCGACTCTCCAGCAGCATGTTATTGAGGCTCCTGTCCTCCAGCCGCCTGATTGGTCTCTCCCATTCGAGATCATGACGGATGCCTCCGATTTTGCCGTAGGGGCAGTGCTGGGACAGAGGAGGGATGGAGTTCCGTTTGCCATACACTACGCTAGCCGCACATTGGATTCCGCCCAGCGGAATTATACGGTCACAGAAAAGGAGATGCTAGCCGTAGTGTTTGCCCTAGATAAGTTCAGATCGTATATCATTGGATCTAGAGTGACTTTGTATACAGATCACACCGCCATCAGGTACCTCATGGCAAAGAAGGATGCCAAGGCCAGACTGACTAGATGGATCCTTCTACTCCAGGAGTTTGATATTGAGATCAAGGATAAGCCCGGAGTCAAGAATGTGGTGGCGGATCATCTCTCCCGATTAGAGCAGCCTGAGGATTCTGAGCAGATTGGTCCCATTCGAGATACCTTCCCAGATGAGGCGATCCTTGCTATCGCCTCACTCCCGTGGTATGCCGATATTGTGAACTTTCTCGTTGCAGGGAAAGTCCCACAAGATTGGCCCAGGCAGAGGCTTGAGACCTTCCTTGCGAGGGCCAAGTCCTACCACTGGGAGGATCCCATCCTTTACCACGAAGGAGGGGATAGCGTCTGGCGTCGGTGTATTCCTCAGGAGGAACACCATAGCGTCCTCACTTACTGCCACAAGCTTGAGGCAGGAGGACATCATTCTGGGAGGAGAACGACACAGAAAGTGCTCCAATCCGGCTTGTGGTGGCCTACCCTCTTCAAGGACTCTGATGAGTTCGTGAAGAGGTGTACTGACTGTCAGAGTATGGGCACTTGTAGACAGCGTGATATGATGCCGATGCAGCCCATTCACTTCTGTGAGGTTTTTGACGCATGGGGCATCGATTTCATGGGTCCATTCCCTAAGAGTCAGGGATTTGAGTACATTCTGTTGGCCGTTGATTATGTTAGTCGTTGGGTTGAGGCTATCCCCGCCCGAGCCGCTGATGCGAGGACTGTTTGCAGATTTTTGAGGAAGCACATCATCATGCGATTCGGGGTTCCACGAGTTCTGATTTCTGATGGGGGGTCTCATTTCAGCAACGACCAGGTAAAGGCCCTTGCTAGCGAGTTCGGCATAGATCATCGTGTTGCCACACCTTACCATCCACAGACGAATGGTCTAGCTGAGGTGTCGAATAGGGAGATCAAGAATATTTTGCAGAAAGTCGTCCGCCCTGACCGAAAGAATTGGTCACAGCTTTTGGACTCGGTCTTGTGGGCATATAGGACGTCTTTCAAGACTCCATTGGGCACATCTCCCTTTCGCCTCGTATATGGCAAGCCGTGCCATTTACCTGTTGAGCTGAGGCACAAGTCACTTTGGGCAGTTACAGATATTTTGATGGATCCAGATTGTATGGGAGACCAGAGGAGGGCAGAGTTAGCTGCCCTGGAGGAGCTTAGAGATGCAGCTTTCTCAAGCAGCCTACATTATAAGGAGAAAGTCAAGGAGTGTCATGATTCTCATATCAGCCACAAGCATTTTGAGATTGGACAGAAAGTATGGCTGTTTGATGCGAGGCTACGATTATTTCCAGGGAAGCTACAGAGCAAATGGAAGGGACCTTATCTCGTCAGAAAGGTACACGACAATGGCAGCATTGATATATCCGAGTTGTCTTCTGAGAGTACCTTTCGAGTGAACGGCCAGCGGCTCAAGCCATTTCTAGATCATGAGCCGCGGGACGTTATTGTTGCCCCTATTCATTTTGCGTGAGATGTGGTCTCTTGATTCACATCTTTTGCATCTCACGCCTGATTGTCACTGTTCCTCCGCCTGTATAGATCTAGTTGTCCATATCATTCTATTCTTTAGTCCCACATCCCTTCCCTCATCTTATGATTATGCTATACTTAGGGTGTACTTTACCCTAAGTATAGGGGGGATGTCGGACCTGCGGGTATTCTTTTTATTCTTTCTGCTCCGGTTTTCCTGCCTATACTTAGGGATATTTTACCCTAAGTATAGGGGGGGCAGATTCTGTATCTTCTTCACTCGGATTTCCCTTCATGTACAGCTTGCTATACTTAGGATTAGTTAATCCTAAGTATAGGGGGAAACCACCGAGTCCCTCTCATTATATTCATTTATTCATTCCTGTACTTAGCCATTCCTTTTCACTTCCCTTTTACTAAGCACGAGTTATGTCTTCTTCATCGCTCTTGATCACTCTGAGGACATCGTTCGAGCTAAGTATAGGGGGGGTGTGTATATATTTCATATATACTTTAGCCATAACTCGTACTTTGTGTGAGTGTGTTAATAAATAAAATGGCTAAAAATCACAAAAATTAAAATTTTTTCATGTACATAAACTTCTTTTATCTTGCACATACATAGCTAGTGTACAAAGTATGTTTGTAAAAATGATTTCAAAAACCTTTTGTGTAAAGCCTGTGTAAATATTTTGTATCAAAATTATGTATATAGTACAAAATTTTTCCAAAATGTTTTGAAAAATCAAAAGTTTGCAAAAATCTTGTGTAAATATTTGCAAATATCTTTTTGCAAAACTTGCACCTCATGCAGCATTCATCCATGATTTCAAAACATTTTTCAAAAATTTTGCATGATTGTAAAATATTTGTAAATAGCATCTTGTGTACATATATGTATGTAGTTTTTCCTGGATGAGAGTTGACATTTAAACCAAGCCTGGAATTAAATTGAGAAATGGAGCTTGAAAAAGATCTTAATCCACTTAACTTCAAGAGGAACCTTATAGGACTTAGGGTTAAGGCTTTTCAGGTCCATAAGTACTTAATTCTTTGAGTCCACTAGGCTATGAGCTTATGTCATCTTGATGAGCCTAAGTAGAGCACTTAACAACACACGCATGACTCTTAGAGACAATGGCTTGACTTGCACCAACACTTTACACATGGCTCTCCACGGATGAGGTGGTGAGGAGGCAATTTCCTTTGGCTTGGGGTAGCATATGAGGGTAGTACTTCTAGGCGGAACCTCTCTTCTTCTTTTAGTGAAGGAAGTGCGTCTCAACTTGGTCTAGTGGTGATGAAGGCTAAAGACAGAAGCTGTGGGTTGCAATAAAGCTTCAAAAGAGGGATAGTCTACTGGCTCAAGAGGAAAATTTCTTGTATATATGCTGCACCATGTAGATATGCTGTATAGAAGTCCTTGAAAAAAAAATATTGCAAAAATGCAAAAAGAACTCCAAAAAAGTGGTGGGTCGGATTGAAAATTTAATAACCCCACCGGAGTGTATATAGTCAAATAAAGCAAAGCTTATGGTATCCATGTTACATCTCATGAAGCTTGCAGCGGGAGACTTAGCTACACTGGCTAAGCTTCCAAAAGTCTATACTTCTTCCCCCTCTTCTTGAGCCGGTTGCACTTGAACTTAGAAGGGAATACCCCGCTTCTCGAGGAAAGAGTTGCTAGACCGAGGCATTAGAGTTAACAGGTTGAGGGAGGTTGTTTCTTTGTTACTTCTGAGGTGGGGAGCCACATATCACTTACACTGCATGGAAAGATTCATGGTCATTAGAGTTTGTGTATGTAGACTTGTTCTGATCTGGTTTATTGAGGAGTCTTGCCCATAGATTGGTGGAACTTAAAGGCTGTTGAGTTTTAAGCTTAGGTCCAAATAAGGTTCCGACACATTAATAATCCAAAGATCTGATCGAGCTCCATATCCCAATTTAATGAAGGCAAGTTTAATAATCAACCTTGATCCATGTACATCCTCCTTTTCTTTTTCTTTTTCTTTCTTTTTCACTTCTTTTTCAAATAAGTATTTGCTAAGGGACTAGCAAAGTTAAGTATAGGGGGGTGATGAATACCCATTCATCACTCTTTATTCTTATATTTTAGCTATAAAAACCTTTGCGAATGCATGTAGATATATGTAAATACAAATAATTACCAAAAGCATGCATTGTGTAAAAACTTATAATTAGCATGTTTTTGTGCAAAAATAAAAGAATAAAGATTAAAAAGAAAAAGAGGGAAATATTTAGAATAAATATTAAGCAACCTAACCCAAGGGAGGGCTCAGCATGGGCCTGACCGCATAAAAGCCCGAGTAGAGGGAGATAGGAGCTCATGTGTAAATATTTGTGAAAATACATAAAACTATATTTTCCTCACCCAAAATACAGTTGTAAATATTTGTACATAGTTATAAAATATAAAAACAAAAAAAAAGTTAAAAATCAAAAAGATAAAAAAATACCCCTTTCATCTTGTACATAAACCACACCTATATATATATATTTATTTAGCTTTGTAAATATACAAAAGTAATTTTCATACTTTTTTGTAAATATTCTATGCTATGTATTGTAAATAAATAAAATAAAAAGAATCAAAATCAAAAACAAAATAAAAATAACAAAATTAAAAACCCAAAAATACCTTATACATATACCATGTATATAGATGTACATATCTATTTATTTTACCAATGTATATAAATAATAAAAATAAAATAAAAACACTCTTTTATTCCTTATTTTATAATGTAAATAAATAAAATATAAAATAAGGATAAAATTGTATAAAAATAATAATTAAAAATTAAAAATCAAAAACCCTAATTATGTACATATACCTATATGGTACATATTATGTATATAGCTTATTTTTATTTCCAAAAATTAATTAAAAATCACCAAAAAATAGAAAAAAAGAAAATAAAAATATTTCGTGTTTTAAGTTTTTATTAATTCGACTATTTTTTACCTCAAAATAAATAAACAAATTTGGCCGCTCCTGATTGGTCCACGGGGGTTTGTTGACCCTGGTCAACTCTCCCCCGCGGACCCTTTTTCCTTCGGATCTGGCGGATGACCCGACTTCTCCATTCATTTCCCGCTTGACCCGATTGCCTAACACCTAAACCCCGGCTCCGTTTGACACCTCCCACATCCGACACCCTCGCCGGGCATCGACCTCGGGGTCCGCGCGCCACCGTGACCCTACCCGAGCCGTTCTTTTCGGATCCCCCCAACCTACTTAAGCGAGCTCCGCCACCAAATTCTGCCATCTTTGGCTAATCCGCTCCACCCCCAGTGACCTCCAGTGCTCGAGCGTGAGTGACAGCTCGCTCCAGGTGCTGTCGCAGCGAGGAGAGGGGCCGAATACCACTGATCCGGCGAGTCAGCACCGCCGTGCTCCGCCCAGAGCAGGAGCTCGATCCTCGGGCTGAGACGACCCTTGAGGCCACGACCGGGAGCACCACCAGCTCCAGCACAGTCTATTCACCCACGCAGGTAACCTTTTAGCTTAGCCATTTAGCCTAATTTCCATTTTGCCCCAAATCGCGCCGCCGTCGATTTTCGTTGATTCCGACTACCTCACACCTCCATTCGATCATCGGAATCCTTCATCATCTCCGCCCTCCTCCCGCGCACGTTCTCCGCACCTCCGTTCAACCCAGCTCGCACAGGAGCTGGGGATTCGAGCTCCTCCGTCCATCGCATCGCCGGAGCTCGACCACTTCACCTCCCCGATCACCTTCACCACGCCTAACGGGGTCAAGGCACTTTGCCCTCGACCCGCGAGTTTGCTGGGATACTTTGCAGGTTCATCCAAGCCCATCTGAGGGCTTGGACCATTTGGTCCAGCTGCTCCGCCTCCGCCGACCTCGCCGGAGTTCCCCAGGACTCGGTTGGGTCATCGGAGGCCTCCATTAGACGCGGAGGGCCCGCAGCTTCCTTCTCCGACCTTCAGCGAGCTTCCAGGAGGAGACCAGTGCCGTCACGAGTCCGGCGAAGTTCGCCAGAGCCCTGTTCGTCCACCATCCTTCTCCGCCGTCCGATCGACCCCGAGCTCCAGATTCGATCACGATCGTCCATTCGAGGAGCAGCTTTAACCGCCAGATCCATTCGAGGGTTGATCTCCACCGTCGATCCAGCGAGGCTCAGCCACTACTCCCGTCCACCGTTCGATCTGCAACGTGGCAGCGCCTGGACCGTCTGATCAAAGCCGAGGATCCAGCCTGGGCGCCACCCATTCCCAGTCGTCCATCTATCCACGTGGCGCCCATCCATCGGCTCGACTTAATAAAGGGTAAGTTACCCTTAGGCCCTTCCTTATCTTTTATTTCGCATTAGTCCTGTAAATATTTAGAGACGTTGTTTAGTTTTAGGGTAATTTACACTTTGGGCCCGGAGCTTTAGTTTATTTGCACTTATACCCCTACCTGATGTGAGCCACGTGCATCGTCACGTGTTTTATTGGGATATTTGCAGTCTGTGCCCTTATTGTTCTGGTTGTTAATGAATGAATGAATCTTTCTGAGTAATTGCATTTATACCCCTGTGCGTGGTTTTATTCCGCATGTGCGTTTATTGTTGGGTTATTTGCAGCTGAGGTCCTCGGACTTTTGGTACGTGTTACCAATTAGTCCCCGGACCTTAGTTTCTTTACATATAGGTCCCTGAGTGCCCCAGGCACGCGCTTGGCGCGTGACTTCTTGGGTTAATTGCACCAGGACCTCCAGAACTTTGGGTATTTGCACTTTGGTCCTTGTGCACAGTGCCCTCTTGTGATTTTTGAATAAAATATCAATTCAACTCCAAATTCGATAAAAATTTGACACATGGCTCCTGCCATGTTGTAGGATTTTTGAGAATTTTGGAGGACATTTCTGAGTTTATTTGTTATTTTTAAAAATTCAAAAACCATCATTTTAGCCACTGTCTAGTTTTAAAAACCCCAAAAAAATATAAAAACCCCCTCAAAAATTCTATAAAAATTAGGTACTGTTTAGTGTGTGTTCCTTGATTTTCTAGCCAATTTTGGCTATTTTTCACTGCTTAAAAACCATAAAAACTTAAAAACACCTAAAACCTCATAAAAATCCCAATAAATAATCTAAAAACCCAAAAACAATAATTTTGGTACTCAAAATGTCCTTGTTTTATCTAGTTTACAGGAAAAATACCTCTAGGCCCTTTTGAGATCCCTAGATATTTTATCTAGGGCTTTTGGGCCTGGCTGGACAGTACCTTGCATTTTAGTTACTGTTTGATTTTTAGAAAATAAAATACACACCATAAAAATTCCAAAAATTCACCAAAAACATTAAAAAACATAAAAAACATAAAAATATTTTTGTCTGAATTTTTGCTTGATTTTTGATGCATTAAATAATTTGTCAAAGTGTGCTTGTTTTTGCTTTTCTTATTTTCTTAACATATTAAAAATCCCAAAAAATTATAAAAATCATTAAAAACCACTAAAAAATATTTTGTCTTTTATTTTATTCATTTTTGAATACTTCGTAGGCCTTCGGCCAATCCGTGCTCCTTGAGTTCGACCCTAGGTGCTATACCAGGTTAATCTCATAGCAGGACCACTTCCTCGCTTCGATTGATTTTATTGCAATTAGTGGTTCGATTTTTCTTGATTTAGCGCATCTGAGCGACCGAGGTCGCAACGACCATTTTTGTACCTTTACCTTCATCGTTCGGTTTTTCGCTTATCAGTTACCCATCCTCCCTTGTAACCGCCGCCTCCTCCTCTCCGCTGGCCGTTACGAGGGCGTCCTATAAAGCCCTCTCCGCCACGACCGCCATCGCCATCCGCCCTTAGCCTAAAGCCGGTGACAGCGGCCGTTCTACGGCGTGATCCAAGGAGGTGTTCCTCCTTGTTGCTGCTCTCAACGAGTAACTGAGCTACGTCGAGCACCGCCTCTCTCTCAGGTAGCGCCCCATCGGCGACTCCGAACGCCATCGACCTTCCCTCCGTTCGCTGCCGGCCTCGCACAGGCCGTGCTCCCTCCATCTTCTCCGAATATCTCCACCGCACCTCCCTTCGTTTTTTTGTTTTTTTAACCCCTTGCAGGTATCTCGTCGTCTTCCTCGAGCAAGCCGTTCAGTCCCTCCGCCGCAGCACCTCCGCCTCGCGCGGCGCCACCATCTCCGCCTCCGCCTCGCGCGGAGCCTCCGTGCCCCGCTCCGATCTCCGACCGGCCCAGCCTCTCCGCCGCTCCGCCTCCGGCTGAGCCCCTCCGCCTCGATCCGCCTCTGCCGAGCGCCACCACCTCCGCCTCGCAGCCGCTTGCGCGGCACCTCCTCCTCCACCGCTCGGCCACCGCCGCTACAGCGGCTGAGCCCCTCCGCCCCCAGCGCCGCCCCTCGCGCCGTGTGTCGGCCGAGGTGCGGCGTCGCCAGCCTCGGCATCAGCTCCTCCGCCCGCCGCGGCTCTCCCTAGCAGCGTACAGCTGCCGTTGGATCGGGCATAGGCCCTAGATCCAACAGCCCAGGGGCTGCCACGCAACCCCCCCGAGCCTCGGCCCCAGCCTCGAGGCTTGGGGCGCCCGAACCTCCGACCTCCCCGCCGAGCCTCAGGTCCGGATCCAAGTCTCTGCCACGTCACCGAGCCTCCGCCTCGGGCCCCTGAGCCTTAGCCTCGGCCGCCCGATCCTCCAGCTCCGCATCCAAGCCTCCAGGCGCACGTGCCTCGCACGCGTGCTGGGAAAATTGCATCGGAGCCCCTGGCGTTTTTATAAATTGCGAAAATACCCCCGCCAGAGGAAATTTTCTGAAAGGCCCCTCAAGTTTTCGTTAATTACAGATAAGTCCTCCCAGGGACCTTTTTGCAAAGAAAACTTTATTTTATTTACATTTTAGTTCCTGGAATTTCATTTCATCATATATTTGTCATACGGACTCCGATTTTAGCATATAATATGTCATTTCGAAGCTAATTTCATGTTCTATCATTTAGCATAGCTTGTGATCAGATCTGAGTTTGTTTACTGTCAATTATTATTTGAGGATCATCACTGACTTTTTGCAGGCTTATTTTGACATACTTGTGCTTGAGAATTGAGTGATAAATTTTTGCAGGAGGTCGGATAGTGAACTCTGATTGTCATTGATGGTTAATATCACATTTAAGATTTCATAGGGGATTATTTTAGATCCATTCCTCTAAGTTTATAGCCAACTATTCGAGGAATTAATTCAAAAATATTTGAAGGTCTGATCTCTCGCTTCAAATTATTCTGAGCTTAAATTTATTGATCTGAAGCATTGATTCAATTACATGTTGATCTGTGATTAATTTTGAGGAAATTACTGATCATATTATTAGAGGATTAGATACGATCCGAATCACAGGTCCTGGGCATCAATTCTGTTTATTATTCTTGCATTGCATTTTCTTCGCATTTGTATTATATTTTTCCCCATAGGAATTAATCGAGCATTTATTAATTATTTAATTTGATTTAAAAACCACGCAACTAAAAATCTCTATTCCCTGTGTTCGACCTTGGTAAACTTGCCAAGTAAAATATTCCACAACATTCAAAGATTGTGGTATTTTGACGACCGAAATCCGCTTCCTATACTACAATTCCTCATTATTAAAGAGGTGGATTTCGCGTTCATCAAATGGCGCCGTTGCCGGAGAACGGCGAATTTTTAGGGTTTTGAATCATTTTTATAATTAATTTTTGTAAAATTAATTTTTGTGTCATTTTTTTCCTGCATTTTTGCATTTCTCTCTTACTTCTGCTACTAACCGCAAATTCTCTCTTCGCAGACTTCTGGGAGCTGGATTTTGATATTAAATTAAGGATCTGCGATGAAGACTGAATTTTAATTTTATGAGAGAGAGTTCACATAGATTTTATTTTCTGCAATATTCTCAGGGTCCCTCTCTTTGAACCCTTGTAATAATTCAGACTGAACACTTCTGTGGTGTGTCGGGTCTGTTTCAACCCCTTCTGTTTGGTTGGGACCCGACTTGAGTGGCGTAGGACTTAGGCACATATACGCTTGCTTGTTTATTATTGATTGTGCTCGTAATATTTAAGGCCACACATTCACTAACTATACGCACTATAGATCGTTCAACATTAGCCAAATTTTTAATCAATTCTTCCCGCTAATACAACTATCTGTTTAGGGCATTTTTCATCTGTGCATATCATTTAGTGTAAATTTTAAACTCCTTGTCTTGCATCCTGCATGAAGAACGCGAGGATTCACTGTAAGTCCTTCTCTTAAGCATGCATCATTGATTTACGTTTGCATTGGCTTTTTCGATTCCCCTTTCTCAAAGTTTTACAACTTAGGATTTAAAGGAATTGGGACTGTTCGGTAGGCGTGAATTTTTATGCTCATATAAACTACAGTGATAACCTTAACCTAAAACTGGGGCTACTAATCAAGGTGATTGTAAATAAACTGATCTAAAATTAACCTGTGTCTGGTGGAGAGAAACCCACTCATTGTTTGTAAGGTTTAGAACGCACACTTTGGATAGAGACAAAACTGAGAAATTTCACAAAGACTACTGTTTTTAAAAACAATTAGCTACTTTTCAGTGAGGGTCTCGGGTAGCCGTTTTACGGTCCGACTTCCCTTAGCAGAGTGGGTGGTTTAGAGGATACCGCGAAAGGCACCGTCCTCAAGCAACACGGGTAGCCGTTTAAACGGTCCGTACTTCCACCTATACTGGCTGAGAGTAGATGCAACTAGTTGTACGAACTCGGGACAGTCTTTGAGAAATATTTCGGTACCTAACAGCTCCGCTTAATTTGCAAGATTGTTTTGTCATTAAATTAAAAATGAAAAGATAAGCGGCCGAACCCTGACGTGCCTTCATCTGTGTTGAGTGGTGAACTTGAGAATTGTCTTGTGTTTACTTGTGTCTGCTTGTTCGCAAGGACTATCTCTCTATCCTCCTTGTCTTAGAAGTTTCATCTTTTACTCCTCCGCTAAGGAATCTCTTCCCCTTAGCAAAAATCTTTTTAATCACAACACTTATCTCTAAACTCTTCCTCTCTGAAGGTGAATCATAATGCCTCCTAAGAAGAACTCTGGGGACGATGAGAACGACAATGACCCTATCCCGGCACTCTTGGCTAGGATAACAGCTGCTGAACAAACCAATGAACTACTTAGGACGCAGTTGGAAATAATACAACAAGGCGAGGCTGCTATGGAAGACACGTATCTCCCAGAATTAGATGAAGACTATAATTGGTTGAGACCTGTTCCCCCTGAGGATGCTTTCGAACACAAACCGCATTTCCTTGCACTGTTGCCAAAGTTCGGAGGAAATAATCATGAAGAACCATATATCTTCCTCCGAGACTTCGAGTTAGTCTGTGCAAACCTCTGCCACCCTAGGGTTAGCCAAGACTACATAAGGTTGAGAGCTGTCCCCTTCGCCTTGACTGATAAGGCGGCTTACTGGATGAAAAATCTAGGGGAAATAGTCACTACGTGGGCCACATTCAAGACTCTATTTTTAAAGAAATTCTACCCAGTTAGTAGAATTAACCAAATGAGGATCAAGCTCACGAGTTTCACCCAACACCCGAATGAACCATTTCATGAAACCTGAGAAAGATTCACGGACTTAGTTCAGAAATGCCCAGGACACGGGATAAGTAAAATGATGCTGGTCCAAAGTCTTGTGAGCGGGCTGAACCCTGAGACTCAAGGGTTGGTTAGTGCATCCTGCGGAGGAAGCTACATGGGGCGCCACGAGGACACCGTCTACAAGGTGTTCGAAAGACTTGCTGAGTCTAGCCGTGCACAAACCACTAGTTGGGCTTACATAGCTGGCTCCAAAAAGATGGTGAATAATCTGACAACCGACCATAATGCTGACATGGGAATAATAGCTGATAAGCTAACTATGGTTGAGCAGATTTATAAAAAGGTGGATGAGATCCATAAATCATATGATATGGAGAAATTAGCTAAATTGCCGAAACAAATTGAGGAATTGGCTGACAGGGTATCAAAGATGACACCCCCCGCACCCATACATCAAATTCACTACATTCAAGGTCAAGGGGTAGGGCAACAGAGCCATTGGGGTGGAGACCAAGCCTTGTCCTCTCAAACTGATGAAACCTCCGCTCAGACTGATTTTGAGGAACCTCTACAAGTCATGGAGATAAATGGAGTCTGGTATAATTTGGAACCAGTCAATCGCTCAGGCCAAACCTCTACTCCAAACCCTCGTCCGCCGCAAGCCCAACCCACCTATCAGCCTCAACTGCAACAGAGGCAGCAATATCGCACGGGTTACCAGAACCCGCAACCTCAGCCACAGCAGAACCAACGCCAAAGCCAACAAGGCCAGTATCAGCGACCTCAGGCCAGGCAGGACCAAGGGTCCTCCTGTTCTGCTATCTCTCCAGAGCTCCAGCGAGTGCTAGATGAGCTTCATGATATGAGAGTCGACATAAATCGACTCTCTCGTTGGAGAGATGAGGTGACTGCACCCCAGACCGTGATTCCAGCCCAAGTCCAGGCTAACCCAAATAGCCTTGGACACAATCAGGTATTAATTTCTGACTATTCCGTACCTGAACTTGAGCCCTCCTCGAATAATAACTCTTATCATATATCTCTTAGGAGCAGAAGGACCGTAACCATGCCTGATCGAGCGAAGGAACACGAAGACATAGCCCCAGTATCCACCAATTCACACAACCCTGGGGGAATTGACAAAGAACGACAGGAGGAGAAAGAACAAGTCCCACCCACACCACCTGGATATAATGGAGAGTCTGAGTCTGAGTCAGACAAACAAATGCCACCAACCACAAATTTCCCTGTTTTTAGTCCGAGTCCAAGTCCTGTAAGAAATTTTTCATTCAATAAAAGTGATGTTCTTGATCATACCAAGTCCTTTCCTTTCCCCCGTGCTCTTACAGCAGGAAAGAAGAAAAACATAAAAAACCAAAAAAATGATGAAGAGATGGCCCGCATCTGTAAATAAAATATTAAGGTCACTCTGTCCCTAGACGAGATGATAGAAAGAGACTCGGCTTTTCGAAAATACCTGAAGGTGAGATGCACACCAACAAGGGCCAGCAAACAAGCTCCTTGCCGAACAAAGAAACATATACTCTCAGTAGCCACATCTCGTCTCATAAAAAATGAGCTGCCAAGAAAGAAGAGAGACATGGGTGCCCACTTTGTCACTAGCTACATCAAGGAAATCAAGTTTGCAAGAACATTGTTAGACAATGGATCATCCATGAATCTCATGCCCACAACCCTATATGAGCATCTAAATCTAGGTCCTCTTAAACAATCTGCAGCCGTACTTCAATTCGCAGACACATCAACTAAGCGACCTAGGGGCGAGATTCGAAACATTGTCATCAACATAGAGAGACAAAACTACCCAGTGGATTTTACAATTCTTGACATGGATGTCCCTAGAAATTGGAAAGATTCCCAGATGATACTAGGGCGACCCTTCCTTAGGACCGCAGGAGCTATATTTGATTATACATCCGGGAGAATCCAGTTCGGAAAAGTTGAACTTAAAATGCAGCAAACTAGGTTCCAAAGCCCTGACACTGAGTCGAGCACCGAGTCTGAAAAAGCATAAACTGAGACTGAAATTACAGAACCAAAAGCTGGGTCCTGGAGACAAAACCCAACCGCTATGATAGAATCAACCTCATCTGGTGAGGAAATTGTTGATGACTTAGTCTGCCAGCTCATCCATGCATCTACCTATACTCTTGGAGACTCAGAGGCCACTCTAGACCTGTCAGTCCATTCTCCTTATGGACAAGCCTTGACTAAGGTACACAGATCGGATGCGGCGATTGCCACACCTCATTCCATTATTAGCGATCCGATCCCTGATACAACCATGATGGTGGTCAACATTGATACACTACAAGCGTCCACATCACAAAAACAAACATCACAGACAGAACCAGATTCGAGAAACATCATTGACTTACCTGAACTCAAACCATTGCCCCCTACACTTAAGTATGCCTTCCTTGCAGGACAAAAAGGACAATTTCCGGTCATTATCAGCTCACAACTGACCGAAGAGCAGGAGATCCGCCTGCTTAATGTTTTGGAGAAAAATCGCAAGGCTATAGGCTGGAGATTGTCTGATCTTCCAGGGATTAACCCAACCCTGTGCTCACACCATATTTACTTGGAAGATAATGCTAAACCCTCCCGTGAATGCCAACGTAGATTGAATCCAAACTTACGGGAAGTGGTTAAGAATGAGATCGAAAAATGGTGTAAAGCTGGGTTCATATATCCCATCTCCGACTCCAAATGGGTGTCACCTTTGCATGTAGTCCCGAAAAAGTCAGGACTCCATATTATCACCAATGAGGAGGGAGAAGAGATTAGGACACGGGTACCTACGTCGTGGCGTGTCTGTGAGGATTACAGGCGCCTGAATGCTGCAACGAAGAAGGATTACTTTCCGCTGCCTTTTATTGATCAAATCCTGGAGAGATTGGCAGGGAGAGAATACTTCTCTTTCTTAGATGGGTACCCGGGCTACAATCAGGTAGCCATCGCCCCCGAGTATTAGGAAAAGACTACTTTCACATGTCCCTTCGGCACATACACATTCAAGCGAATGCCTTTTGGTCTTTGCAATGCCCCCGGCACCTTTCAACGATGCATGATTGCAATTTTTGCCGACATGGTTGGGGATTTCCTGGAAGTCTTCATGGATGACTTCTCGGTCCATGGTGATTCATTCGATGATTGTCTAGCGCACCTGGATCGAGTCCTCCAAAAGTGCAGGGAAGTGAATCTGGTGCTCTCTTGGGAGAAAAGCCATTTCATGGTAAAAGAGGGCATTGTACTAGGGCATGTCATCTCCAAGAAGGGAATGGAGGTTGACCCTGCCAAAGTTGATGTGATAAAAAAACTTGAGCCACCCACAAATGTGAAACAAGTACGGTCTTTTCTAGGGCATGTCGGATTTTACAGGAGATTTATCAAAGACTTTTCAAAAATTGCCCGACCGTTAACAGACCTTCTTGGGAAAGACACCGAATTCCTGGTAGATCATAAGTGTCTAGAAGCCTTCGAATTACTCAAGAAAAGAATCATTGAGACACCCGTCCTACAAGCTCCCGACTGGTCTCTTCCCTTCGTGATCATGACAGATGCATCTGATTTCGCTGTAGGGGCTGTATTAAGACAACGAAAAGATGGAAGCCCGTATGCTATTCACTACGCAAGCAAAGTTTTAGACCCTGCTCAGAAAAATTACACTGTGACCGAAAAAGAAATGCTTGCTGTGGTTTTTGCCTTGGAAAAATTTCGATCAATACTTCTAGGATCTAAGGTGACAGTTTACACAAACCATTCTGCCATTCGCTATTTAATGGCCAAAAAGGATGCAAAAGCACGACTTCTGAGATGGATTCTACTGCTTCAAGAATTTGATTTGGAGATTAAGGACAAACTTGGTGTTAAGAATGTCGTGGCTGATCATTTATCACGGATTGAACATAACAAAATTCCGGAATCTGAATCCATCCGTGAAACCTTCCCAGACGAGTCAATTTCTGCTATTGACTCACTCCCTTGGTATGCGGACACGGTGAATTATCTCGTCACCAATGAAGTTCCTCAAGGTTGGCCCAGAAACAAAATCGATCGACTCATATCTGAAGCGAGACACTATCATTGGGAAGATCCTTTCCTTTTCTTTGAAGGACCGGATTGCATATGGCGAAGATGTATTCCTCAAGAGGAATATCAATGTATCCTCAATCTATGCCACACCTTGGAGGCGGGAGGACATCACTCTGGGAAGAGGACCGCTGAGAAGATATTGCAATGTGGATTTTACTGGCCGACCTTGTTTAAGGATGCTTATAATTTTGTGAGGTCGTGCCCCGTCTGTCAGAGAATGGGAGGAACCATTGGTTCCAAAGATGCCATGCCTATGCAACCAGTGATCATCTGTGACGTATTCGATGCATGGGGCATTGACTTTATGGGCCCATTTCCCAATAGTCAAGGATTTGAATATATTCTTCTCGCGGTAGATTATTTATCTAGATGGGTGGAGGCTATCCCTACTCGAGCTGCAGATAGCAAAACTGTTTGCAAGTTTTTGAAAGATCATATTATTTCGAGGTTTGGAATTCCAAAAGTTTTAATATCTGATGGGGGAAGCCACTTTGTCAATCGGGAGGTGAAGAAGTTGACTAAGGAATATGGCATCGAGCACCGTGTCACTACTCCTTACCACCCACAATCCAATGGCATGGCCGAGGTGTCAAACAGGGAGGTTAAAGGAATTTTACAGAAGCTCGTTCGCCCTGACAGGAAGAACTGGTCCCAACTCCTGGACCAAGTTCTATGGGCTTACCGAACGGCTTATAAGACCCCATTGGGCACCTCCCCGTTTAGAATGGTATATGGAAAACCATGCCATTTGCCTGCAGAACTCGTACATAAATCAGAATGGGCAATCAAAAAGATTAATTGGAACTGTCACCAAGGAAAGAAGAACCGAGACATGAATTTGAATGAACTGTCTGAAATCCGAAATCATGCTTACGAAAACAGCACCATCTACAAAGAAAAAGTAAAAAGATGGCATGACAAGAACATTCGAACAAAGATCTTTATCCCAGGGCAGAAAGTTTGGCTATTTAATGCAAAGTTGAAAATTTTCCAAGGAAAATTGAAATCAAAATGGACGGGACCCTTCATTGTAAGAGAGGTACACAATAATGGGAGTGTTGAGATCTCAGAGACCGCAGATAGCGCGCAAACATCTATAGTCAACGGTCAGCTGCTTAAACATTTTGTCGAATCCAATGAGCAATTAGTACAAGTTGAACAAATCTCCTTCACTCAGGGCATAGATTTTGATGAAAAATTTGATCTGCCCAGATAGCACACCTCTTCGGAACCTACACTCTCTTGTACATCCGAAATTCTTCCCGGTTCCCCATCTGTAATTATCCGATTATACTTAGGCTGACCTGAGCCTAAGTATAGGGGGACCGCTACCATTGTTTATACATCACTTCTCTTCTTTTGTTTTTAGTCTCTATATATTTAGTACGAGCTATGTCAACATTTCACTTTGTGCCATGGGGACATAGCACAAGCTAAGTATAGGGGGGTGTATTTGTATATATTTTATCTAAGTTATCCATAGCCCATACTTTAATCGTTTTATTTAACATCGGGGATGGGTACAAGTAGTGTGTATAATACCTGTTTTTCAAAAAAAAACACACACCAAAAAACAAAACTTTTTGAAAAAAATGCATTAAAAAGAAAAAAAAACAGCATCACTCATGGTCTTGCATTTCATCAAGCATTTCATGCATTCTTGGTTGATTTATTCCTGACACATTCACTATCACTCAAGACTTGAGGATTTTTGAGGACACTTGATTTCTGAAATCTTGAGATTCTGAGTTAGCCTGCCTTAGTCATTAGGGTTTTTAGAACTTAATAATCCACACTTCCCTAGTTTGAAAGATTTGAGCGCTATATTGCACTCTTCATCTCTACCATTCAAAAAGAATATGATCCGCACAATCACTCCCACAACTGCATGATTGATGAGATGAGTTGAGATATCACTTAAGGAACTAGGACTAGAGATTTGAGTTTAGACCCGATTTGATGATATTCGAGGATGGGATAAAAGTTAATGAAGGCTTCAGAAAACCTGAGTGTCAGCAAAACACTAGCCAGTATGTGAACAAGATTCATATGCTATCTTTTTGATATTGACCTAAGTGCCAGGGTGTGATGAAACTTAATGAAAAACTGTTGATCAGTGTGCGCCAACTTTTGGTAAAAGCAGTGGAGCTAGCCAAAAAAGAAAGGAAATGTCAAAGAAAAGCTCTATCATCCAAAGTCAAATTCCAAATGAGCTTCCACCAATGGCGAGCGCTCCCAAACATTTTCAAAGTGTCCACTTGGACCAAGCGCTAATTAGGACCAAGGAGTCAGGCTGACACCATAAAAGGGCTCTGCATCGTAAGCGATACAAGTCTGGGTGTCGAAGGTATCTTAGATACTCAAAAGAGACACACCCCGGTGTACTCCCAGAAAAACAAGTGCAGACGACTCCCAATTCTCTTGATGGACACATTGATCAACAAAATAAAATATACTTGTGTTGAGTAATAAGGCACTCGAGAGGCACCTTGTTCCAATGTGAGGGAGAGAAAATTAGACACAATCCTATGCCCTCCATCATCTGGTCGTCCATCTACTCTTTCAAGTCTGACAAACTAATGAGACGGTTGACTGAAGCAAGAATAGACTTATTTTCTAGTGTTGAGGATTAGGTCTAGAGGAGGATCTGTGGGACTGGAACTTTGAGTGATGCCCCGACTCGACTCTCAGGAAATGCAGTACACTTAAATTCATATCCTTATATTATATGTACAAACAGAGAGTCTAAAAATTAGAGAAGTTGGGTTCCTTTTGATTAAAGCTTGGTTGAGCACGGAATTTTAGGATCACTCAAATTAAGGGTCTTCTATGAATTGAGCCTTGTAAATTCACTTGCAAAGTAAGGGATGTATTCAACTAAGTCATTCATTCATGCTCGGAGACGAGCATGGTCTAAGTATAGGGGTATGATGAATCTCGTATTCATCATGCTAAAATTGATCATTTAGGCTCTATCCCCCATCATCTATTTGTAATTAATCATTAATAGAGCATTATTAGCATTCATACATGTGTGAATAATATCTGCATTTCATCATGCATAAATTGCATTTAAAATCCCCAGTGTAAATTAGCCCAAAAAGCTGCTAACTTCTCCTATTTTTAATTAATTCATCCTAACTCCGATTGATCCAAAACCACCTCCATTATGTAGATATTACTAACCTTATTAAATAAAAAATATAAAAAAATTACTAACCCTAATAAGTATCAAATAATCCCAAAGTCAAATTTCACATCTGACAGACTAAAATGAGCATATCTCCTACATACAGTGTCCGATTTTGGTCTACTCACTTTTAAAGTACTCCATTTTCAAATACCTTCAAAACCGATCAATTTCATAAAATTCGGAGCTCATATGTGAAAGTTGGGTTTTGGGCCTCTTTTGCGCATTTTAACTTCTTGCTAATTTTGACCTGAGATTTTATGTGCTTAATTAACTCTTTTAATTTTATTTCTTTTTCATTTGTGTCCTTTGATGAAAGTTTTAATAAAAAATGCAAAAATTCAAATCCAGATTAAAACTGAGATCAAAGAAATTGACCAAGTACAAGTGTCCGTTGTCGGTCTGTGCAAAAGTCGAGCGTTTCTTACTTTTATTTTATTTTCCTAATTTCTTATCCTTTAAAAATCCAAAAAATTAGATTAATGTGTAAATAGTTTTCTTCTATTTTATCGTATTTTTTCTAGAATTTTTATCCCCTCTAAAACCACCAAAAAAATTACAAATCTGAAAAATGCGGTTTTTCGTACACAAGGAAAGCCACCAAAAATACCACTTTGCATAGGTGACCTCTTTTGCTCCTGGGCCCTTCATGAAAGTTGTAGATCTCGTCGAGACGAACAACTTTCGTGAAGAAAACTTTTCGATCCGAGGTCATCTTCTATCTCTTTTTCCCCTTCAAAATTCTGAAATTTTTTTGGTGCCACATGGCAGCTCCAGGGCGTGCCACGTGGCACCCCGCTATACACTCTCTCTCCAGGCCGCTCCCCCAGGTCACGTGCCCAGCACGTGACCCAACCATCTTCTTCCTCAGCCGTTTCTTCCTCAAACGCCCGCCGTTACCCATCCTCCCTCGTAACCGCCGCCTCCTCCTCTCCGCTGGCCGTTACGAGGGCGTCCTATAAAGCCCTCTCCGCCACGACCGCCATCGCCATCCACCCTTAGCCTAAAGCCGGTGACAGCGGCCGTTCTACGGCGTGATCCAAGGAGGTGTTCCTCCTTGTTGGTGCTCTCAACGAGTAACTGAGCTACGTCGAGCTCCGCCTCTCTCTCAGGTAGCGCCCCTTCGGCGACTCCGAACGCCATCGACCTTCCCTCCGTTCGCTGCCGGCCTCGCACAGGCCGTGCTCCCTCCATCTTCTCCGAATACCTCCACCGCACCTCCCTTCGTTTTTTTGTTTTTTAACCCCTTGCAGGTATCTCGTCGTCTCCCTCGAGCAAGCCGTTCAGTCCCTCCGCCGCAGCACCTCCGCCTCGCGCGGCGCCACCAGCTCCGCCTCCGCCTCGCGCGGAGCCTCCGTGCCCCGCTCCGATCTCCGACTGGCCCAGCCTCTCCGCCACTCCGCCTCAGGCTGAGCCCCTCCGACTCGATCCGCCTCTGCCGAGCGCCACCTCCTCCGCCTCGCAGCCGCTCGCGCGGCACCTCCTCCTACACCGCTCGGCCACTGCCGCTACAGCGGCTGAGCCCCTCCGCCCCAGCGCCGCCCCTCGCGCCGTGTGTCGGCCGAGGTGCGGCATCGCCAGCCTCGGCATCAGCTCCTCCGCCCGCCGCGGCTCTCCCTAGCAGCGTACAACTGCCGTTGGATCGGGCATAGGCCCTAGATCCAACGGCCCAGGGGCTGCCATGCAACCCCCCCGAGCCTCGGCCCCAGCCTCGAGGCTTGGGGCGCCCGAACCTCCGACCTCCCCGCCGAGCCTCAGGTTCGGATCCAAGTCTCTGCCACATCACCGAGCCTCCGCCTCGGGCCCCCGAGCCTTAGCCTTGGCCACCCGATCCTCCAGCTCCGCATCCAAGCCTCCAGGCGCACGTGCCTCGCACGTGTGCGCTGGGAAAGTTGCATCGGAGCCCCTGGCGTTTTTATAAATTGCGAAAATACCCCCGCCAGAGGAAAATTTCTGAAAGGCCCCTCAAGTTTTCGTTAATTACAGATAAGTCCTCCCAGGGACCTTTTTGCAAAGAAAACTTTATTTTATTTACATTTTAGTTCCTGGAATTTCATTTCATCATATCTTTGTCATACGGACTCCGATTTTAGCATATAATATGTCATTTCGAAGCTAATTTCATGTTCTATCATTAAGCATAGCTTGTGATCAGATCTGAGTTTGTTTACTGTCAATTATTATTTGAGGATCATCACTGACTTTTTGCAGGCTTATTTTGACATACTTGTGCTTGAGAATTGAGTGATAAATTTTTGCAGGAGGTCGAATAGTGAACTCTGATTGTCATTGATGGTTAATATCACATTTAAGATTTCATAGGGGATTAATTTAGATCCATTCCTCTAAGTTTATAGCCAACTATTCGAGGAATTAATTCAAAAATATTTGGAGGTCTGATCTCTCGCTTCAAATTATTCTGAGCTTAAATTTATTGATCTGAAGCATTGATTCAATTACATGTTGATCTGTGATTAATTTTGAGGAAATTATTGATCATATTATTAGAGGATTAGATACGATCCGAATCACAGGTCCTGGGCATCAATTCTGTTTATTATTCTTGCATTGCATGTTCTTCGCATTTGTATTATATTTTTCCCCACAGGAATTAATCGAGCATTTATTAATTATTTAATTTGATTTAAAAACCACGCAACTAAAAATCTCTGTTCCCTGTGTTCGACCTTGGTAAACTTGCCAAGTAAAATATTCCACAACATTCAAAGATTGTGGTATTTTGACGACCGAAATCCGCTTCCTATACTACAATTCCTCATTATTAAAGAGATGGATTTCGCGTTCATCACTATGTTCTTTCTAAATAGCAAACCTGAGCCTGGAGAAGACTTTAGGTATCTCAGTATCATGTACAGGGCTTCCATATGGACTTGCCTAGGCTGCTCCATAAATTGACTCACCCGGCTTACTGCAAAAGCAATATCGGATCGAGTTATGGTGATGTACAGAAGCTTACCCACCATCTCTCTGTATCTTCTTTTGTCCACCTCTTCAGTATCATCGTCATACAGTTTCATACTTGGGTCCATAGGAGTGCTCGATGGTTTGCATCCAGCCATTCGTGTTTCAACAAGCAAGTCTGTAACATATTTCTTTTGGGCCATCACCATACCTTGTGCATTTCTCGCAAATTCTATCCCCAGAAAATATCGTATGGTACCTAGATCCTTCGTAACAAACTGACTGCCCAAGAGTGCTTTAGTCATCTCGACTCCATGAGCATCATCTCCTGTAACCACGATATCATCAACATATACCATGACAACAACTGTACCTCTAGGAGTCTTTTGAATAAACAACGAATGGTCCGCATTTGATCTTTTGAACCCATGTCGTTCAATCAGCTGAGAAAGCTTCTGGAACCATTCTCTTTGACTCTGTTTAAGGCCATAAATTGCCTTATGAAGTCTACACACCATGTGAGTCTCTCCCTCAGCAGTAAAACCTGGTGGCTGCTGCATGTAGACTTCCTCCGGTAGATCTCCATACAGGAATGCATTCTTGATATCAAGTTGAAAAATGGGCCAGTCACGTACCACAACAACGGATAGAAGTATGCGAAGCGTCGAGTGTCGAGCCACTGGTGAAAATGTATCCAAATAGTCGACACCAAAGGTTTGGGTGAAGCCCCGTGCAATAAGTCTTGCCTTGTACCGATCAAGACGACCATCTGCATGATATTTAACTGTGAACACCCATTTGCAACTTACCACAGATGCACCAGATGGAATATGAACCAGGGTCCAAGTCCCTCTAGACTGTAAAGCACGCATCTCTTCCTCCATAGCTAACCTCCAGCAATCAATCTTCATGACGTCCTGATAGGTCCGTGGTATCTCTACTGAAGACACAGCTGCAACAAACCTCTGGAAATCACCAGTAAGACGATGAAAAGACACCTAAGACGCAAGAGGATAGGTCAAGGATAGGTCACGCATTTCCTCTTCGGCTTCCTAAGTGCAATAGGAAAATCATGATCATTATCCACTATACTGACTGGAGGATCCACCTCCTGCAACAAAGATTCTTGCACCGGTACATTATCTAACCCATCATTAGTAACAACATCGGAGCATACCAGAGGCGTGGTGGATGGTTGACGTGTAGCTTGAGCATGCCCCGACCGTCATGTGTAGAACTTAGGGAATGGTGGAATGGGGTGGTATTGAGGTGGTAGTGGTGGTGGCGGTGGTGGTGGTGGTTGAGTGGACTCAGTTTGACCTAGACTTGGAGGTAGAGGAACATAGACATGATCATCCGGAGATGTGGAAGGAACCAATCTGTCACCTGCTGGGGAGAAGTACATAACGGGCTCAAAAAATGTAACGTCTGCACTAACATAGTACTTGTCATTAAGAGGATCATAATAACGATAACCCTTCTGTATCCAAGAGTAACCAACAAAAACATACTTAACAACTCTAGGAGAGAGCTTGTCAAGTCCCGGAAACAAGCGGTGAACAAAAGCAACTGTACCAAAGACACGAGGAGTAAGTGAAAACAAGTCCTTATCAGGAAAGATAACAGAGATTGGAGACCTAACCCCAAGAACTGAAGAAGGCATACGGTTGACCAGATAGCATGTTGTAAGTATAGCATCTCCCCAAAAAGCTAACGATGCACAACTATGAATAAGTAATGTTCGAGCAACATCAAGAAAGTGACGATGTTTCCTTTCCTCAACACCATTCTGTTGTGATGTGTAAGCACATGAAGTTTGGTGAATAATATCTTTAGAGGAAAGAAACTGAGAAAGAGAACGAGTGCAAAATTCCAATGCATTATCCGTGCGCACATATTTAACATTAGAAGAGAAAACATTCTTCATTTCGTTGATAAGATTTTTGATAATACTTCTTGCTTCAGATTTATTCTTTAGAAGAAAAGTCCAAGAGACACGAGAAAAATCATCAACCACGACTAGATAAAACCTGTGTCCCTGATGATCAGGTACACGACTAGGACCCCAAATGTCTATATGAAACAACTCAAACGGGGAGCTACTTCTCCGACTCCGACGACTAGGAAAGTTAGAACGATGATGCTTCCCTAACTAACAAGCTTCACAGCGAAATGACGAATTCGAAGAGATCTGAGGCAGGAGGTGACGCATTTTCTAGAGCGGAAGGTGACCAAATCGAAGATGCCATGTATACGGGGAAAAGATCCCCGTGAGTGAAGAGAGATGCCATCATAGGAATTCTGGACCAGACGATATAGGCCATTGTGCTCAGAACCACAACCAATCACCCTGCCCGTTAGTATGCCTTGAAAAATGGCAGATGATGGGTTAAATATAGAACGATAGTGCAAGTCTTTTGTAATCTAACTAATTGATAATAAATTCATGGAAAACTCAGGTGCATGTAGAACATTCTGTAAGTGCATGGAGGGTGATAAGGAGATCTCCCCCTGTCCCGTAATAGGAGAATGAGTGCCATCAAATATGATAACAGAGCGACCCGAAGAAATATCCCTGTAGGACTCAAGTTTATCTCTATCACGGCAAAGATGATGGGTGGCTCCAGAGTCGACAATCCAACCAGATAGAGCATGGCAAGAACGAAAGGCATAAGTACTACCTGAGGTACTGGCAGCAACAGAGGTACTAGCCTATGCATAAGCTGCAACATCAGAGGTACTGGCAGCATCCGACGATGACTGCGGTAAAATTTGTCACGAAGCCGCGCCACAAGCTCCTCGAACTTGTGATCTGGAGAAGATGCTGAAGGAGACTGAACATGTTCGGCTACCCGTGTCGAAGCTGGAAACCCATGCTTGGAGTAGCATGTGTCCTCGGAATGACCGGTACGATGACAGAACAAGCACGTCTGACGAATTCGTCCTTCCCTGCCACGTGTACCACGGCCCGAAAAGAAGACGAACCATCTCTCCCTCGTGATATTGCCATCGCCGAAGGAGGTGGAGTAGCCGTGCTGGAGGAAACAGAGATACGACTGAGCCTCCTGTAGACTTCCTCCATACGAGGAATAGTAGCATCAGCAAGGATCTGAGAGCAGACTGCCTCATACTCAGGATCAAGAGCTGCAAGTAATACTCCCACAATGGTAGCATTGCGAAAGATCTTCTGTTGCTCGGGAGTGGCTTCGAGCGGGATGGTACTGTATAATTTCTCGAGCATCCCTCGCAGTGACGTGTACAGAGAGTGAAGTGGCCGTCCATTTTGCTTCATCGTAAAAATATCATGCTGCAACTACAACATCTTAGTCTTGTTCCGCACTTGAAAATATGTAGTAGCCAGAATATCCCACATCGCCTTGGTGGTGGGCTGATTGATGGAGGACGTCATTGGCAATCTCCATCGAAAGTGCCCATGATAGCCAGACCTTGGCATACGCATCATCAGCCTCTCAGGAGGCATATATCCCCGTCTTCTCTACCGGCTCATCTTCGATAAGAATGTGTTTCTTACCACCTGACTTCATGAGGCTCAGGAACTGCATAGCCCAGAGCTCATAGTTTGTCCCATCCATTTTGACTATTGGCGTCGAACCTTTAAAGGCATCTATGGAGGGCATATCAACCTTTTGGTCAGACATGGTGCCGGAGAAGAAGACCTAGGAGTGATAGACAAAAGAACTGGTGTCTACAAAGACTGGATTGGATTCAAGTGCATATGTAGACTTTATGCACTTGAATCCATGAATGAAGAGGTGCCGACCGAAGAAGAAGAGCCCGAGAGAGAGGGCTGCGTCGACTGCGACATGAGAGGAGGAGGTGGGGGCCTCGGCTGGCAGCGAGAGAGGAGGAGGAGGGGGGGCTCAGCTGGCGGCGACGAGAGGTGGGCGAAGAGAGGAGATGGGCGGCGGCGGCCGAAGGAGAGGGGAGGCGAGAGGGGGGCGGCACTGGAGAAAAACCCTAGGTTAGGATTTTGGTTCTGATACCATGTTAGAGCAAAATACTCTGTTGTGTTATTCCATGGAGCCCTAGGGTCTCTTATATAGAGAGAAAACCCTTGGGTAAATTACATAGATTTACAGGAGATAAATAAGAAATACGTAACGGTACATCTTGACATAACGCAATCCTATACAATAATCTATGTGTATTCATTAACGATCATTAATCCATTGATGTACTCGAGTGGAGCCAAATGGCTAACCCTAACTTTTATACATTAGTATAACAATACGCCTGAATCCAAAGAGTGATCTAGTGGTAGAGCAGTGTGTCTCCACTTTAAAGAATTGTATTCTAATCTCAATGGAGATGTTCCGAACCTCCGAAACTATCGGGTCTACTATTAAAAAAAGTATGCCCACTAATACACACAATTGGAGCCAACTTCCTGATCTAGAATGTAGTTAATCATTGATCAGGTATTATTATTACTTATAACTCACTACAAGGAAAATAAGTTGCGGCTACGGAACAATGTCCACAGATATGGGGTTTGTGACCACAGATGGCCACGACACATCGTGGCCAGTAGCCATAGCTACAAGTCTTGTCGCGAGAGTTCTCTAGCCACGAATATGCCGTGACCACTACAAGTGACCACAGAACTTATCATGGCCACAACTCTTATATGAAGACTTTGGCCACGGATTGTGGCTACGAGAAACTAGTGGCCGCGGAATTATCATGACCGCAAGTTTCCATAGCTACATTCCGTAGCCACAACTCATTTTTCTTGTAGTGACTGCTGGACATCGATGGTAGTTGAGTTTGTTAAGTGATATCTATAAGTAACCAGTCTCTACTGTATGAGCAAAATCCAAACAAAATTGTTACTTCTACATTCGATCTTCTATTTAATTCTAATCCCAGGAACAGTATTAACTAATGTTAATTTAATCAACAAATGGTATTCATACTTCTTCTCGGTCCAGTTTTTTCCTTTAATCTTTTCTGCTAAAACATGCTTTTCTGTGGCTCCGGAGAGTCCTCTGAGCAATTTTGGCAGTTGAAGTATTTCAGTTGGGATTTTTTGGGATTTTTGAGGATCTATGAAGATATCATGTATGAGAGATCAAGGGATGAAAGCGACTGGATTTGAAAGCCTCAAAGATATGCCTTGATAGGCACGGATATCAGATGTACAAGTTTGCATCTATTTCCAGGTATGATGCTATCTATATACATCACTGCACTTAGTTGGCAATATGATTTTTCTGAATATTTTTTTTATATAATTTTGAAGTCTGTATGTGATGTGTGCTTCAAAGGTCACTGCTAGGGATATCATCCATCTATCAGAGTAGGCTCTACAGCAAGACTCTCGTCGTCTACCCAACAAACCCTAACCGTTCCTTTCGTTTTACTGACAGATACGTTTTCTATTATTGCTAAATTTCATGCAACAGATACTCAGAACGTCACAGTAATGATGGGTCATGGGTGATCGAGCATTATAATGTAGGTGACTGCGTGCTTAATTGGTGGTCTTTGAACATCGGATTGCTATAGTAATTGACGGTTCGTTGGGATGCTGCCTTGTGATGACCATCTGCTTTGTGGAGATGCCCATACCTACAAACGGATCGCAACACTGTGTGTCAGCTCGTGAAATATGTGCAGTTGCTGCTGTGAAACAGGAAATAAAATCAAACCCATATTGATATGTGCATGCTGGACATACGATACATACATGCTTGAATGTATGGAAGGCCATATCGATATCGTATCGATACGATATTTCGACGATATATCACCGAAATATCGTCCATATCAAACTCAAATCCCAACAGCATAAGCGTCGAACAATAATACAGGTTAGGTTCCAGTCAAATTCCGCAGATATTTCTCAATCCAACAGACAGCACAGACATAATGCTAAGATGCCTTGAATTATCAGCGAACCACCTAAGATCTGATTCATTTTTCTTTATAATGTTTACACATAATTGATCACCACTGTGAGAAAAAAATCTCTATCATCTTCCAATGTCGTGTGTGTATATATAGGTGGTGAAGACAAAAGTTCAGGAAGATGAAGATAGAAGGGACGATAAAGAAATATTTGCAATTGTTGCTGTAATGGCTAAAGCAATTTACTGCTAAATATGATAGCTAACAAATGCCATCAGAGAGAGTTCATCATAATTTGATCCACATAAAGACCTTTCAGAAATATCCTCTATAGGTTTCTGAGTGCAGATCGATCGTTATTCCCTCCCTTTTCGTTCTTTCCAATCACGTTGTTGGTAGCAAATGTGCAGTATTTATTGTTGTTGAATCGCAGAAGCAGAATGGTTGCTCGTTTAAGTCAGAAGAAGACTAGACTCTAATTCCAGTTATTTTTTACTACTATAGATACAGTCGTAAAAATCCACCAGATTTTTCGAAATTAAAATTTCTGAAATGAGTGTATTATTTGTGTAACACCCCAAGCTCAAACATAGTGCCATACCTAAAACTCACGAAGTGTGGGTGTGATTTATAAGTGGTTGGGACTACTACTTGATAACTTGGGCTTAAGCATTTTGGGTGGTTGTCAACGGATCCATTTGGGGCCGTATCCAACAAGTTGTCGGGGTCAGTTTTCCTCGATAACGGACCGGGGACCTAAACCCGGGACGTTACAAATGGTATCAGAGCCAAATTCCCTCTGATAGTGGAAATGGCTACCCGAGAGGTGGAGCCGCCCCTACAAAGAGGTTGGAGGAAAATACTACCCGGAGCGTGCAACCGTCATTATCACCGGGAATAAGTGATGTGGCATGACGCAACGAGGACGTTGCGAATATAAGTGGGAGGTTGTAACACCCCAACCCAAAACATAGTGCCATATCTAAAACTCACGAAGTGTGGGTGTGGAATATAAGTGGTGGGGATTACTACTTGACAACTTGGGCTTAAGCATTTTGGGTGGTTGTCAACGGATCCATTTGGGGCCGTATCCAACAAGTTGTCGGGGCCAGTTTTCCTCGATAACGGACCGGGGACCTAAACCCGGGACGTTACAAATGGTATCAGAGCCAAATTCCCTCTGAAAGTGGAAATGGCTACCCGAGAGGTGGAGCCGCCCCTACAAAGAGGTTGGAGGAAAATACTACCCGGAGCGTGCAACCGTCATTATCACCGGGAATAAGTGATGTGGCATGTCGCAACGAGGACGTTGCGAATATAAGTGGGGGATATTGTAACACCCCAACCCAAAACATAGTGCCATATCTAAAACTCACGAAGTGTGGGTGTGGTATATAAGTGGTGGGGATTACTACTTGACAACTTGGGTTTAAGCATTTTGGGTGGTTGTCAACGGGTCAATTTAGGCCCGAACCCAACAAGTTGTCAGGACCAGTTTTCCTCAATAACAGACCAGGGACCTAAGCCCGTTCTGTTACAATTTGCATAAAGTTGTCCTCGATGGAAGGCTGTATCGATATCGATATCGTTTCGATATTGTGTCGATACGATATTTTGATAATATATCAGTGATATATCGCATGTATTGACGTACTTTTGAGAAAGAAAAAGGATGATATATCACCATATCGATACCAATATCAGTCTCGTTATATCACCGGTATATCGCGATATTTCCTTTCGTTGAAGCCCTGATTTGATTAACATGAAGTCGGATTATTGCAAAGAAATTGTTTAGATTTTAAGAGCAGGGCCCATGGGCTCTGCATCGTACGATGTTTTCAGTACAAGAGAGTCATGTTTCAATCATCAAAATATCGCCCTAACAACTGTACACATTTTTATACCAACGCTTCTTCTCAACATTCGATTCACGGATTTTGAATCGATGCCTCCTCTCTCTCTATATTTTTTTATGATCCTTTGGAATGTTTTTTTTTCTGTGGAGGTCGATTGCAATTAGATTCGATTGGTCAGACTGTTGAATTGATTTTGTTTCGTCCTTATTTACTCGACATTTCCTGTTCAAAATATTCTCAATAATTAGCAGACGACAAGTTGTTGTATCGTATTAGATGATTCCAATCATACATATTGTCAAAACAACTAATTAAAAATCTGTCAGAATTATTCGCTTGTGTATAAGCTATGTGTTTGTTTTCTATGTTGGAGACATTAGACATGATGTTAGGATCTTGTCCCGACATGTTTTTGCTAATATTGATTCAGATTTGAACATCATCTGGAATTTGTACGAGCGATGATTAGAGTCATTAGACAACACAAGGGATTCGGAACAAATATATATTTTGGATAACTCCAATATAAGAGCTTATTTTAAACATTGTTAAGAATATAGGATAGTCAAATATTCCTGAGGTAAAATAAAAAAAGATGCTTCAACTGAGTTGATTCGCAACGAAGGGTCTCATGTATCAAATGTAATAAAGAAAAACCTAATTATATTTTTGGGATTTTATCACTTGTGCCCCTCCGAGATCTCGCAATTTCAGTTATGCCCCTATCTTTTTGGTAATATCAGTTGTGCCCCTCAATTGTTGCTATTTTATCACTTGTGCCCCTCGGGTTAGTGACCGTCCATCCACAGTGCAAACGGACGTTAACTTTGAGGACATATGCGGAATTATTTTTTTTTAAAAGGTTATTTGGTCATTTTATACCCTCTTCTTCATCCTCCTCTTCTTCCTCCTCTTCCCATCCTCTTCCTCCTCCTCCTCCAACCTCCTCCTCCAACCTCCTCCTCCTCCCTCTCCGCCCCTGCCCCGCGCCGCCCAGCTCCGCCTTGAGCTCCCATCCTCCTCCCCCGCGCCACCCCCTGCTCCCCCATCCTCCCCCCGCACCTCCTCCCCTTGCCGGCACCGCCCCCTGGGGGGTGGAGGCGGAGCTACTCCCTCCGCCCCTTCGGCCCAACCTCCTCCCCCCACCCATGCACCTCCCCCCAGCTCGTCCCCCACCCCCGCACCTCCATCTCTGCCCCGAGCTACTCCCTTACCCCTGTACCTCCGCCTCCACCCCCCAGCTCCTCCCGCCTTGCACATCGCCCTCTGTCCCCAGCTACTCCCCTCGTACCGCCTCCTCATAACGTTTGGTGGGATCGCAAGTGGGTCAACCGGAATCGCCTCCTCCAAACACTAACCGGCCAAATAGGAACACCTACAGAGTATCATAGCATCGCTCCAAGTCGAGCACAACGAAGGAGCCCCGATTCATTCCCTTTCCTCTTTTCAGATTCTACTTTTTTCCCCTTTTCTCTCAACCTTAGTTGTTCTCATTATTCTGAATTAATTTTCCAGTCATCCGTTAGTGTTTTCCATAAGAATTGCATGTCTTGTTTCTTTCTTTTAACCCTTCTGATTGGGAGTGAATTATTGGATCTATAACTCTTATTTAAGAGAGATTGGAGTTAGATTTGTAAACAAATCCTTTTGAAAAAGGAACTACTGATTGCAGATTATCTATCTTTCACAGTCCAAGAACTGCAGCTTCCAGCACCAAGCTAACGAGTTGCAGCTTCCAGATTATCTCCGCCGGCAACCCCAGCTGCTCACGCCCCCTCCTCTGCGCCTTAGCACGTGGGACCGTGCGCCGCCCTCAGTCCAGAACCACCACGCTCGACCTCCGCGGCGCCGCCGACCTCCATCGCCCCAGATCTAAGAGGAGGTTTGGCAAGAAGAGGGGATGACCATAATACCCCTCTTAACCACACCATGATTTGAGTAAACTATGGTTATTTCAATTTTTTGACGGTCAATCTGACGGAAGGGCACAACTGATGACGGAGAAAGTTTTTAGGGGCACAACTGATATTACCAAAAAGATAGGGGCATAACTGAAATTGCGAGATCTCGGAGGGGCACAAGTGATAAAATCCCTATATTTTTTTGAATCATAACGATAAGTGACCAACACAAGAAAATATAGAAGAATACATGAAAACATGGGGGAAAATGGTATTTTTATAGAATATTAAAATATTTTTGGTATTTTTATAACTAAAAACACATGAAATAAAAAAACAAATATTTTTGCTACTAGGAAAATAAAAACAGACAGCAAACTCAGATAATTCTAATTGTGGATCAATTGAAGTCCTAAAAACACGACGATAATTTATTTTAACTAGATAAAAATAAAGAGAACAAAACATGACCTTATTTTCAGGGTTTGGGCACTACAAGATATTTTATGATTTTTTTTGCAAGTTTTCTTATTTTTTGTGCTCTAAACACAACATCTCTAAATCTCATTCGAATATGATGTACACAAGAAATTTTTTGGATTTTCAAGAACATTTTTTTCAAATTACTCAATTAATTAATTAATAAAACTTTGTCGATCACAAATCAAAGTATTCTTTCAATGAAATATGTGAGATAATTAAGCCTATCATAGATCTAAAACATAAATCAAAATATGAAGTGTATGATTAATTTTTTTATGAGAAAGAGGGTGAGCTCCCACAATGAGTCACCTCAAAATCATATATTGCAGTGAGAAAGAAAGATCAAAAAGTTGATGAGAAGAGTTTTTTTGGCAGTGACTGAGGGGGGAGGGGGGGGGTAGGTGGGGGCTTGGCCCCCCCGGCTCTCAATGATAACATGTATATATGTGTATAAATATACTACATATATAAACTAAATACATTATTTAATAACTAATATATATATGTTATATATAATAGCCTCCCCAACAATGAAAATGGATCGGATATGCCTATTTCCATATCCATAATTCGCTTAATCTCTATCAAATACGAATAAGGATACATATATGATTCAGATATGCATTAAGGAAACCATATCTTTAAAATTACGGACATGGATCCGAATCAGATATTTATCGGTTTCAAATACAGATCGAATAATGATCAGACCCGAATATGGATCGAATAAAGATCAGATCTAAATACGAATCGAATAAAGAGTGAAATCAAAATATGGATTCAATAAACATGGAATCCGAATATGGATCAAATAACGCAAACAAATAAGAATTGATTTTTTTTATCAAAGTTCTTAATGATTTTAAAAAATTGCATCATGGCAAAAGTGAGCGTTGAGGTGAACATGCATTGTTGATGGAAAGTAAAAAAAGGACAAGGTTTCGTAACTTTTTTCGTGCGCATCCCCAAACAAACGAAAGTTTATTAATATCATTAATATATTGAATTATATAATGTATAATACTGATATAATAACACATGATTTTGTCTTATATTAAATTAACTTATATATAAATAATATTAAATGTTGTATTCGGAAAACTAATATGAATGGGGATATTTCTTCCATTTTTTTGATCTGAAAACAAATATGATTTCATATCGTTCTGGTGTACAAAGATATAGTTATTTGTATCATCGAATCTGTATGTGTATATTTTATTAATATATATATATATATATAGATAGATAGATAGATAGATAGATATATCAATTTATGTAGACTTGTATCAAAATATGGCACATTATTACATGTGGTATATTGCTTTTCGGAATCATTTTCAAATACAATGATAAAAAAATTATGTTAAATATTAGTGCCAATCAATTACAGAATTATTAAAATATTTCCTTATAGATTTAATTCGTTTTCAAACATCCAACCTTATAAATTGAGTTTTCGATTAACGTTCTACCTATCCTCCAGATTTCACTCAAATCCGATGTTATTTACAATTTCATCTTAGTGGTCATATGTCCAATTAACATTTAAGCAACGTAAATCTCAGTTAAAAAAGAATCAGCCTTTATTAATATTAAATAGGAAATAACCTCATATTTGAACAAAATTTAAAGGATGTGTAGGCATATATATAACAGTAATAGGTGATTCAATCTATAATTTTGAATTTTGGAAACAAATTCACAAGCAATAAGCAAATTACACACCTCTGATCTACTCTATATATATGAATAAATAATATAATAAGATAAATTAGATAAATAATGTCTAAATAATTTTAGCCTCCAAGAGAAAATTCTTGGCTTCGTCCTGTTTTTTTGGTAAGACGGAAGTGTATGATTTGATTAAATATGAATCAATAATAAGAAATGAGGCTTTGTATTCAGGAATTCATAAGTAATTAATGGTTTAACAAATTCAGGAAACTTCGATATAAATGTAGTTCTGAATATTAGCAATACAACAAATATTTTTTCATGATTCCTGGAGTGACAGTGAACGAGACATAAAGCCCAGAGATAATGGGTATACATGCAAATAACTTAATAGTTTTAAAACACAAACTAAAGAGCAAAAGATTTCATCTGCTATTCCCAAAACGTTTGGGGGGCCTTAGTGCCAAAGTTCCAGGCCGTCCCCTGTCGACGGGTGATGGATCCTGGATGGTGGGGGCCGTTCACGTAATTAACGAAGTCTCCGAGGTTCAGCCTGAAAAGTCCTTCACGTGCACGAAGCACGTGACATTTCTATTGGCTGTTGGCCATTGGATAGACTTGAATTGGCTTGATCATGCGGCGGTTGCAGACTCAATGGATGGTCGATGCGAAGTCGTGAGTAGGCGGTACCGATGAATGGAGATCTGCGGCTGCAGTTTTGCGACAGATGTATGATTGAGATCAAAGGAGACGGAGGGAGGCGGAATCGGACGATATCTGCTGTCCTACCCCTTTCTCCCTTCTTCTTCCCACGATCACACAGAAGCAGAGGAGGCGACGAAGTCCAATGGCGCTTAGGGTTGCTTCCTGTGGTGCCTGCAACGTTCCAGATATTCCCGAGTTGTCGAGCTCGGACGCCGGTGAGAAGCGGAAAACAAGGGCATGATGAATGAAGGCGCTCTACTGCAGAGACCATGGAAGAAGGTAGAGCGCGGCTCCGTACACTGGTCGTGCATGGAGGTGGAATGGGGCCAAATACCGCGTAGAAGAGGTCAAGGAAAACAATGGACTGGTGGTCGAAATACGGTGGTGTGGTTGGTGTTTGTGATCAGAGGACAGGGAGTGGTATGCTTCACAGTGACAACCAAAAGAAGAAGACGAAGATGAAGACATGGTATCCCCGAGACGATGGTGAAGAGCACGGTGGACAGGGATACATGATGGAGGATGTGATGGAATGACGGCTGGAGCAGTGCTCGAAGAAGCACCGCTGGTGATGGACTCGATGGAAGTGGCGTAAACATCCAGAAGCTACGCGAGGTCGAGTCTCTCTATGGTGGTTCGAATGCAACCGGACCGCATCAGAAGGAAGGATGGGCTCCTTCTGGTCTTGGCTCAACGGAGGGAGAGGGTTGTCACCTCTCAAGCAACTGGAGCTGGAGGTTGGGGCTACCAACTGGGGGACACACAGTTTACTATTCACAAGGGTACACGATTTTGAGGAGAGCACGGGGATGGCAGTCGAGGTGGCCATCGGGGGAATCAGCTGGCAGCAGTGGAAGGTGGTGGTTGCACAAGGCGGTGTAGGATCTATATGGAGAGGAGATTGGATCCTCAACAAGGGATGGAACAGAGTATATGCTATTGCTCTTGGAGCCGTTCGATCACGATTGAGTGTTTCCCACGAATTCTCTTGATCCGTGTGTGAGAATTGTGGGAACCGCTCGATCATGATTGAGCGGCTCCAAGTGTGCAGCAACAAATGAGGCGTGGGGTTGATTGATGGGGTCCAACCAAGACGGAGGTCAAAGTGCCATGTGACACTTAAAGATAGGTCAACGAAGTCGGTGTAATGAACAAATACTAATTAAGTGATGATCCTAAGGTCTCTTATCTTGGAGAATAAGTGCTAGAAGAAGGGATCAATTTCTCGCTCGATGCAGTTCCAGGAGTACGGTTATTTCCATCCACATCTCATTATTTCAACTTATTCCATCGTTATTCCTATCTTTATTTCACCTTGCCTAATATTACTCCACCTTTTTGTCATTATTTCTATCTTTCCAGTCGAACAGAGAATATACCATTATTCTCCTTATTCCACATCCTTATTCCTGCTTATTCCCGAACTAAATGCCCCCTAAATGTGCAAACTAAAAAAAAGGAGGCTTCTTAAAAAAAGGGATCCACATGATTGCACAATCACAAAATAGTTTTAGTTTAAAAGATAGACCTTTAATTTTGTTAGCTATTCAAATATCTATTTTTTTTCTGAAATTTGTTTTTATTTTCTTCTAAATAACATAACCATAATATATTTTATTATTATAATAAATATTATAATATAATTAAACATATTTTTTATTTTTGAAAATTAAAATATTTAAAATGTGATAGCTAAAATACATGTCTTTTAAAATGAAATAGATAAAATAATAAGTCAAATACTCATGTATGGAAGAAACATAACTTGTTTATTTTTTATTTTGTAAATTTTAATTGATTTTATATTTTTACAGGAAAAATATAATATTCAATTAACAAAATAAAATCAAAGATAACTAAAGAGTTAAAATAATTATGTATAAAATAAAGAAAAAGTCATATCTGTTGTATAAATAGGTCTCAGAATCGGCTTTTCGCAAATGAGGCTCACTCAAATTTGAAGTATTTTTAAAACTCAAAGTATTTTAATTGATGAGCATTAAAGATTAGAAGGAGTGAATTGAAGTTCATATGCTGCAAATATAAAACCTGGAATGCAGGCATAATGCCAAAAGTGAATCGCCTTTATTTGTCATTTATGTGTGATGGTATTTTTATATCCCTCTATGCATTTTTATGATTTTAATTTGTAACATGAAATATAAAATAAAACATGCGAAGCAAGTCTCCCTGGCCTTAAAAATAAAAAGTGAAAATCTACCATTACCTTACTTATATACATGCAAACCCTTTATTGTCCCCTCCTTAGTGCAGTTCCTTACGCTACAATAAAATTGACTTAGATAATAATTTTGAATATTCATTGCTATATCTTCTATAAAAAAAATAAAAAAAAGAAAATTATTAGTTGCAAAATTATTTTAATTTGATTCTGCAATTTGGAACTATTGCCATATTCCTTGCTAAAGTTTTATATAACTAATTGCATTGATTGTTTATATTTTAGCAACAACTAAAAAAGTTAACGGATTATTATTGTTCATGATAAATACGATATATTTTTATAAATTTAACTACTGAAAATAAGATGTCAGAGACCAACTTTATTGTAGTGCTAAGATAATCCTCTATGGTTTTATTTTTGTGCAATCTATGGTATCTAAATATCTTGACTACTATTCATAGTCCTTGTTGGCATGCCTTACCTGGGAAATTATTCTCCTATGTGGTAATTTAAGAAGTGAAATCACATATATATACAACATCTATAACCATTCTTCTGCTGTTACAACAGGTGTTGTAATGCAGGAGAACCGTTGGATCATTATCGGGATACGTGCCAGTCATCCTCGACCCCTTTCGAAGGTCGTTCAGTGGTGATCCAGCGGCCACCGTGCGTTACAGCAGCTGCTGTAACATCAGAGGATCCGCCTACAGCACCTGCTGTAACCGCAGCGGATCCGCCTCCCAGGATTTTGCAGCTCTACGTGAACCACGCCACACACATGACACACATCCTCTATTAACTCAACAGAAACAATTTTTTTTCCTATTTTCTCCAACTTCCAACCACTGAAACCAATATACTTTGGTGGTATTTTCCCTTCTATATATCACGACAACTGTTATTACAAATGCATGTGTCTTTTCCACCAAACTGTTCAGTGAATCCAACCGCATGAACGCACAGATGTTGCTGTTCGTTCAAAAGATGAAGTATTGTTCACACATTACGATACTTCTGATCGAATATAGTAAAAGACCCACATATATAAAATCAACGATGCTGCAACGTGCCATGCTTGAAGTTACGTGATGCTTTCTTCTTCTTCTTCTTCTTACGATTTCCGTTTCTGGTGAACTTTATTTGCATTCACAGATTTGTTCGTAGTGCCCTAACTGAAGTATCAGGCCCTTGGAGTTCCTTGTCTTTATTTACACGTAAATGATCAGAGTGTTATGTGCGACGTATCATTCAGATATGCGACAGGTCTAGAAATTTCAATCAAGTTGTCACGACAGGAACAATCAGACAAATACGGGGTCCAGTATTGAACCACTAGAAAACACTGAAACCATAAAGAACATATGGAACCAAAGATCATACTGTAGAAACGACTTTTCGATTCTTAGTCCCCACTTTCATATATAATTAAACTGGTGCTCAATCTAATAAAACATAGAAATCAGTATGGGCCCTAAGGGTAAGATTGCATGGCCCTCATAGATCATGATATCATAACGACGAATGTTCTTAATATATTACCTAATATCATAATTTTGATCTCCTCTGCGATTTGTTGACTTTTCGTGATCGAACTACTTTTGACTGGACTAATGATCGTATCTATATATAGGTAAAATGGGGTTTTTTTTGAAGGAAAAAGGGTGTCAACCGTGAAGGTAGACACCCAAAAACTTATATTCACAATTTAAGTACAAATGTTACAAAGACCAAGATCCATATAGGAGTCTGGCATGCTCTATTACATTTTCAATATAAAATCTTTCCCCCCCAAAAACAGTTCCATTCCTTCCCAACCAAATTGCCCATAAAATAGATGCTGCATGTTGTTTCTCAGCAATTGTGCAAGTTCCCGACAGTCCAATGGACTCCCAAAACTCACTAACCCCTGAAGATGCAATAGTGGGTAAGTTTAGCTCTGCCCAAATCTGTCTCGAAGAAGAGCAAATGAAAAATAAGTGGTTAGCATCCTCCTCCACATCGCATGCAAGAGCTGTTATCCCCAAAGAGTCGGGCCCTCCTAGCACCAGTCATCACACGCTCCCTCCCAAACAACCAGAGAAAAACTTTTACTCTTTTTGGAATCTTCCAAGACCAAATTTGCCCTAACCTTGGTATCACAATTCCCGGATCAAAGACGATGGAAGCATATAAAACCTTGTAGACCTTTTTCACAGTAAAAGCACCATCAGACCATATCCAATGACTAACATCAGCTCCATCCCTCAGTACAGGATTTAGATATGGAGAAATATGGGGAAGCACCGAGCACACTCCACGCCAAAAGTTTGACGGTTTTACCAATCTACTGGGATGCCACTCCAGGGATTCTGTCACGCCATAAATCTTTCTCAACAATGTACAAAGCGTATCTGATCCATCACCCCAAATACGAGTAACCCACTTCGCCAGGAGGGCCTTGTTCATCACCTCAAGGTTCATGACCCCCAAACCACCATCAGCCTCAGTAAGGGTCACAACCTTCCAAGCAACCAGTGGAGTGCCAACCCAAAAGAATCTACGCATCAAATTCTCCAACCGACCACGAATCCCCACTGGAAGCAAGCGAGATGATAGAAAAAAGACAGGTATCGCAGAAAGGACCGACCTCAAAAGCACCAAGCGTCCACCCTGTGATAAGCAAGAAGCACGCCACCCTGCAAGCTTGTTCTCAAGTCTCTCCATCATCGGAGCCCAATCTGACTGTCTTAAGCGGCCATCCACCATAGGTAACCCCAAATACGTGATTGGGAGGGTCCCTCGTTGTGAGCGCAGGAATGCTCCACAAGACTCGACCTCCTCCTCGGAAAGTCCAAACAGAATAAAAGTTGATTTCTCCTCACTGAGTTTCAGCCCTGAGACTCTCCCAAAAAGGTCCAACACTGTCGAGATTGCCTCAGACTCAGAAGCACTACCTTCCACAAATAGGATTGTATCATCAGCATACTGTAATAATGGGATAGACAAACCATTTAAAGTGAACCCCTGGAGGAAATTTCCCTCCACTGCACGAGTAACCATCCTCGACAACGCGTCTGCCACAATAACAAAAAGAAGTGGAGCTAGCGGGCACCCTTATCTAACTCCCCTCTGCGGCTGAAAAAAACCCCCCTCTTGTCTTCCATTAACTAGCACTGAATAGGAAGTCGTCGTCACACACCTCTTCATCCAGGAGATCCACTCATCAGGGAAGCCACGTCGGGACAGGGATGCCCATATGAATTTCCAGCTAACACAATCATATGCCTTGGAGAAGTCAATCTTCCAGAGAAAACCTTTGACCTTCCTTCTCTTCCAATCAGCAACAATCTCTGAGGCAATGACCACACCATCCATCATAAGTCTACCAGGAACAAAAGCTGTTTGCGATTCACTGATGATGTCTCCCAAAACAACACGAAGCCTATTGGCAAGAACTTTTGCAACAATGAGATATATGGCATATGAAAGGGCAATAGGCCTGAAGTCCTCTACTCGATCCACCACCTCCCGCTTAGGGAGAAGGAAAATTAAAGAACGATTTAACCGATCAAAACCACGGTTTTCTCCTCTTAGCTCTTCCACCACAGCAAGAACATCCTGGCCCACCAAATCCCAGAACTCACGGAAGAAAAAAATTGGAAACCTATCTGGTCCCGGAGAGCCATCTGCATTTAGATCAAAAACAGCTGCGCGAACCTCCTGAAGGGTGAAAGGAGAAATCAACTGAGCCGCCTGGACCTCCGAAACACGTGGTAACTCTCTATCATGCCAACGAAACCCACCGAGGTGGTCTCTCCTACTCATCTCCCTAAAATGCCCAACAACTGCAGCCCCCATCTCCCTCTCGTCTTCAACCCGCACTCCCCTAACCTCCAAAGAGTGGATAAAGTTTCGCCGCCTCCTTCCATTTGCCATCGCATGAAAAAAATCTCGTATTCGCATCACCCTCCCTCAACCAAGTTTGGCGTGATCGCTGTCTCCACTCCACCTCTCTTTTCTTGTCCTCTTCTATAAGCACCCTATGATGAGTTGATCTCATCAACTTCTCCTCCTCAGAGAGCTCCCTGATATCTTTAATTCTATCCAGTCTAACCACTTCAGTCTGCGCCAAATCCCTTCGTTCCCTACGACGTATTTTGAGCTCCCTACGAAAACTCAACAACATCGACCTTAGAGTCTTCAATCGTGCCGCCATATCTCTGGAAGCTGAACCAGAAGAACTAACCCCCCTCCAACACTGAACAACACGAGCCTTGAGGTCCTCCTCCAATAGCCAAGAGCGCTCGAATCGAAAAATGGTTCCCAACCGAACGAACTCACCAGAATCCCAACAGATAGGTGTGTGATCAGAGTGACAACGCGGCAACGAGCTAGCCCCCTGACGGGTCCGCAAACGCCGTGTTAAGAAAGTGTTTTTAATCTTCGTGAGTGAAATTAATGAATGTCGTTCGTTGTAGGCGGCAATCGGAAACAGTCAAGAAATAACCACAAATTTTATTCAATTTCAATCAAGTGGTTTCTATATTTATTTTACTTGGACAAGTCCCAAGGTCGATCACAAGGAGGCAAAGGAACAACCTAGAGTTGTGTCTATCCAATTTTTAGTTCGGTTTTCAAGGCGGTTTTTTTTGGAATTTTTCAATGTAATATGAGATGCAAAATGCAAAATCGACCTATTATAGGGACTAAAATGTAAATTTCAATCAAACGATGTCCGAAAAATACGAAACTTGGCCACAATGTAAATGACGATGAAATGAGTGCATTATAATTTTTTTTTGGAATTTTTAGATGCAATATGAATTTTTTATGAATTTTTAAATGCAAACAGAATGATTTTCAATATTTAATTATAATAAATATTAAACCTACTTATTTTCGAGAGATAAAATTATCTAAGATCTATCACTAGGTGATGGATCTCAGAAAAATCCTAAATCTCAAAAATTTGGGGTTTAATACCTATTAAAAATCAAATACTGAAATGTGCTAAATGATTTTTACAGATCAAAGTATGCATGCAAATGCAAAGATTTTTGGGCACAATGTTAATCAAAGTAATCTCTACGATACGTGATTTTTCGGAGATTTTTAGAGCAATGGTTAATTTACTATGAATTTCCGAGCATAGATTGGGCAAAATATTCCAATTTTCACAAAACAATTATTTATTAATCAACCGTAAATCACGAAAATATCCACAGTATTGTCAAAATGTAGAGCATTAAGCAATGAACAAAGTGCTATATTTAAATAAATAAAATGATGCAATGTAGAGGTCTATAATGGATGACAAAGACTGGGGTACAGATGCAAACTGAATAAATAAAATAAAAATAATGCAGGGGGACCTATATGTAATTACCTAAACTGGGGGGGATTTCTGCAATTTTACCAAGAGGCACGTGCTGCGCACGTGCCCTTGGCCTGGTGGATTGAGGCGCAAATCGAGGGAGCTCCGGGGGGCCTTTGTAATTTACCCCAGGTCACGTGCGCAGCACGTGACCTGGCTGACGTCAGCCTTACGTTCCCCACGCACGTGCGTGGCTCGTGCTGGGGCCTCGGGCTCCGAGCCCGGTAGCTGGTGGCAATAACCAGCGGTGGCGGAGGTGGGCCGCGGCTGAGGCGAGGTCGGTGGAGGCGTTGCTGTGCACGGCCGACACACGGCTGTGGGCCGTCGATGACGCGGGGCGGAGTTCTGGCGGGAGAGCGGCAGAGCGGGGCTCTGGTGGCGTTAGTCGTTGAAGGCGGAGCAGGTCGGCGTAGCTGGAGGTTGAAGGCGGTGAAGATGAAGTCGGTCGTGGACGTTGAAGCGGACGTGGGTGAACTGGAGGTCGATGAAGACGTAGTCGTTGGCTCCACGGGCACGAAGGCCGGAGCTGAAGCAGGGGATGAAAGGCGACGGAGCCGCACCTGCGACGAGGGGCGGCGGGCACCCTCGGATCTCGCCGGCGAGGCCTAGGCGGAGCTGCCACCAACGTCGAAGTGCTCAGCGGCGGATGGCGATGACGAAGGGGGTGGCGTCGACTTAAATAGGGTAGAGAGAGGAGAGAGGTCGGCGATGGGGGCGGAGTTAGCAGAGGTTGCGGAGGTCGTTGCGGGAGTAGCGGGGGCGGTTGGGAGAGAAGATCACGGGCGGCCGTTGCGGAGGTAGGAGGCGGCGGAGGGCGCGAGGTTGGGGGCGGCGGTTACGGAGGGGAGAAGGCCTGGAGAAGACGACGGTCAAGGGCCGTCCGATCGGCCGAGATCGGACGGCCCAGGATAAGCCACGTGACGTTGGAGGGTGATGAATCCACATTTCATCATCTTTATTCTATCATTTTGGCACCAAAAACCCTAGCAAATGCCTGTAAATAGCATTAAAATCATCATCTTAGCATTCATGCATGTGCATCTAAACAGTGTGTAAATTACTGTAATTAAGGCCAAAATTATAGAATAAATAAAGAAAAGAAAAAGAATAAAATATTGTAAATATTTTATGACCCGAAACCCCGAGACCTAGGCATCTTGATGAATAGGTCGACAAGGAATAAAGTAGGGGGAGATAAGGTCAGAAATACAGATAATACACCTATACATTTTATTCATTCTTTATTCATTTTGGGACCTATTTTTGGTTCCACTTTTTATACATCAAATAAAGAGACTTTGTACATGAAAGTTGTAGATAATAAAATAAAGAAAAATACAAAATTGATTTCACAGAAAAATAATGTACAGAAGAAAAGTTATGGTCTGAATAAAAATCCAGAAGCCCAACTTCCCAGACCCGTATCTCACAAATAAAAACTCCAAATGCAGCAAACTCACCTTTAATTGTATATAGAATAAAATAATCTATCCAATGGCAGTGGTTTCGCATTTGGCGGAGCTACGGTTTGAAAGTTGACTTTTGGACCCCTATTGTATACTTGTACAGATTAAAATATTCAATTTATTATTTATTTATTATTTTTATAATTTTATATTTTTATAATGTTTTAAATATTACTTATAATGATTGTGAATATTAAAATCAGAATAAAAACATCATTAAAACTCAAAATAAAATACTTGTATACACAGGTAAAATACCTACACATATACCTATATAATATATTACTTTATTTTATTAATTATACAAGGAACCTCAATAAAATAAAATAAAAATATAATTATGTGTATAAAAGAGTGTTATAATTATATAAATTAATAAACATAATTAATCAAATTAAAATACACAAAATAAAAATAAATACTTAAATATATAGATATATATACTATAAAGGGGCATAAATGCAAACTTGTAAAAATACGTCTCATAAAAATAAATAAAAATCACAGAAAAATTCTTCATAAAATAATAAACATTTTTTATTTTATAACCTAAAATCAATAAATTCATTTACTATTTTATTTTGATTTTTCAAATAATTTCTACTCTGAATTTCCTGATTGGTCCACGTGGACCAACCAGGCGCGGTCTAGAGTTGACCCCGGTCAACTCCCCCGACCAAAGCCTGCCACCTCTGACGCCCGCAATTTTGCCCCATTTTCAAGAAATTCTCGTGCTCGATCCGTTCGTCCTCACGCCTCGATCTCTTCTTGGGACTTCATCCCCGATCATCACTCTCCCACGCCATGTATCCGGATCCAGCCATATCTCCATCATTCGCGCGTGAGTCTGGCTTGAAGGAGACGCCATCGCCTCCTACTTAAACCACCCGTCGTCTTCGAGCCCAAGTTTGAACCCTCCTTAGCCATTAATCCTCCTCCCTATCGAGCTCTTCGTGTAGCCGGAGGTGACAGCTCCGCATCCACACCTTCAGGCGAGTCGAGGGGGCTCTGTAGCGGCTCCGCCACCTCCGCCGACCACCGGCGTCGAGGTTCTTCTTCCTCAGGTAGTCCACCTTCGAGGCGTCCCTTCTTTCCCTTCCTTTTTATGTCATTTATTCCCCTTAGCGTCAGTATCAAAAATCCCTAAAAAAATCCGAATTCCATCGATCAAATCGACCTCCCATCGCTCATCGCCGGAGCGCACCTCCGGCCGACATCTCTTCGCCGTCCACAGACCACCTCCGACCTCCATTTCGCCTCCGCGGGGTCCAGGCAGTTTGCCCTGGACCCTCTCACCTTGTTTTGCAGGTCAAAGCGTAGTCAACGTACCTGGAAGGCATTTTGCAGCTCTCGCCGGAGATACCTGGAGCTCCGAGCTCCGCCGCTCTCGCGCCAGCACATCGAAGCATCTCCGACGACCCTGAGCCTCCCAGCACATAGCCGGACCTTCCAGGAGCCTGCAGCTCCATTTTGGAGCCCATCCACCGTCTGAGGAGCGAGATCGGAGTCGGGGAAGTTCGCCTCGGCCGGCCTTCTTCCCCGTTCTTCCTCCTCGCTTCTCCACCGTCCGATTGAGCCGCAGCTCCAGTTCGCGTGACGACCGTCCGATCTTCCAAGCCCATCCACCGTCAGATCTCTGACTGAGATCTAATCCCAGATGTCAACGCCAACCGTTATCGGCCGCTCTCGTGCTGCCACGTGGATAAGTGGCCCGCTTCCCGCCGTTGGATCGTCCATCGTCGCCAGCCGTTGGATGCGCGCCACGCGTCACCTGCAGAGCGCCTGAGCGAGGGTATTTTGCATCCCCACCCTCGCAAATCTTGTATTTCATTTCAGTCCATAAACTTTAAGCTGTAGTTTAAATATTTCTGTAATAATTGCAACTAGAACCCCGTAGTTTTCTTATTTGCACCTAGGTCCAATCCACGTCACCTCACGTGTCCGTGCGCGTGAGGGGGCTGGGTATTTTGCAGGGACCCCCCTGGGGTTTATTTATTTCGCTTAAGTCCATGAATGTTTGCTTTAAGTTGTAATATTTTGGAGAAACTGCATTGAACCCCTTGGAACTTTGTAATATTGCAAAAGTACCCCTTCCAGGCGCGTGCGAGTCACGCGCCCTGGTGGGTAAATTGCCCAGATACCCTTGCGGGTTTTGTTATTCATCTTTAACCCTTAAAATGCAAGTTTCAGTGTAACCTTTTGTGGAAATATTGCGTGTATGCCCCTGGATGTTTGATATATTGCATATATACCCCTGCCAGTACTGTTTGATGTTTGGATGTTTGTTCTAATTATTTGATCTATCATTTTAACTCCAAAATTTCTCAAATTTTGAACTTAAGCTCCTGGACATGTGTACTTCCACGCCACATATTTAGTTTTTGATTTTATCTTATCTTCATATTTATTAAAAATCAAAAACTTGCTATTTGTGCACTGTCTAGTTTAGAAAATACCAAAAAATATTAAAACTCCTCCAAAAACTCCAAAAAAATCACCTAGTGTCTATTTTAACCTATTTTAGTGTCAGTCCAAAAATCACTAAAAATCTCAAAAGAAAAACACTAAAAATTTAAAAACACTCAAAAACTTCAAAAAATTATATAAAATAGTAGAAAACTCCAAAAATCAAAAACTCAGTTTCTGTTTGTTCCTTATTTTGTCCTTTTTATTTGAAAAATAGTGTGAAAATTTTGAGCTACTGGTTGCTATTTTTAAATCTCATTTTATTCACAGCCAGCCTTATTTGCACAGTTTTGCTTTATTTCAGTATTTAAAAAATACCAAAAACACCTTGAAAATTTTCCAAAAATCACAAAAACAGTAAAAAACCCTAAAAAGACTAAAAACAATTTGTTTCTGAATTTTTGGTAATTTTTACTTAGCTTTATAAATATTCTATCTTGTCTTTTATTCCATTGTCTTTAAACTCCAATATTGAAAAAGAAAAAGAAAAATATAAAATATAAAATTATAAAAATCAGAAAATTAAAAATCAAAAATACAAAACAAAAAAAATTTAAAATAAAAAAAAATTTAAAAATTAAAAACCCACAAAAATTGTAGTGCTTGCTTGCTTAGCGTAGACACATCACTTTACACACACACACTTGTGCACATTTTTGTGAATTACCCTGCTTGCTCCCTGTGTTCGAACTCTCTGCATACTTGCTTGCTATACATTTTGTGCAGAGTTAAAAATAAATTTTAACTCCACATTATTTCTAATTTATTGATCTTTAGTGTGGGTTAATTGTTGATTAAATACATGGTTTCATTTGAGAGCCGCCACAGCGACGGTTGTCTCCGCCTTGTGTGAGACACCAATTTAGGCTCTCGTGAAATCTGCGTTTATCAAATGGCGCCGTTGCCAGGGAGCAACAGCGAGTAGTTTACATTTTGATTAACTGTGCGTTTGTCTACCATAGCCTTACTTTCTGTCTCTTACATTTTTGATATATCTTGTTGAGCCATCTGACCATCTCTCTTTTCTTGTCTTCTTGCGAGGGACCGCGGAGCGAGGCGGATTGCTTAGGTGATCCGGAGCATCCTTGGGAAGTGGAGCCGGCCTTCTTTGGCCAAGCCGGCAGGAGAGAGCAGGAGGATTGAGAGAGAGTGATTAGATTAGTTTCACTTTATTTCTGTGAGAGAGAGACTATTAATTTATAATAATACAGGTACATTTGGACTTGGACACTACCGGGCCTAACTTCCAAGTGTTTGTTCACTTGGGGGCTCACCGCGGTTTTTGTGTTTTTCGCGGTTGTCTCGCCTTCATTTCCATTTGTTTCACGAGGATTTAGCCCCTAGACATAGGAATTTTTGTTGACTGTGACGAACTAAGAAGCTAAGGCCCAATCCCTAATATCTTGCCTGCACCTATAGAACGTAATTGGACTTGGCTAAAATTCACTTGAAAAAGCTATTTGACTTGGACTAGAGGCCATGTGCCGCGAGCCCACCCTGTTAAACGCTACTCCTGAACTCGAGTGTGTCGAGAAGAGGAGGGGTGAGCCAAGACCGGACTCCGGACTCTTTTCTTTGTCATAGCTACTTGTTCTTCACGTTAATAGAAGTTGCTCATCTTAGGACGATTTCCTCGTGCATGCATATAGGTAGTTTAAATTATTGTCTTTAAATTATGCGCGGATCACTTTGCATGTAGAGTGCTGGCGACAAGGTACGCATTTCTATCCCTGCATGCATCATAGATTTTGACCGCGCATCGGCTTTTCCGCTTTCCTCCCCCTGTTTTACTGAATTTTAATAACAAGGAAATTGGAAAATTCGTTAGACGATGTTTGCTCAGAAAAACACCTAAAAAAGTGAAAACAATAAAAATTGGGACTGCTAATGCAAACTCGACCTTAAAACTCATCCCACCAAAAATTTTGTTTTGGGAGAGTAATCCCCTCCTTGTTTGATTTATCTGCTGCGAGAGAGTGCCTCGACACTAGGATAGAGCCACATCTGAAATTTTGGTTGACTACTGGTCGTGGTTAGTCGTTCTCCAGTGAGGATCTCTCCGGTAACCGGTAAAGCGGACCGCGATATCCTTAACAGATTGAATTAGCGGGAGCAACCGGGTTACGGTCCGCAATTCATACTGGCTGGGAAAGATCTGACGTGGATTGGGACAGTCGGCTAGGAAAGTAGGATACCTAAACAGCTCGCTCTAACGCTCTGATAGATTGACTGATCACCTAATAAAAATTGACAAGATAACAGACCGAACTCTCACGGTCATCAGCTCAAGTGTTGAGTAGGTGAAACTGGGGTTTTGATTTATCATCCTGTTTGCATTCCAGATCTCATCCGCCTTTTCTCTAAATCAAGATGATGGGACGGAGATCTCTTAGGCCGACTTTGTCGGCACCGTTATCCCGCACTCCGCCTTATTCATCTAGGAATACCTCGGAGAGTCCGCTCTCCGAGCCTGAGTTCACATCCACCCTGTTCCCCCTCGACCACCCTTCTCATTCTTCTTCCATCAGTCCAAGAGTGTCAGAATACAGTGCATCACAGTGTTCAGCTCATTCGACAGCACCTGAGATGGCCTCTTTTGCTTTTTCAGAAAATCCAGCCATGACAGACAGAGGCGAGCATGAAGATGATCATGAGCACCCTCCGTTCCTATTTGATCAAGCAGCCATCAATCATTCCTTGTTAGCATCCCTGGAGACTATGCAGCAACAGATCCGTGACCAGGGCACATTCATGGGTGACCTTATGAGGGAAATTGCTCAGATGAGAGAGAACCGTGCTGGCGGAGAAGGTGGTGGAGGAGGAGGACCAGACGCAGGAGGAGGCGATCCAGACGGCGAGAGACCGCCACAGACTATCATGAGGGAATTGCACAACCCAGCTGCATCCCTCACTCACCGATGGATTCGACTCCCACCCATCCACGGAGATTTCGAGCTTCGACCCCACACCATTCAGCTTTTACCAAAATTCCATGGGTTGCCGACCGAAGAGCCGCACCTCCACCTCCAAGAATTCGAGATGATTTGCAGCACCATCCATGATCGGTTGACGACCGAGGACACAATCAAGATGATCGCCTTTCCATTCTCTTTGGTTGACAGAGCCGCCTATTGGCTCAAACATCTTGGGCGTTTCGTCGACACATGGGCAGATCTCCGGACCGTATTCCTGAAGAAGTACTATCCTCTCGGCCGGACCAACGCAGCTAGAGCAATGATCAGCAACTTCGTCATGATCCCAAACGAACAATTCCATGAAGCCTGGGATCGATTTAGAGAGCTCATTGACCGGTGTCCACATCACGACATCTCCAAGCCCAACCTGGTGCAGAGTTTCTTCTGCGGGCTGACACCGGAGCTGCAGGGGCTTGTCAACGCCTCTTGTGGTGGATCCTATTTTTCTAAGGGTGAAGATGATGTCTGGGCCATCTACGAGGGCATGGCAGAAAATTCTACAGTGATGACTCAGGCCCGTGTCTACACCCAACAAAAGCCACCGCAAGGAGGTGGAACCTTTCAGAGGATCGCTCGCATCGATGCCGGTCCCAACACAGTGTCAGTTGCCGCAGCCCAAGCCGAATCAGCCGCAGCCGACATGGGCATCATTAGTGAGAAGTTGGACCGCATGGAGATCCTTGAGAAGAAGCAGAATCAAGGCATGGCCTAGATGGACCAAATTGCCAAAGTTATGAGTGACCTAAAAACCCAAATGCTATGCATTCAGGAGGCCCAATCTCATGCCCAACAGCCTCCTAGGTCACAGGTTGCCTCTAGCAGCAGCAACCCCAACCAGGGCTCTATCTCGTACCGTCAGGTGAATCACATCCAGGCAGAGCCGGTTCCGTTGTTGCAGTACCACCCAGAGCAACCGCCATCTTCCAACACGCAGATGGTGGTTTACCAGCCGGAGCAGCCACTGGCAGTTCTTCCTCCACCCTCCTTTGAGCAGGAACCATTGATGGAAGTCAATGGGATTTGGTATGACCGATACCCTCAGCCCGCAATTCGTAGGGATCACCCCGGATTCCGTTGGGGGAATGGTGGATCCTCGTCCCAGCAGCATCCTCCTGCCCAAGGACAGCAGAGCAGCCAGCAGACACAGCAGCAACAGCCCCAATATGCCCATTATCAGCAATACCAGAATGGTCCTCGTCCCTCCTATCAGGGACAGCAGTGGAGGCAGCGACAGCAGCCTCAGCAGTCTTATCATCAGCCTTCCTCCCAGTATCAGCAGCAACAGCAGCAGCCCCATTTCCAACAGGGACAGACATCCGGTTCTCAGGGTCCAGCCCTTGAGAACCCGGCCCTTGATGATCTTGCCCGCTTGCTATCTGAACAGCGAGCTTCTTTCAGGCAAGAGATGGATGAATTCCGACAGGAGATGCGGGAGATCATGAAAGTCAAGGCCGCCATACCCGCTCAGATTGAACCTAACCCGAACAATCTGAAAAGAAAGTCTGAGCAGGTAGAGTTTACAGAGGATACCTCTCCTAGTGATTGTTTGAGTGACATATCTTATTCCTACCATGATGCTGATTTTGTCACTACTAGGAGCGGTAGGATGCCAGCCGGCGGCGCCTCTTCTGAGCGACAACTAGAGGCAGGATCAGGAGCGCCAGAGGAGCAGAGGAGCGGTGCTGATGCCGCTAATGATGATGTTGAAGACGGTGGTGCTGATGCCACCCATGATGAAGTCCAGGACGACGGTGCTGATACCGTCGTAATACCAGATGAAGACGGTGGTGCTGATGCCACCATTTTTGATGTAGAACCAGAGAGCGGTGCTGATGCCGCAGAGACAGGCGCCGGTGGTGGTACTGAGGCCACCACCTCTACTTTTGTTGAGCCTCCCACTGTGATGTTACCACATTTTGAATCTATGGACTGTGGTAACAAAAAGAACAAAAATATGAATAAAGGAAAGGTTCCTGTTCAAATTGCAGATCCATATTTGTTGCATGATGATATTTGTGTGGATTCTCCATCTTCACAGGCACAGGGACCGTTTCCTAGTCCTCCATCTAAGGAGGCCCTGATAAACTCGGGAATCGATGCGGTTATGTCGACTCACAAGGCGAGTCGACAGTCGGTGTTTGACCACACGAATCCTGAATTTAGTCAACAATTAACCCACACCAAAAATCAACAATTAGAAATAAATGTGGAGTTAAAATTTATTTTTAACTCTGCACAAAAGATGTAAAGGGCAAGTATGCAGAGAGTTCGAACACAGGGAGCAAACAGTGTAGTCCAAGCAAATGGATGCACAAGTGTGTGAGTGTGTGATGTGTATACACTAAGCAAGCAAGTCAATCAATTTTTTGTGGGTTTTTAATTTTTAATTTTTTTATTATTTTTTTTATTTTAATTTTATATTTTTGTATTTGATTTTTAATTTTTATATTATATATTTTTTTTTCAATATTGGAAAGTAAAGGTGATATAATAAAAGACAAGGTAGGATATTTATAAAAATGCACAAAAATACTCAAAAATTCAGAAATAAAATGTTTTTGGTATTTTTAGGGTTTTTTACTGTTTTTGTGATTTTTGGGGATTTTTCTAGGTGTTTTTGGTATTTTTAAAAGCTGAAATAAGAGAAAACAGTGCAAACAAGGCTGGCTGTGAGTAAAATGGAATCTAAAAATACCAACCAGTAGCAAAAATGTTTCACACTATTTTTCTAATAAAAGTAACAAAATCAGGAGTAAACAGAAGCTGAGTTTATATTTTTTGGATTTTTCTACTATTTTTTATATTTTTTTGAAGTTTTTAAATGTTTTGAGATTTTTAGTGTTTTTCTTTTGAAATTTTTAATGATTTTTGTACTGACACTAAAGTAGGATAAAATAGACACTATGTAAATTTTTGGGAATTTTTGGAGGTGTTTTGATATTTTTTTGGTATTTTCTAAGGTAGACAGTGCACAAAAAGGTTGTTTTTGATTTTTAATACATATGAAAATAAAATGAAATCAAAAACTAAATATATGGCGTCAAAGTGCACCTATCCGGGAACTTAATCCTATTTTTGTGGAATTTTTGGGCTTAAGAAGATCACTCAAATAAATACAACAAGCATACAAATGTTAAACAGGCCTGGCAAGGGCATAAATGCAATATTCAAAACATCCAGGGGCTAACATGCAATTTTCCACACAATATTACACTATATATTCAAGTTTTGGAACCAAAAAGCAATTACAAAAGCCGCTGGGGTATGCCCACAAATTACCCACCAGGGCGCGTGACTAGCACGCGCCTGGGAGGGACTGGAATGCAATATCAGAGAACCCAGGGGGCTTAGTTGCAAAATAACCTAAACTTTTACACTTATCGCCAAAATTTTAGGACCAAAAAGAAATACCCAAACGTACAGGGGTTCCTCTGCCAAATGCCCCCACCTCACGTGTACAGGTCACGTGAGGTGACGTGGCGGAGGACCTAAGTGCAAATATCAAAAGTTTGGGGGCCTACTTGCAAATATTACAAAATATTTAAACTACAGACGAAAGTTTAAAAACTAAATATTAAATACAAAAATGCGCAAGGGGTGAGTTGCAAAATACCCTCTTGCGCGCGATCCAACGGCGAATGGAGGGCCACTTAAACACGTGGCGCGTTGTGGACGGCCGATGGCGCTTCGCGGATGTGCGGCCAAGATTAGATCCTCCTGAGTTGATCTGACGGTCGAGGCTGAGGAAGATCCAACGGCAACTGTGCGATCTGGGACTCCTCCTCGATCCAACGGCTGGGAAGAGGGTTGCAAGAACGGGGAAGAACGCCGGCGAAGGCGAGCTTCTCCGACCTCGATCTCCCTCCTCCGGCGACGAATGTGCTTCAAAATGGCCGTGGAGGCTCCTGGGGTCGTCGTCTACCTCCTGGGGGCTACAAAATGCCTCGGCGACGGCCGAGGTGCTCAGGCGAAGGTGGCGGAGCTGGGAGGCTCGGCTGAACTCCGGTGAGCCTCAAAATTGCTCCCAGGCGCGATTCAACGCGCTTTGGCCCTGCAAAAAGAGTTAGAAGGTCCAGGGCAAAGTGCCTGGACCTTTGGTGGACCTAAACTAAGCGCGAGGGGGAATGGTTGACGGTGGCCGGAGTTGCGCTCCGGCGATGATGGTTGAATGGGCGAAATACGTGATGGATCTTTGATTTTTTTGGGGGTTTTTAAAGCCTAAGCTAACAGGAATAAAATGCGATAAAGAACTGGCGGAGTGGAGGCCCTCGATGGCCGGAGCCAGAGGATGAAAGTTACCTCGACGCCGGCGGTTGGCGGAGGTGCTGGAGTCTTCCTCGACCTCGTTCGCCTTGGCTGAGAGGCTCGCGGCGGAGCTGTCACCTCCGGCAAGGCTTGGAGCGCAAGAGAGGCGGAGAGGGGTGGACCAAGGGGACTCGAAATTGATTTGAAAATGGGAGGTCGGTTTTATTTGGTTTGACCCCCGATGGCAGAGGTCCAAAGACCAAGGAAAATCTTGCGAATCTTGGGTCCGACGACCAAGATTAAGCTTGGGCGAGATAGGTGGATGGTTGGTGAAGATGTTTGCAGAAGGAAGTAACACGAAATCATGCAAGACTCGACTGGGAAAAAGCCACCAAGGTGGCTCAAAAACCAAGTCTGACAGGGGCTATAGGTGTAGGTCAGCTAGTTGACCGAAGTCAACTAGGGTTAGCACCTGGTTGGTCCACGTGGACCAACCAGGAAAAACCCTGGAAAAAAAATCTTTATTAATTCAATTAAAAATAGTAAATGGCTGAATTAAATAAAAGTTATAAAATAAAAAATGTTCAAAATTTTATGTAGTATTTTATTCTGATTTTTATTTATTTTTATGACATATATTTTTACAAGTCACCTTTTTAACCCTTTATAGGTATAATACCTGTGCATTTTGATATTTTATTTTATTTTATGTATTTTTAATCTCCTTATTTTTATTTATAATTTTGTAAAATTATAACATACTTTTATATACATAATTATATTTTTATTTTATTTTTCTGATATGTTTTGTATATTTAATAAAATACAATTGTATTCTATACAGGTATAAGTGTATATAATATACCTATGTAGTCTTTGTACAAGTATTTTTATTTTTATTTTTCTGTGCATTATATTTCAATTTTAATGCACGTATATAGTATATGTAATATTTACAAAATTATAAAAATATAAAGATGAATAAATATTGAATAAAGAATAAATTGAATATTTTATTCAGTACAAGTATACAATGAGGGTCTAAAACTCAACTTTCAAACCGTAGCTCCGCCAAATGCGAAACCACCGCCATTGGATAGATTATTTTATTCTATATACAATTAAAGGTGAGTACACTGCATTTGGAGTTGTCGTTTGTGAGATACGGGTCTGGGAAGTTGGGATTTTGGATTCTTATTCAGACCATATCTTTTTGTCTGTACATGACTTTTCTGTGAAATCAATTTTGTCTTTTTCTTTATGAAATTATATACAATTTTTATGTACAAAGTTTCTTTATTTGACGTGTAAAAAGTGGAACCAAAAATGGGTCCCAAAATGAATAAAGGAGTATAGGTGTTTTATCTGTGTTTCTGACCTTATCTCCCCCTACTTTATTCCTTGTCGACCTATTCATCAAGATGCCTAGGTCTCGGGGGTTTTGAGTCATAAAATATTTACAATATTTTATTCTTTTTCTTTTCTTTATTTATTCTATAATTTTGGCCTTAATTACAGTATTTTATACACTGTTGAGATGCACATGCATGAATGCTAAGATGCTCTATTTAAGGGTATTTACAAGCATTTGCTAGGGTTTTCGGTGCCAAAATGATAGAATAAAGATGATGAAATGTGGATTCATCATCCCCCTATACTTTACCTTTGCTAGTCCCTAGCAAACACTTATGCAATAAGTGCAAAAAGAAAAGAAAGAAAAGAAAAAGAAGAACTTGGATTTTATTTGATTATCAAACTTGTCTTCGTAAAATCAAAGTTTGGAGCTTAAATCGGACCCTTGGAAATTTAGTGCGGGCGGAACCTTAGTGAGAACCGTGTTTGAAATCCAACAGTCCCTGAGAATCCCAAAACTCTGCTCAAGTCTCCTCAATAGCCAGGTCAGAAGTATCTCAATTCATACGCAAACTCTTACGACTATGAATCTGACTTGTACAGTGTAAGTGATGGTGGCTCTCCCCAACTAGAATGACAAAGAAACTGACTTCTCCAGTACAACAACCCAATGATTCCCCAATCCAGCAACTCCATCCTCGAGGAGCGGGGTATTCCCTTCTAAGTTCAAGTGGCAACCAGCTCAAGAGGAGGGGGTGAAGAGAAGAATGGACGGTAGCCAGTGTAGCTACCTATCCTTGGATGCAAGACCAGTGTAGTCAAGTCATCCTGCTGCAGGCTCACATAATATGACTTTGGAACTTAAGCTTGCTTATTGACTTTGTACATACTTGCAGGCTTTTTTATTTTTGTACATGCCTGAACACATTTTTTTTTTGAATACTATATACAGCAGCATTTACATAAGGAGTTTTTCCTCTTGAGCCAGTAGACTATCCCTCTTTTGAAGCTTTATTGCAACCCACAGCCTCCTGTCTTTAGACTTCCTAATCACTGGACGGGTTGGGGTGCACTTCCCTCCCTAGAGGAGGACAAATGTTTCCACTTGTGTGCGTCTCATACCGGCAAATCCATTCCCCTCACCACTCCAACTGAGTTGAGCCATGTGAAAGGTGCAGGTGTCCAAGTTAGGTCATTATCAACAAGAATCGTGCGTGTGCTCCGAAATACTCTACTTAGGCAGTCAAGAATCCATTGAACCAAGTCTCGTGATCCTCAAAGAATTAAGTCAACTAGACCTGAAGTACCTCAAACCCAGTTCCTATAAGGTTCCTGTTATTAGGTAGATTATAAGGTCCAATCAAGCTCCGATCTTCGGATTTTACTTAGACTCGTTCAACTATCAAACTCAATCCGAAAAATGCGAATGCTATGCAATGCAGAAAATATTTTTGTGATGCAATTTTCAAGAATTTTGAACTTTTTATGGATTTTTGAAAATATGATGATGATGCATATGCAGATGCATTTTTTTTTGTGTTTTTCAAAGGAATTTTTCAAATGTTTTTGGATTTTAATTTTTGCAAATGTTTTTGGGAAATTTTTTGAAAACAAAAAGATTTTGGCTAAAAACAGGTTAAAATATGTACACGGGAGTGCTTCTTATATAAACAAGAAATGGATTTTAAGAATTTACATGGTAAGTGGTCAATTTTATACATATATACATAAGATGGATTTTGATGTGATGTGTATATTCCTCAAACTTATTTGAAAACAATTTTCACAATTTTTGAAAACTATAGTCCAAAATAGTTTTTACAAACGTTTTACACACATTTGAAAATCATTTTGCAAAGGTTTTCAAAACAGTATATATAAGTTTTTCAAATCATTTTTGCAACCATCTTTCAAACCATTTGCAAATCATTTTTCAAACATTTTATTTCACACAAAGAAAATAAATTTTACAAACCACACAGGTTGAAAACACCGAACAAAATATTTTCAAAATAGTTTTCAATAGATGTTCACAAAGTTTTCCAAACTATTTTTCAAACATTTTGCAAAAAACTTTCTCACCTGATTTATTAATCAGTAAATACAAAAAGAATTTGAGGAATAACCACATCTTTTTATTAAGGATTTTTAAAGAATTTTAAAGAATAATTAGCCATATTTATTAGAAAAATACGAAAATACGAGTTATGGCTAAAGTATATACGTAGTATATACGACCCCCCTATACTTAGCTTGAGCTATGTCCTCATAGATCGGAGAGAAAAGAGAAGACATAACTCGTACTAAGTATAGACAAGTCTAAAGAATAAAGAATAAATGAATGAATCAACGAATGAGAAGTTGACCGTCCCCCCTATACTTAGGATCAAATAATCCTAAGTATAGCAGACTGTACACAAAGTAGGGAGGGTCAAGGGTGGGAATGAACAGATCGTACTCAGATTGTCTCCCCCTATACTTAGGGTAAGATATCCCTAAGTATAGACAAGAAGAGGAGACAATGGAGAGGATCGAAAAGAATAGAAAGACTCAGGGTGCCAACCCCCCTATACTTAGGACAAAGTACGTCCTAAGTATGGAAAACTGTCTACAAGGGCGGCACCTTTTTGATAGATAAAGAGGATAGAACAGGAAAAGAAGAAAAGAAGAAAAGAAGAAAATAAATCAACAGACATCAGAGTGATATAAACAGATGGATCTGTACAGCGGAAGATAGACTTGATTACCATGTATGAGATGTAGATGATGAGAGTCAAATGACACATCTCATACCAGAAGAATGGGGGCAACGTCAATGGTCGGTGGATCATGATCAAGATATAATTTCAAGCGTTGACCATTGACGCGGAAGGTAGAGGAAGATGACGGTTCTGATATGTCGATGCTGCCATTGTCATGTACCTTCCTGACCACATACGGTCCTTTCCACTTGCTCTGTAATTTCCCTGGGAATAATTTCAGCCTGGAATCGAACAACCATACTTTCTGAGCTGGCTCAAACTGTTTATGGCTGATATGCGAATCATGCCATGTCTTCACTTTTTCTTTGTATTGTAGGCTGTTGGAGAAGGCTGTATCTCTCAATTCTTCCAGGGCTGCCAATTCTGCTCTTCTCTGGTCTCCTATACTCTCTGGATCTAGAAGCAACTCAGTAACTGCCCAAAAAGATTTGTGCTTGATTTCCACTGGCAAATGGCACGGCTTGCCATAGACGAGACGAAAGGGAGATGTCCCCAATGGGTTCTTGAAAAATGTCCGATACGCCCACAAGACCGAGTCCAAAAGCTGTGACCAATCCTTTCGGTCTGGGCGGACAACTTTCTGCAAGATAGTCTTTATCTCCCTATTCGATACTTCGGCAAGACCATTAGTCTGAGGGTGATAAGGAGTGGCAACCCGATGGTCAATGCCGAACTCGTCTGCAAGGGCCCTGACTTTGTCATTGATGAAATGAGACCCCCCGTCTGAAATCAAGACTCTAGGTACACCGAACCGTGAAATGATATTTTTCCTCAAAAATTTGCAAACGGTTTTAGCATCTGCGGCTCGGGCGGGGATGGCCTCAACCCATCGGCTGACATAATCTACAGCGAGCAAAATATGCTCGAATCCCTGACTCTTAGGAAATGGGCCCATGAAATCAATCCCCCATGCATCAAAGACCTCACAGAAGTGAATGGGTTGCATGGGCATCATGTCTCTCTGTCCGCAGGTTCCCATTTTCTGACAGTCAGTACATCTCTTCACGAACTCATCAGAATCCTTGAAGAGAGTAGGCCACCATAGGCCGGATTGAAGCACCTTCTGTGCTATTCTCTTTCCTGAATGATGTCCTCCTGCCTCAAGCTTGTGGCAATATGTGAGGACGCTATGCTGCTCTTCTTGAGGAATGCACCTCCTCCAGATACTATCCCCTCCTTCATGATAAAGGACGGGATCCTCCCAATGGTAAAACTTGGCCTTAGCTAGGAAGGTCTCAAGTTTCTGCCTGGGCCAACCCTGAGGGACTGTCTTGGCAACAAGATAGTTTACAAAGTCAGCATACCATGGGAGTGAGGTGACATCCAAGATCGCCTCATCTGGAAACGTCTCTGTGATAGGTGCGCTGGGCTCAGATTCCTCAAGATTCTCCAATCTGGAGAGATGATCCGCCACCACATTCTTGACTCCAGGCTTATCCTTAATTTCAATATCAAATTCCTGGAGTAGAAGGATCCATCTAGTGAGACGTGCTTTGGCATCCTTCTTGGCCATTAAATACCGGATGGCGGTATGATCAGTGTATATTGTTACTCTAGATCCAAGAATATATGATCGATACTTATCAAGAGCAAAAACTACGGCCAGCATCTCTTTCTCAGTTACAGTGTAATTCCGCTGAGCGGCATCCAAAGTCCGGCTGGCGTAGTGGATGGCAAAAGGTAAACCATCCCTCCTCTGTCCGAGCACAGCCCCAACGGCAAAATCTGAAGCATCCGTCATGATCTCGAATGGGAGAGACCAATCGGGTGGCTGAAGGACAGGAGCTGAGACAACCATATTTTTGAGAGTCTCAAATGATTCAAGACACTTATCATTAACAATAAACTCGGTGTCTTTGGTCAGCAAGTCAGTTAGCGGTCGGGCAATTCGACTGAAGTCCTGAATGAACCGTCGGTAGAAACCGACATGCCCCAGAAAAGACCGTAACTGACGCAGATTGGACGGCGGATTGAGTTTCCTGATGATGTCCACCTTAGCCGGATCGACCTCCATGCCCCTGTTGGAGACGATATGACCAAGGACCGTCCCTTGAGTCATCATGAAATGACTCTTCTCCCAGGATAAGACTAGATTAACCTCTATGCAGCGCTTCAGCACACGGTCTAGGCAGTCAAGACAAGCGTCGAACCCGTCGCCATAGACCGAGAAGTCATCCATGAAGACCTCTAAACAGTCACCCACCATGTCCGAGAAGATGGACAACATGCACCTTTGGAATGTCGCTGGAGCGTTACATAGACCAAAGGGCATCCGTCTGAAAGCATACGTCCCAAACGGACAGGTGAATGTCGTTTTCTCCTGGTCTTCGGGCGCAATGGCCACTTGATTATATCCAGAGTACCCATCAAGAAAACAGTAATGGCTCTTCCCAGCTAACCGCTCGATAATCTGATCAATAAATGGTAGCGGGAAGTGATCCTTCTTGGTGGCCTCATTCAATCGTCTGTAGTCCACACAGACCCTCCAAGAAGTTGGTACTCTGGTAGCGATCTCCTCTCCGGACTCATTGATAACTGTAGTGATACCCGTCTTCTTGGGTACCACATGAAGTGGACTAACCCATTTGGAGTCGGAGATGGGATAGATAAAATCGGCGCTCCACCACTTGGAAATTTCTTTCATGACAACGTCTCGAAGATTCGGGTTCAGCCGTCGTTAGAACTCACGCGACGGCTTAGCGTTATCTTCAAGATAGATGTGGTGAGAGCAAAGATTAGGGCTCAGCCCCTGGAGATCAGCTATACTCCAACCGATTGCCTTGCGGTTTCTTTCAAGAACCTCCATCAGACGAGATTCTTGTTCTCCAGTCAAATCTGCTGAGATAATGACTGGGTGCATTTCTGGCTCTCCAGCAAGGAATCTGTACTTCATTGACTGCGGCAGAGGTTTCCTTTCCGGACAACTGGGAGGTGGCAGATCTGGCTTCTGATATGACTGTGTAAAGGCTACCAGGTCTGCATGGGAGAACTCTCGCTCTGCATGAATTTCTGACGAAGGGCGGCCTGATGGATCATCAATAAACTGCACTGGCTCGCACTCTGTCATGGCTGTCGGCTCTGAAGGAATCAGACAAGGCAAATAATCATCAAAGTCATCCCAGTCAATGTCTGAATCCGAGGGATCAGAAGATGATGAGCAAGATTGAAATTCCTCAGCACCACTAATCACAACACTGTCAGCCTCAAAGATATCCTCATCCAGGGATGTGCTCTCCCGACTCTCGATTGCCATGAGCTTGAGATACAGTGAATCTGTAGGCAAGGCGAGGGTCGGTGCTACAGGATCTTTCCAATTGGATTCATCATCAGTCATTTCAAAATCACAAACCTGGTGGATGTCTAGCTCTTCCTCTGTCATCTGCTCGGCTTCGCTGAACTGCTCGGAGCATTCTGCCTCTCTGGCTCTGATCTCTTCGATCGTCTCTATTTGTATGGTTTCGCCCTCTACGCGAAAGCATACCTTCCCACTGTCATGATCGGTCACCGCCTTGGCTGTGGCCAAGAATGGACGTCCGAGAATGATGGGGGCATCAGTTACCGACTCAGGGATCTCCATGTCCAACACGACGAAGTCCACGGGGAATTGCAGGCCCTGAATGGTAACGACCACGTCTTTCAATAACCCCTTCGGCCTCTTAATCGACCTATCAGCAAACTGAAGGACGGTTCTGCTTCGAAGAAGAGGGCCAAACTCGAACTGCTTGAGTAAGGCTGCCGGAAGGAGGTTAATTGAAGAGCCGCTGTCTAATAGAGTACAATCAAACTGTTGCTCCTGAATCTCGCATCTGACATAGGGAGCTCCTGCGTCTGGTCGCTTGGCTGGCAATGTGTTCTGAATGGCGCAGCAAGTGTTATGCGTGAGCATATGGATTTGATCTCTGTGCCTCTTCTTCCTTCGGACAGTAGTTGTCTCTTTCAGATTCTTCTTGAAGAAGGGGATATGCTCAAACGCTTCTCGTAGAGTCAGCTGAATATGAAATCTGTCAATCATCTCGTTGCCGAACTCTACCTGCTGATTCTTTTTGGGATTTTCTTTTTTATTCCCCTTCGCTCGGCGGAGTGCCTCGGGAAAGGGGATGGTATGTGCCTCCTCAGATGGAGGACTAGGAATTGGTCCCTGTGCTTGTGAAGACGGAGAATCCACACAAAAATCATCATTCACCACATATGGATCCGCAATTTGAACAGAAACCTTTCCTTTATTCATATTTTTGTTTTTGATTTTCTTCCCATAGTCACTGGATACAAAAAGTGGTGGCATCACAGAAGATGGCTCAACAAAAGTAGATGTGGCGGCCTCAGCACCACCACTCGCACCTGTCTTCGCGGCATCAGCACCGCGCTCTGGTTCGGCATCCAAAATGGTGGCATCAGCACCACCGTCTGCATCGGGTATCACAACGGCATCAGCACCGTTGTCCTGGACTCCATCGTTGGTGGCATCAACACCACCGTCTTCAATATCATCTGTAGCGGCATCAGTACCGCTCCTCTGCTCCTCTGGCGCTCCTGATTCGGCTTCGGGTTGTCGCTCAGAAGAGGCGCCGCCGGCTGGTATCCTACCGCTCCTAGTAGTCACAAAATCAGCATCATGCACAAAAGAAGACATATCATTCAAATTTTCACTAGGAGAGGCACCCTCTATGTACTCTACCTGCTCAGATTTTCTTTTGAAATTATTAGGGTTTGGTTCGATCTGAGCTGGTATGGCGGCCTTGCCTTTGATAATGTCCCGCATCTCCTGCCGGAACTCATCCATTTCTTGCCTGAAGGATGCTCGCTGTTCAGATAGCAAGCGGGCAAGATCATCAAGGGCTGGGTTCTCGTTGGCTGGACCCTGAGAACCGGATGTCTGTCCCTGCTGGACATGGGGCTGCTGCTGCTGGAATTGCTGCTGGAATTGAGGGGGAGGCTGGTGATAAGATTGCTGAGGCTGCTGGCGCGGCCTCCACTGCTGTCCCTGATAGGCGGGACGAGGACCACTGTGGTATTGCTGGGGCTGGTTGTACTGGGGCTGCTGGTGTTGTTGCTGTGGCTGGCTGCTCTGCTGTCCTTGAGCCGGAGGATGCTGTTGGGATGAGGAAGCACCATTACCCCAACGGAATCCGGGGTGATCCCTACGAATCGCTGGCTGGGGGTATCGGTCATACCAAATCCCGTTGACTTCCATCAACGGTTCCTGCTCGAAGGAGGGTGGAGGAAGAACTGCCAGTGGCTGCTCCGGCTGATAAACCACCATCTGAGTCTCCTGAGATGGCGGTTGCTCTGGATGGTACTGCAACAATGGAACCGGCTCCGCCTGGATATGGTTCACCTGGCGGTAAGAGGTGGAGGCCTGGTTGGGATTGTTGCTGCTGGAGGCAACCTGTGACCTGGGAGGCTGTTGTGAATGGGCCTGTGCCTCCTGAATACAGAGAATCTGAGTTTTCAGGTCACTCATTGTCTTTGTGAGAAGGTCCATCTGGGCTAGACCTTGGTTTTGCTTCTTCTCAAGGATCTCCATGCGGTCCAGCTTTTCACTGATAATGCCCATGTCGGCTGCTGCTGATTCGGCTTGGGCCGCGGCTACCGACGGTGTGCTAGGACCGGCATCAATGCGGGCGATCCTCTGAAATGATCCCGCTCCTTGCGGGGGCTTCTGCTGGGTGTAGACTCTGGCTTGGGTCATCACTGTAGAATTTTCTGCCATACCTTCGTATATGGCCCAGACATCGTCTTCACCTTTGGAAAAATATGATCCACCGCAAGAGGCGTTCACAAGCCCCTGCAGCTCCGGTGTCAGCCCACAGAAGAAACTCTGCACCAGATGGGGCTTAGAGATATCGTGATGTGGACACCGGTCTATGAGCTCTCTGAATCGATCCCATGCTTCATGGAACTGTTCATTTGGGATCATGACGAAATTGCTGATCATGGCTCGAGCTGCGTTTGTCCGGCCAAGAGGATAGTATTTCTTCAAATATACGGACCGGAGATCTGCCCACGTATCGACGAATCGCCCTAGATGCTTGAGCCAATATGCGGCTCGATCAACCAATGAGAACGGGAAGGCGATCATCTTGATAGTATCCTCGGTCAACAGCCGATCGTGGATGGTGCTGCATATCATTTCGAACTCTTGGAGATGGAGGTGCGGCTCTTCGGTCGGCAACCCATGGAATTTGGGTAGCATCTGAATCGTGTTGTGCCGAAGCTCGAAGTCTCCATGGATTGGTGGAAGTCTGATCCACCGGTGAGTGAGGGATGAAGCTGGGTTGTGCAATTCCCTCATGATAGTCTGTGGCGGTCGCTCACCGTCTGGGTCGCCTCCTCCTGCATCGGGTCCTCCTCCTTCTCCACCGCCACCGCCCCCAGGTCGGTTTCCTCTCAGCTGTGCTATCTCTCTCATCAGATCACCCATAAATGTCCCCTGGTCACGGATCTGCCTCTGCATATTCTCTAGGGACGCTAGCAGGGAATTGTTGATGGCCGCTTGATCAATAATAAACGGCGGGTGATCGTGATCATCTTGGTGCTCGCCTCTGTCTGCCATTGCTTGATGTTCTGAAAATGCAAAAGAGGCCATTTCAGGTGCTGTGGAATGAGCTGAGCTCTGCGATGCGCTGAATTCTGATGCTATTGGACTGAGGGAAGGAGAATGGGAAGGGTGGTCGAGGGGGAACAGGGTGGATGTGAACTCAGGCTCGGAGAGCGGGCTCTCCGAGTTATTCCTAGATGAGTAGGGAGGAGTGCTGGATAGCGGTGCCGACAAGGTCGGCCTAAGAGACCTCCGTCCCATCATCTTGATTGTTCGGGAAGAGCGGGGAAGATGCAAGAAAAAGGAGAAAATGAGATGCAACAAAATTGTGCACAATTGTGCGGTGTTTTTGATCTTGACCTTAATAAATCTAGAAATCAAACACAAAGCAAGGGTAGGTTCACCAACTCAACTCGTGAAGCCGTGAAGGTTCGGCTTTTATCTTGTCAGTTTTAGCTTGTTTTTTCAGGCAATTATCTTTTCACGAGTCCTTAGAGCGCTACGCCTATAGGAGAGAGAGTACTGCCAGGAGAGTGTCCCCGTACTTGTCCTCCTCCTGTGTAACCTGTAACTTGCGCTTTTTAAGGTCCTTGTAACCCTTCCTGGATCCCTACTCAGCCAAAGAAAAGAGGGAGGAAGCCGATAGGCGAAACCGATACTTCGGACCTCGCTCGCAACGGAATCACCCGTGAGCGTGCAAGGTCCTACTCGGACGCAGCCGGTGAGACAGACACACCCGTGAAGGCGTGGCCTAAGCTCGATACTTCGGACAAGGTCGGTGCTCTCACAATAGAGAGTCACCAATGGCGACCAAGTCCTACTCGACTACGTACGATAGTAGCACCAATACTTCGGAAATCCAGGCGATACACAAGGCAGCCACAAGTTGGGTTTTGGGCTCTAATCCTTACGAAGCGCTCACCTCACTGGGAAGGAAACCTTCCTATGCAACCTGAAAACAAGTGAGGGTGTTACTCTCCCCAAGCAATGAATCCAATTACCGTTTTTATTTTGGTCAAGTTTTCTTTAGCAGTCCCTTTTTTAATTTTTTTTTGGTGTTATCGCTTCTTTTGAGTCAATTCAAGCAAGCGCCTAACGTTTTTGTATTTTTTCCTTTATCCTACTTTGTCCAAAAACAGAGGGAGAATAGAGTCGGAAAAGCCGTGCAAGTCGGCACCAAGGTGGAAATCTCACCTTTGTGCCTAGATGATGCGTGCAAAGTAAGAAGACTTACAGCGAATCCCAGCTCTCTCCATGCGGGATGCAAAGCAGAATATTTAAACCTAAGCTATATGGCGAAATGCAACGGAAATCGTCCTAGAACAGGCAACTGCTAGCGATAGAACCACAAGTCAACTAGCAACTCCTAATCCGAGTGTCCGGTCTTGGCTCACCCCTCCTCTGCCCAACACATTTGGAGTAGGAGAAAGCGCTTGTTCGGGTGTGAGCTCGCGGCGCGTGGATTTGGGAATTACTTGCTAACTGTTTAAATTAGTCTAAGTCCAAAACGTATCTATAGGAACATGCAAAGATTATTAGGTGTTTGGACCTATTCTAATCGATCAAGCAGACCTAGATCTAAGAGCTCATTCCACAAAAGAAAGTGAAAAATAAACACAAAACCGGAAAATGACAAGCGGTAAAAACGCGGCAAAACTGCGGTGAGCCCCCGGGTGAACAGACACCCGGAAGTTAGGCCCGAATGTCTAAGTGTCCAAGGTACCTGTATTATTACAATTCAAATGAATCACTCTCTCACAAAATAAAAGAAAAGCTAACTAATCACTCTCTCTCTCACTCCTTGCTCTCTCCTGCCGGCTTGGCTAAAGAAAAGCCGGCTCCACGTCCCAAGGTTGCGTCGGTCGCCTAGGCGATCCGCCTCGCTCCGCGGTCCCTCGCAAGAAGACAAAAAGAGATGGTCAGATAACTCAATCAAGATATATCAAAATGTGAGAAATGGAAAACAATGCTATGGTAAACAGTCACACAATCAATAAAAATGAACTACAAGCTGTTGATCCCCGGCAACGGCGCCATTTGATAAACTCGGGAATCGATGCGGTTATGTCGACTCACAAGGCGAGTCGACAGTCGGTGTTTGACCACACGAATCCTGAATTTAGTCAACAATTAACCCACACCAAAAATCAACAATTAGAAATAAATGTGGAGTTAAAATTTATTTTTAACTCTGCACAAAAGATGTAAAGGGCAAGTATGCAGAGAGTTCGAACACAGGGAGCAAACAGTGTAGTCCAAGCAAATGGATGCACAAGTGTGTGAGTGTGTGATGTGTATACACTAAGCAAGCAAGTCAATCAATTTTTTGTGGGTTTTTAATTTTTAATTTTTTTATTATTTTTTTTATTTTAATTTTATATTTTTGTATTTGATTTTAATTTTTATATTATATATTTTTTTTTCAATATTGGAAAGTAAAGGCGATATAATAAAAGACAAGGTAGGATATTTATAAAAATGCACAAAAATACTCAAAAATTCAGAAATAAAATGTTTTTGGTATTTTTAGGGTTTTTTACTGTTTTTGTGATTTTTGGGGATTTTTCTAGGTGTTTTTGGTATTTTTAAAAGCTGAAATAAGAGAAAACAGTGCAAACAAGGCTGGCTGTGAGTAAAATGGAATCTAAAAATACCAACCAGTAGCAAAAATGTTTCACACTATTTTTCTAATAAAAGTAACAAAATCAGGAGTAAACAGAAGCTGAGTTTATATTTTTTGGATTTTTCTACTATTTTTTATATTTTTTTGAAGTTTTTAAATGTTTTGAGATTTTTAGTGTTTTTCTTTTGAAATTTTTAATGATTTTTGTATTGACACTAAAGTAGGATAAAATAGACACTAGGTAAATTTTTGGGAATTTTTGGAGGTGTTTTGATATTTTTTTGGTATTTTCTAAGGTAGACAGTGCACAAAAAGGCTGTTTTTGATTTTTAATACATATGAAAATAAAATGAAATCAAAAACTAAATATATGGCGTCAAAGTGCACCTATCCGGGAACTTAATCCTATTTTTGTGGAATTTTTGGGCTTAAGAAGATCACTCAAATAAATACAACAAGCATACAAATGTTAAACAGGCCTGGCAAGGGCATAAATGCAATATTCAAAACATCCAGGGGCTAACATGCAATTTTCCACACAATATTACACTATATATTCAAGTTTTGGAACCAAAAAGCAATTACAAAAGCCGCTGGGGTATGCCCACAAATTACCCACCAGGGCGCGTGACTAGCACGCGCCTGGGAGGGACTGGAATGCAATATCAGAGAACCCAGGGGGCTTAGTTGCAAAATAACCTAAACTTTTACACTTATCGCCAAAATTTTAGGACCAAAAAGAAATACCCAAACGTACAGGGGTTCCTCTGCCAAATGCCCCCACCTCACGTGTACAGGTCACGTGAGGTGACGTGGCGGAGGACCTAAGTGCAAATATCAAAAGTTTGGGGGCCTACTTGCAAATATTACAAAATATTTAAACTACAGACGAAAGTTTAAAAACTAAATATTAAATACAAAAATGCGCAAGGGGTGAGTTGCAAAATACCCTCTTGCGCGCGATCCAACGGCGAATGGAGGACCACTTAAACACGTGGCGCGTTGTGGACGGCCGATGGCGCTTCACGGATGTGCGGCCAAGATTAGATCCTCCTGAGTTGATCTGACGGTCGAGGCTGAGGAAGATCCAACGGCAACTGTGCGATCTGGGACTCCTCCTCGATCCAACGGCTGGGAAGAGGGTTGCAAGAACGGGGAAGAACGCCGGCGAAGGCGAGCTTCTCCGACCTCGATCTCCCTCCTCCGGCGACGAATGTGCTTCAAAATGGCCGTGGAGGCTCCTGGGGTCGTCGTCTACCTCCTGGGGGCTACAAAATGCCTCGGCGACGGCCGAGGTGCTCAGGCGAAGGTGGCGGAGCTGGGAGGCTCGGCTGAACTCCGGTGAGCCTCAAAATTGCTCCCAGGCGCGATTCAACGCGCTTTGGCCCTGCAAAAAGAGTTAGAAGGTCCAGGGCAAAGTGCCTGGACCTTTGGTGGACCTAAACTAAGCGCGAGGGGGAATGGTTGACGGTGGCCGGAGTTGCGCTCCGGCGATGATGGTTGAATGGGCGAAATACGTGATGGATCTTTGATTTTTTTGGGGGTTTTTAAAGCCTAAGCTAACAGGAATAAAATGCGATAAAGAACTGGCGGAGTGGAGGCCCTCGATGGCCGGAGCCAGAGGATGAAAGTTACCTCGACGCCGGCGGTTGGCGGAGGTGCTGGAGTCTTCCTCGACCTCGTTCGCCTTGGCTGGGAGGCTCGCGGCGGAGCTGTCACCTCCGGCAAGGCTTGGAGCGCAAGAGAGGCGGAGAGGGGTGGACCAAGGGGACTCGAAATTGATTTGAAAATGGGAGGTCGGTTTTATTTGGTTTGACCCCCGATGGCAGAGGTCCAAAGACCAAGGAAAATCTTGCGAATCTTGGGTCCGACGACCAAGATTAAGCTTGGGCGAGATAGGTGGATGGTTGGTGAAGATGTTTGCAGAAGGAAGTAACACGAAATCATGCAAGACTCGACTGGGAAAAAGCCACCAAGGTGGCTCAAAAACCAAGTCTGACAGGGGCTATAGGTGTAGGTCAGCTAGTTGACCGAAGTCAACTAGGGTTAGCACCTGGTTGGTCCACGTGGACCAACCAGGAAAAACCCTGGAAAAAAAATCTTTATTAATTCAATTAAAAATAGTAAATGGCTGAATTAAATAAAAGTTATAAAATAAAAAATGTTCAAAATTTTATGTAGTATTTTATTCTGATTTTTATTTATTTTTATGACATATATTTTTACAAGTCACCTTTTTAACCCTTTATAGGTATAATACCTGTGCATTTTGATATTTTATTTTATTTTATGTATTTTTAATCTCCTTATTTTTATTTATAATTTTGTAAAATTATAACATACTTTTATATACATAATTATATTTTTATTTTATTTTTCTGATATGTTTTGTATATTTAATAAAATACAATTGTATTCTATACAGGTATAAGTGTATATAATATACCTATGTAGTCTTTGTACAAGTATTTTTATTTTTATTTTTCTGTGCATTATATTTCAATTTTAATGCACGTATATAGTATATGTAATATTTACAAAATTATAAAAATATAAAGATGAATAAATATTGAATAAAGAATAAATTGAATATTTTATTCAGTACAAGTATACAATGAGGGTCTAAAACTCAACTTTCAAACCGTAGCTCCGCCAAATGCGAAACCACCGCCATTGGATAGATTATTTTATTCTATATACAATTAAAGGTGAGTACACTGCATTTGGAGTTGTCGTTTGTGAGATACGGGTCTGGGAAGTTGGGATTTTGGATTCTTATTCAGACCATATCTTTTTGTCTGTACATGACTTTTCTGTGAAATCAATTTTGTCTTTTTCTTTATGAAATTATATACAATTTTTATGTACAAAGTTTCTTTATTTGACGTGTAAAAAGTGGAACCAAAAATGGGTCCCAAAATGAATAAAGGAGTATAGGTGTTTTATCTGTGTTTCTGACCTTATCTCCCCCTACTTTATTCCTTGTCGACCTATTCATCAAGATGCCTAGGTCTCGGGGGTTTTGAGTCATAAAATATTTACAATATTTTATTCTTTTTCTTTTCTTTATTTATTCTATAATTTTGGCCTTAATTACAGTATTTTATACACTGTTGAGATGCACATGCATGAATGCTAAGATGCTCTATTTAAGGGTATTTACAAGCATTTGCTAGGGTTTTCGGTGCCAAAATGATAGAATAAAGATGATGAAATGTGGATTCATCAGGCCCCCACAATCCCCTTCCCTGAGGCACTCCACCGGGCGAAGGGGAATAAAAAAGAAAATCCTAAAAAGAACCAGGAGGTAGAGTTCGGCAATCAGATGATTGACAGATTTCACATTCAGCTAACTCTACGAGAAGCGTTTGAGCATATCCCTTTCTTCAAAAAGAATTTGAAAGAGACAACCACTGTCCGAAGAAAGCGGAGGCACAGAGACCAAATCCATATGCTCACTCATGATACTTGCTGCACCATTCAGAACAAGCTGCCAGCCAAGCGACCAGACGCAGGAGCTCCCTATGTCAGATGCGAGATTCAAGAGCAGCAATTTAATCGTACTCTATTAGACAGCGGCTCCTCAATTAACCTCCTTCCGGCGGCCTTACTCAAGCAGTTCGAGTTTGGCCCTCTTCTTCGAAGCAGAACGGTCCTTCAGTTTGCTGATAGGTCGATTAAGAGGCCGAAGGGGTTATTGAAAGACGTGGTCGTTACCATTCAGGGCTTGAAATTCCCCGTGGACTTCGTTGTGTTGGACATGGAGATCCCTGAGTCGGTGACTGATGCCCCCATCATATTAGGACGCCCATTCTTGGACAGCCAAGGCGGTGACCGACCATGATTGTGGGAAGGTATGCTTTCGCGTAGAGGGCGAGACCATACAAATAGAAACGATCGAGGAGACCAGAGCCAGAGAGTTAGAATGCTCCGAGCAATCAAGTGAAACCGCGCAGATGACAGAGGAAGAGCTAGACGCCCACCAGGTTCGTGATTTCGAGATGACTGATGATGAATCTAACTGGAAAGACCCTGTGGCACCGACTCTCGCCTTGCCTACCGATTCATTGTATCGCAAGCTCATGGCAATCGAGAGCCGGGAGAGCACATTCCTGGATACGGATACACCTGAGGCTGACAGTGTGGTAACGAGTGGTGCTGATGATTTCAATTCTTGTTCTTCTGCTTCTGATCCCTCGTATTCAGATATTGAATGGGCCTATTTCGATGATCCGTTGTCTTGTCTGATTCATTCTGAGCCAACAACCGTGACAGAGTGCGAGCCCGTGCAGTTTATTGATAATTCAGTCAGCCGCCTTTCGTCAGAAATTCATGCAGAGCGAGAGTTCTCTCATGCAGACCTGGTCGCATTCACCCAGACATATCAGAAGCCAGATCTGCCACCTCCCAGGTGTCCTGAACGGAAACCTCTACCGCAATCAATGAAGTATAGATTCCTTGCAGGTGAACCAGATGTGCACCCAGTCATCATCTCAGCAGATTTGACTGGAGAACAAGAATCTCGTCTGATGGAGGTTCTTGAAAGAAACCGCAAGGCAATCGGTTGGAATATAGCTGATCTCAAGGGGCTGAGCCCGAAGCTGTGCTCCCACCACATCTATCTCGAGGATGACGCTAAGCCATCGCATGAGTTCCAGCGACGGCTGAACCCGAATCTTCGAGAGGTCGTCATGAAAGAAATTTCGAAGTGGTGGAGCGCTGATTTCATCTATCCCATCTCAGACTCTAAATGGGTAAGTCCGTTACATGTGGTACCCAAGAAGACGGGTGTCACTACAGTGGTCAATGAGTCTGGAGAGGAGATCGCTACCAGAGTACCAACTTCTTGGAGGGTCTGTGTGGACTACAGACGATTGAATGAGGCCACCAAGAAGGATCACTTCCCACTGCCCTTTCTTGATCAGATTATCGAACGGCTAGCCGGGAAGAGCCATTATTGTTTTCTTGATGGGTACTCTGGATATAATCAAGTGGCCATTGCGCCCGAAGACCAGGAGAAAACGACATTCACCTGTCCGTTTGGGACATATGCTTTCAGACGGATGCCCTTTGGTCTATGTAACGCTCCGGCGACATTCCAAAGGTGCATGTTGTCCATCTTCTCGGACATGGTGGGTGACTGTTTAGAGGTCTTCATGGATGACTTCTCGGTCTATGGCGACGGGTTTGATGCTTGTCTTGACTGCCTAGATCGTGTGCTGAAGCGCTGCATAGAGGTCAATCTTGTCTTATCCTGGGAGAAGAGTCATTTCATGATGACTCAAGGGACGGTCCTTGGGCACATCGTCTCCAACAGGGGCATGGAGGTCGATCCCGCCAAGGTGGATATCATCAGAAAACTCAATCCGCCGTCCAATCTTCGTCAGTTACGGTCTTTTCTGGGGCATGTCGGTTTCTACCGACGGTTCATTCAGGACTTCAGTCGAATTGCCCGACCGCTCACTGACTTGCTGACCAAAGACACCGAGTTTATTGTTAATGATAAGTGTCTTGCGGCATTCGAGACTCTCAAGAGTATGGTTGTCTCGGCTCCTGTCCTTCAGCCACCCGATTGGTCTCTCCCATTCGAGATCATGACGGATGCTTCAGATTTTGCCGTTGGGGCTGTGCTTGGACAGAGGAGGGATGGATTACCGTTTGCCATTCACTACGCCAGCCGGACCTTAGATGCCGCTCAAAGGAATTACACTGTGACTGAGAAAGAAATGCTGGCCGTAGTCTTTGCTTTGGATAAGTATAGATCTTATATTCTCGGATCTAGAGTGACTATTTACACCGACCATTCCGCCATCAGGTACTTAATGGCCAAGAAGGATGCCAAAGCACGTCTGACCAGATGGATCCTTCTACTCCAGGAATTTGATATTGAGATTAAGGATAAGCCTGGAGTCAAGAATGTGGTGGCGGATCATCTCTCCAGATTGGAGAATCTTGAGGAATCTGAGCCCAGCGCACCTATCACAGAGACGTTTCCAGATGAGGCGATCTTGGCTGTCACCTCACTCCCGTGGTATGCCGACTTTGTAAACTATCTTGTTGCCAAGACAGTCCTTCAGGGTTGGCCCAGGCAGAAACTTGAGACCTTCCTAGCTAAGGCCAAGTTTTACCATTGGGAGGATCCAGTCCTTTATCATGAAGGAGGGGATAGTATCTGGAGGAGGTGCATTCCTCAAGAAGAGCAGCATAGCGTCCTCACATACTGCCAGAAGCTTGAGGCAGGAGGACATCATTCTGGAAAAAGAACAGCACAAAAGGTGCTTCAATCCGGCCTATGGTGGCCTACTCTCTTCAAGGATTCTGATGAGTTCGTGAAGGGATGTACTGACTGTCAGAAAATGGGAACCTGCGGACAGAGAGACATGATGCCCATGCAACCCATTCACTTCTGTGAGGTTTTTGATGCATGGGGGATTGATTTCATGGGCCCATTTCCTAAGAGTCAGGGATTCGAGCATATTTTGCTCGCTGTGGATTATGTCAGTCGATGGGTTGAGGCCATTCCCGCCCGAGCCGCAGATGCGAAAACCGTGTGCAAATTCTTGAGGAAAAATATCATTTCACGGTTCGGGGTACCTAGAGTTTTGATTTCTGACGGGGGGTCTCATTTCATCAATGACAAGGTTAGGGCCCTTGCTGACGAGTTCGGCATTGATCATCGGGTTGCCACTCCTTATCACCCTCAGACTAATGGTCTTGCTGAAGTATCGAATCGGGAGATAAAGACTATCTTGCAGAAAGTTGTCCGCCCAGACCGAAAGGATTGGTCACAGCTTTTGGACTCGGTCTTGTGGGCCTATCGGACCTCTTTCAAAAATCCATTAGGGACATCTCCCTTTCGTCTCGTCTATGGCAAGCCGTGCCATTTGCCAGTGGAAATCAAGCACAAATCTTTTTGGGCAGTCACTGAGTTACTTTTGGATCCCGAGAGTATAGGAGACCAAAGAAGAGCAGAATTGGCAGCCCTGGAGGAATTGAGAGATACAGCCTTTTCCAACAGCCTACAGTACAAAGAAAAAGTGAAGACATGGCACGATTCGCATATCAGCCATAAACAGTTTGAGCCAGATCAGAGAGTATGGTTGTTTGATTCCAGGCTGAAGTTATTTCCAGGGAAATTGCAGAGCAAGTGGAAAGGTTCGTATGTGGTTAGGAAGGTACATGACAATGGCAGCATCGACATATCCGAACCGTCATCTTCCTCTACCTTCCGCGTCAATGGTCAACGCCTGAAACTATATCTTGATCATGATCCGCCGACCATTGACGTTGCCCCCATTCTTCTGGTATGAGATGTGTCCTTTCACTCTCATCATCTACATCTCATACATGATGATCAACTCCATCTGCCGCTGTACAGGTCCATCTGTTCATATCACTTTCATCTGTTGAGTCATCTTTTTCTTCTTTTCTTCTTTTCTTCTTTTCCTTTTCTACTTTCTGTATCTATCAAAAAGGTGCCACCCTTGTAGACAGTCTTCCATACTTAGGACGTACTTTGTCCTAAGTATAGGGGGGTGTGCACCCTGAGTTTCTATATTCTTTGATCCTCTCCATTGTCTCCTCTTCTTGTCTATACTTAGGGATATCTTACCCTAAGTATAGGGGGAGACAACCTGAGTACGATCTGTTCATTCCCACCCTTGACCCTCCCTGCGTTGTGTACAGTCTGCTATACTTAGGATTATTTGATCCTAAGTATAGGGGGGACGGTCAACTTCTCATTCATTGATTCATTCATTCTTTAGACTTGCCTATACTTAGTACGAGTTATGTCGTCTCTTTTCTCTCCGATCTATGAGGACATAGCTCAAGCTAAGTATAGGGGGGTCGTATATACTACGTATATACTTTAGCCATAACTCGTACTTTCGTAATAAATATAGCTAATAATTCTTTAAAATTCATTAAAAATCCTTAATAAAAAGATGTGGTTATTCCTCAAATTCTTTTTGTATTTACTGATTAATAAATCAGGTGAAAATATTGTGTTACATGTTTTCAACCTTTGTAAAAATGTGTGGTTTGTAAAACTTCTTTTCTTTGTGTGAAATAAAATGTTTGAAAAATGATTTGCAAATGGTTTGAAAAATGGTTGCAAAAATATTTGAAAAACCTATATATACTGTTTTGAAAGCCTTTGCAAAATGATTTTCAAATGTGTGTACATGTTTGTAAAGATGTTTGTAAAAACTATTTTGGACTATAGTTTTCAAAAAAAAAATGTGTGAAAAGCTTGTGTCAAATAAGTTTGAGGAATACTAACATCACACCAAAATCCACTACCTATATATATGTATAAAATTGATCACTTACCCTTGTAAATTCTTAAAATCCACTTCTTGTATATATAAGAAGCACTCCCGTGTACATATTCTCACCTAGTTTTTAGCCAAAACTTTTTCTTTTCAAAAATCCCAAAAACATTTGCAAAAACTAAAATCCAAAAACATTTGAAAAGATCTTTTTGAAAAATACAAAAAAATTGCATCTGCATGCGCATGCATCATCTTTTCAAAAATCCATAAAAAGTTCAAAATCTTGAAAATTGTATCACAAAAATATTTCTCGCATTGCATGGCATGAGCATTTTTCGGATTGAGTTTGATAGTTGAACAAGTCTAAGTAAAATCCGGAGATTGGAGCTTGATTGGACCTTAAAATATACCTAATAACAGGAACCTTATAGGAACTGGGTTTGAGGTACTTCAGGTCTAGTTGACTTAATTCTTTGAGGATCACGGGACTTGGTTCAATGGATTCTTGACTGCCTAAGTAGAGTATTTCGGAGCACACGCACGACTCTTGTTGATAATGACCTAACTTGGACACCTGCACCTTTCACATAGCTCTCCACGGATGAGGTGGTGAGGAGGCAGTTTCCTTTGGCTTGGGGTAGCATATGAGGGTAGTACTTCTAGGCGGAACCTCTCTTCTTCTTATAGTGAAGGAAGTGCACCTCAACTTGGTCTAGTGGTGATGAAGGCTAAAGACAGAAGCCGTGGGTTGCAATAAAGCTTCAAAAGAGGGATAGTCTACTGGCTCAAGAGGAAAATTTCTTGTATATATGCTGCACCATGTAGATATGTTGTACAGATGCAATTGAAAAAAAAAAAGAAAAAAAAAGAACTCCAAAAAAAGTGGTGGGTCGGATTGAAAATTTAATAACCCCACCGGAGTGTATATAGTCCAATAAAGCAAAAGCTTATGGTATCCACGTTACATCTCATGAAGCTTGCAGCGGGAGACTTAGCTACACTGGTTGAGCTCCCAAAAGTCTATACTTCTTCCCCCTCTTCTTGAGCCGGTTGCACTTGAACTTAGAAGGGAATACCCCGCTCCTCGAGGAAAGAGTTGCTAGACCGAGGCATTAGAGTTACCAGGTTGGGGAGGTTGTTTCTTTGTCACTTCTGAGGTGGGGAGCTACATATCACTTACACTGTACGAGTCAGACTCATAGTCGTAAGAGTTTGCGTATGAGTTGAATTATTTCTGACCTGGCTATTGAGGAGACTTGGACAGGGTTTTGGGATTCTCAAGGACTGTTGGATTTCAAACTTGGTTCTCATTAAGGTTCCGACCGCACTAAAATTCCAAAGGTCCGACTTAAGCTCCAAACTTTGATTTTGTGAAGACAAGTTTGATAATTAAACTTTATCCAATTGTCTTCTTTTTCTTTTCTTTCTTTTCTTTTTGCACTTATTGCATAAGTGTTTGCTAGGGACTAGCAAAGGTAAAGTATAGGGGGATGATGAATCCACATTTCATCATCTTTATTCTATCATTTTGGCACCAAAAACCCTAGCAAATGCCTGTAAATAGCATTAAAATCATCATCTTAGCATTCATGCATGTGCATCTAAACAGTGTGTAAATTACTGTAATTAAGGCCAAAATTATAGAATAAATAAAGAAAAGAAAAAGAATAAAATATTGTAAATATTTTATGACCCGAAACCCCGAGACCTAGGCATCTTGATGAATAGGTCGACAAGGAATAAAGTAGGGGGAGATAAGGTCAGAAATACAGATAATACACCTATACATTTTATTCATTCTTTATTCATTTTGGGACCTATTTTTGGTTCCACTTTTTATACATCAAATAAAGAGACTTTGTACATGAAAGTTGTAGATAATAAAATAAAGAAAAATACAAAATTGATTTCACAGAAAAATAATGTACAAAAGAAAAGTTATGGTCTGAATAAAAATCCAGAAGCCCAACTTCCCAGACCCGTATCTCACAAATAAAAACTCCAAATGCAGCAAACTCACCTTTAATTGTATATAGAATAAAATAATCTATCCAATGGCGGTGGTTTCGCATTTGGCGGAGCTACGGTTTGAAAGTTGACTTTTGGACCCCTATTGTATACTTGTACAGATTAAAATATTCAATTTATTATTTATTTATTATTTTTATAATTTTATATTTTTATAATGTTGTAAATATTACTTATAATGATTGTGAATATTAAAATCAGAATAAAAACATCATTAAAACTCAAAATAAAATACTTGTATACACAGGTAAAATACCTACACATATACCTATATAATATATTACTTTATTTTATTAATTATACAAGGAACCTCAATAAAATAAAATAAAAATATAATTATGTGTATAAAAGAGTGTTATAATTATATAAATTAATAAACATAATTAATCAAATTAAAATACACAAAATAAAAATAAATACTTAAATATATAGATATATATACTATAAAGGGGCATAAATGCAAACTTGTAAAAATACGTCTCATAAAAATAAATAAAAATCACAGAAAAATTCTTCATAAAATAATAAACATTTTTTATTTTATAACCTAAAATCAATAAATTCATTTACTATTTTATTTTGATTTTTCAAATAATTTCTACTCTGAATTTCCTGATTGGTCCACGTGGACCAACCAGGCGCGGTCTAGAGTTGACCCCGGTCAACTCCCCCGACCAAAGCCTGCCACCTCTGACGCCCGCGATTTTGCCCCATTTTCAAGAAATTCTCGCGCTCGATCCGTTCGTCCTCACGCCTCGATCTCTTCTTGGGACTTCATCCCCGATCATCACTCTCCCACGCCATGTATCCGGATCCAGCCATATCTCCATCATTCGCGCGTGAGTCTGGCTTGAAGGAGACGCCATCGCCTCCTACTTAAACCACCCGTCGTCTTCGAGCCCAAGTTTGAACCCTCCTTAGCCATTAATCCTCCTCCCTGTCGAGCTCTTCGTGTAGCCGGAGGTGACAGCTCCGCATCCACACCTTCAGGCGAGTCGAGGGGGCTTTGTAGCGGCTCTGCCACCTCCGCCGACCACCGGCGTCGAGGTTCTTCTTCCTCAGGTAGTCCACCTTCGAGGCGTCCCTTCTTTCCCTTCCTTTTTATGTCATTTATTCCCCTTAGCGTCAGTATCAAAAATCCCTAAAAAAATCCGAATTCCATCGATCAAATCGACCTCCCATCGCTCATCGCCGGAGCGCACCTCCGGCCGACATCTCTTCGCCGTCCACAGACCACCTCCGACCTCCATTTCGCCTCCGCGGGGTCCAGGCAGTTTGCCCTGGACCCTCTCACCTTGTTTTGCAGGTCAAAGCGCAGTCAACGTACCTGGAAGGCATTTTGCAGCTCTCGCCGGAGATACCTGGAGCTCCGAGCTCCGCCGCTCTCGCGCCAGCACATCGAAGCATCTCCGACGACCCTGAGCCTCCCAGCACATAGCCGGACCTTCCAGGAGCCTGCAGCTCCATTTTGGAGCCCATCCACCGTCTGAGGAGCGAGATCGGAGTCGGGGAAGTTCGCCTCGGCCGGCCTTCTTCCCCGTTCTTCCTCCTCGCTTCTCCACCGTCCGATTGAGCCGCAGCTCCAGTTCGCGTGACGACCGTCCGATCTTCCAAGCCCATCCACCGTCAGATCTCTGACTGAGATCTAATCCCAGACGTCAACGCCAACCGTTATCGGCCGCTCTCGTGCTGCCACGTGGATAAGTGGCCCGCTTCCCGCCGTTGGATCGTCCATCGTCGCCAGCCGTTGGATGCGCGCCACGCGTCACCTGCAGAGCGCCTGAGCGAGGGTATTTTGCATCCCCACCCTCGCAAATCTTGTATTTCATTTCAGTCCATAAACTTTAAGCTGTAGTTTAAATATTTCTGTAATAATTGCAACTAGAACCCCGTAGTTTTCTTATTTGCACCTAGGTCCAATCCACGTCACCTCACGTGTCCGTGCGCGTGAGGGGGCTGGGTATTTTGCAGGGACCCCCCTGGGGTTTATTTATTTCGCTTAAGTCCATGAATGTTTGCTTTAAGTTGTAATATTTTGGAGAAACTGCATTGAACCCCTTGGAACTTTGTAATATTGCAAAAGTACCCCTTCCAGGCGCGTGCGAGTCACGCGCCCTGGTGGGTAAATTGCCCAGATACCCTTGTGGGTTTTGTTATTCATCTTTAACCCTTAAAATGCAAGTTTCAGTGTAACCTTTTGTGGAAATATTGCGTGTATGCCCCTGGATGTTTGATATATTGCATATATACCCCTGCCAGTACTGTTTGATGTTTGGATGTTTGTTCTAATTATTTGATCTATCATTTTAACTCCAAAATTTCTCAAATTTTGAACTTAAGCTCCTGGACATGTGTACTTCCACGCCACATATTTAGTTTTTGATTTTATCTTATCTTCATATTTATTAAAAATCAAAAACTTGCTATTTGTGCACTGTCTAGTTTAGAAAATACCAAAAAAATATTAAAACTCCTCCAAAAACTCCAAAAAAATCACCTAGTGTCTATTCTAACCTATTTTAGTGTCAGTCCAAAAATCACTAAAAATCTCAAAAGAAAAACACTAAAAATTTAAAAACACTCAAAAACTTCAAAAAATTATATAAAATAGTAGAAAACTCCAAAAATCAAAAACTCAGTTTCTGTTTGTTCCTTATTTTGTCCTTTTTATTTGAAAAATAGTGTGAAAATTTTGAGCTACTGGTTGCTATTTTTAAATCTCATTTTATTCACAGCCAGCCTTATTTGCACTGTTTTGCTTTATTTCAGTATTTAAAAAATACCAAAAACACCTTGAAAATTTTCCAAAAATCACAAAAACAGTAAAAAACCCTAAAAAGACTAAAAACAATTTGTTTCTGAATTTTTGGTAATTTTTACTTAGCTTTATAAATATTCTATCTTGTCTTTTATTCCATTGTCTTTAAACTCCAATATTGAAAAAGAAAAAGAAAAATATAAAATATAAAATTATAAAAATCAGAAAATTAAAAATCAAAAATACAAAACAAAAAAAAATTAAAATAAAAAAAAATTAAAAATTAAAAACCCACAAAAATTGTAGTGCTTGCTTGCTTAGCGTAGACACATCACTTTACACACACACACACTTGTGCACATTTTTGTGAATTACCCTGCTTGCTCCCTGTGTTCGAACTCTCTGCATACTTGCTTGCTATACATTTTGTGCAGAGTTAAAAATAAATTTTAACTCCACATTATTTCTAATTTATTGATCTTTAGTGTGGGTTAATTGTTGATTAAATACAGGGTTTCATTTGAGAGCCGCCACAGCGACGGTTGTCTCCGCCTTGTGTGAGACACCAATTTAGGCTCTCGTGAAATCTGCGTTTATCAGAGGGTTAAGGAGAGAGGCAGCAGGCGCACGTGCAGTGCGCGTGCGGGAGTGACACGTGCGCTCCACGTGCGTGGGTTTATTATTTATTTATTTTTTTTAAAAAAATTTTTTTATTATTTTTTTATTATAAACGATATAAAAATAAATGGCCCAAAAAGCACTGACACGTGGCGGCCTCTGGGGATGCCACGTGTCAGCACCAGAAAAATCAAAGATAAAATTCTTTGTAAAATCGATAAAAAATAGCAAATGACCTCGGATCGAAAAAGTTCCTTCACGAAAATTGCTCGTCTCGACGAGATCTACAACTTTCATGAAAACATAAAAACCAAATTCGGTCAAATGTAAAAAGTGAATTTTTGGGGTATCCCATGTACATAGAATACCTTGATTTTTGGATTTTCTATATTTTTTTTTGTCATTTTTAAACAAGATAAAAATCCGGAAAAATAAGGAAAAATCAAAGATAAATAAAAGAAACCTTAATCTAATTTTTTGTATTTTTATTAATAAAGAAAATATATACATAAAATAAAGGTCAGAAAACCGCGAAAAAATACAATGTACAAAAGAGGCCCAAAACCCAACTTTCACATACGAGCTCCGATTCACTTGAACTTGGTCTTGTTTTGAAGGTAATTGAATGTGCATTAGTTCAAAAGTGAGTAGGGTCAAATCGGACACTGGATGGGGAAGATATGTGGCTTTTAGTCCGAAAATCCTGTAACTAGGGTTTGGGTTTTTGGTCCACTTGCCTGGGTCAATTATTCTTTTGTATTTTTCATTTATTCTTGTTAGTGATGTGTACACAGAGGAAGTGGTTTTGTGGTGTGCGGTGTTAGCATGAAGGAGTTAAAAATAGGGGAAGTTAGGCTATTTACAGGTCATTTTGGGCTTGGATTTTTGGCTTCTTATTTGATGCAGAATTTAATGTTAAAATGCAATTCTTATGAAATCATGCACAAATGCTAATTATGCGAAATAGATGCAGATATGCTTGTTGATTTTTAGGGAATTGAGCTTAATAAATGAGATTTAGAGTGATGAATCCGAGATTCATCATCCCCCTATACTTAAACCATGCTCGTCCCTGAGCATCAAAAAGACATGCCATGAAGTGAAATGAGACTGGGTTCCATACCAAGACCATGAGCTGAAGGCGAGAATGAAACTAAACTTGACCTTTGGATTAGTAGTGTGGCGGAACTTCTGTGAGACTTAGAATTTTAAAATCAACAGCCCTCAAGTTCTACACATCATTGTTACAGTTTCGGCTCAGAAGTCATCTTAGATCAATCCTCTTCCCAAAGTATACCCTATGAACATTGAATAACCGACTCGTGTGTGTGAAGGATTTTAGCTCTTCCCATCCAGAATGCCGGACTACCATGCTCCTCTCCTTTCCAGTAACTCGTCCTCGGGGAGTCAGGTATTTCCTTCTAAGGTCTGTCGTGCTGTGTTCACAATCGAAATGGGGGAGAAGCTAGAAGAAAGAGAAAAAAACTGGAGGGGGTGGCCAGTGTAGTCACCTCTCCTTGTGAAGATGGCCAGTGTAGCCAAGTTTCCACCAAGATCTGCAGGTTTCTTGAAGCTTGGACCTTTTTGGTCTAGTTTTTATTTGGTAGAATGCTTCTTTGTATTTGAAATTTTTGGTGGTTCTGCTTGGATCTTGTTTTGCCCCTACGGATATAGCATCTTTTTATTCCGTACATTTTTTGGGGTCTTAGAAAAAAATTGTGCCCCGCCGTCCATCCCTTTTCTGAAGCTTTATTTCAACCCGAACTCCGGTCTTTAGATTTCCACGTTACCAGAAAAGAAACTCACATAATCTTCCAACATCCCGTCTGGGTTGAGCTAAGTGCATAGTGCGAGAGTACAAATTAATTCCCTATTTCAGAGTTGTACCCAGAATGAAGAGATCAGGTTAGACACTAAGAGTCAAACGCTGCACACTGTCATGTGGAACTTAAAGAATTAAGTCAAAAGACCTGAAGCTCTTAAAATCCTATTTCTCGGTGAAGTTCCTCTGAAAATTAGGTGGATTAAGGGCAAGCCCAGACCACTCTCGGTTTCGGCTCATAACTCGGTTCAGAACCCAATGACTTTTCACAGATGCAAATGCATGTAATGTTGGATGAAGTGTAGGTGTGTGCAATGCAGATTTTTTTTTGCGTGTGTGTGTGCAAAGATGAAATAAGAAGCCATTTTTTTTTCAAAATTTTTGGGCAAGTCAGTGTTAGTAGAAAAACTTTTTTTTTCTTTTTTTTTCTTTTTTTCTTCGTTTTTTTGTACCCACCCCGTAAATACATATAGACTTACGCGAAAGTACGAGATATGGGTAAAATATATACAAAGTATATATACAGAACCCCCTATACTTAGCGAGTGCTGTGTACTCAGAGCACAAAAAGCGTAATGAAGACATAGCTCGTGCTAAGCGTGAGTGTAAAATTTATATACAATGGGTTAGGAAGTAAAGCAGAAAAGAGGCGGTCATGATATGTGAATGAGGAGAGTATATACAGGTGGGTGTCGGTTCCCCCTATACTTAGGCTCTGGACAGCCTAAGTATGGACGAAGGGTGGAAATGGAGCGGTCGGGAGAATGAGAAGGATGGTATAAACAGATGGCATCAGTCCCCCTATACTTAGGCCTTGACCTAAGTAGAGGAAGAAGCTGTACAAGGAGACCGATGTGGTCGGGAGGGAGGGTGAGTAGCTGAATGATTAAGGCGGTTTTCGGCTGATCTTCTTGTGAGCCTGCGGTGGGAGATCATAATGATGAGGTGAAGATGGAGCATATGATTCCCAACTACAATCAGTGTCATCCTCAGAAAAATCATGATGGATAATAGATGAAGTGTTTGAGTCAGATGAAAGATATCCATCATCAGAGTTATCCTCATGAGAGGAGTAGTATTTGAAAGTGGACATACTCCAAGTCTGCATATCTCTTTGTTTCTTTAATTGTTTCCTCAGAATTCGTTCCTTCTTGGGGTCAATCAATTTGTCCTCAGATGATAGCTCAGAAGCACCGGTCTCAGTCAGCTCATACGAAAGAATTCCAGTATACTTGAAGAGTGCCGGAGCATCAGCTTTGGATGAGTAGTAGTTAGGAACGGGAGTTATCCAATGAGAATTGAATTTTGGATCCTTACGAAGATATGGCTTTAGGGCTGCCGAACAGACTTCACTCATGTAGACTACCTTTTCCGGACCTGATGAGGGACCATCAGACGATACCTCTTCCGGAAGGTCAAAGGTGACTCTCTTTTTATTTCGTCGTGAAGGTGTCGGTTCACTTGAGTATCCAGATGAATAGCCATTTGAATTTTCCTTGGTCGGTGCTCGGTCTGTGTGCTTGCTCTTAATCTCCCGAATGTTTGAGCACTCTCGATTTGGAATGATTTGGTCAAGATATTCTGAGAATGCTGCTCCAGGGTGTGACCATGCATATGTCTCAGGATCATAGTAGAAAGATTTATTTATTTTGAGATTCGCGGTAATTGAAATACTGGAGAGAGTCTCTACATGTTCTTTTTCAATTGATTCGATGTTGGCGCATTCCTGTGTTGAGTTGATGTAATCCACGTAGTCAGAGTAGGTCGACCCAGGGTGTGCCCATGCATAAGTCTCCGGATCATATGATTTATATACATGATTCTCCCTGGTGAGAGCGGCTGGGAATGGAGCAGGGGGGAGATTTTCTAAACCAATAGTCTCATCAACAACCGCTATCTCAGGTGTGGCTGCGGGGTAGGGCTCTTTAACCGCTTCATGGTTACGGTTGTTGGGGACTTCGTGGGTTGCCTCAGGCGATCGTGGTTCCTCAAAGACATGGTCAGATCTAAGTGCTTCCAATGCTGTGAAATTGATTTCCCGAGTCTCACAATCAATACTCGCCTTGGCTAATGCCAAGAATGGCTTTCCGAGAATGATTGGAGACTGGTTGAATTCTCCTTGATGCTCAATATCAATGATTGTGAATTCTACTTTGAGCGGAGCACCTTGGAATTTCATGATGATAGAAATGGTTCCTCTCGGTCGTTTTATCGATCGGTCCGCCAATTGAATGATCTCTCGTATCTTTCGAATCGGTCCGAGTTTGAGTTCATGGAATACATAAGTCGGGAGGATATTAATTGGTGAATCGATATCAATCCGAGCATGGGTGAAAATCATGTCTTTGAGTACACATTCAAATCTGGGCAACCGCTTCACTATGCGGCTCTTGGTTTTTCTCCTCAATACCAAGGAGGAGGCCATCGATAATATATGTCTCTCGGTTTTTGTTCGAATCCTGCCCGATTTCTTCATCGTTAATTTGTCCAATACAAATCCTTTAAGATCGGGGAAGTGTTCAATGGCCTGTAGAAAGGGAAGTTCAAAAATCAATTTCTTTCCTATTGCTTCCCGTACAGTTGGATCCAAATTCCTCAGATCGTCTTCAGTCTCAATTTTTATGAAATTTTCTAAATTTTCAATTTTTTGCGGTTTTCAAATATTTCTATTTTTTTGGTATTTTCTGAGTGGTGTGGGGGTGTGGGGTGTTCTTCAAATGGGCTCTGGAGTTCAGGGTGAGGGTCAACGACATAGTCATTTTCAGGGGAGTAGGATGTAGAAGTGAAATTCTCAGAATAATCCCTAGGTCCCTGAATATCCTCAAAATTATCAATTTCAGATCCAATCATTTCCTCATCCATTTTTATAGCCGAGCTACCAGAGATTAATCGATCGACAAGTTCTTGAATTTTATCCTCCATTAAATCAAATTTCTTATTCATCCTCAAAATATTCTCCAATATCTCTTCTTGGCCATGTATGGGAGCAGTTGGAGTATGTTTTTGTAATTGAATGTCCTCTTCCATTTTTCTATATGTACTAGGGGAGGGGTCTCTTGAAATATCCGATATAGATTATCATTTTCTGAAAGTATCTCCTCAATAATCATGGAAGGTGGTTGCTCATATGGTGTAGGTAAGTGGAGTTGGTCCAAGGGGAGTTGTGATCTTATGTGGTCGGTCCAATCCTCTGTATGAGTGAAGAGGGGGTTATTATGTTCAATCCAAGGTAATGATTTTTCTTTGGTGTTCAAGAATGATGGAAGAGGTGAAGAAGTGTTCAATTCGATCATGTGGTTATCTTCTCCCATGAATGATGGATTGACATTTACCGAATATGAGGGATGAATTGTATGATCAACGTAAAGAGGATTAAATGAAGAACTAGAGCCCTCAATCATTTGTTGGTTTGTCTGCTCTGAATACAAAGGTTTGTTATTCATGAAATAGGTCAGATTAGCAGAAGGAGATGGATTTATTGGTGGTTGAGGGGGAGGTGTTTTGGGTCTAACCGATACAAATTCATTTTCGTAGTATAACTCTGATGGATTCTCGGATAAACGTTCAGCTATTTTTGAAAGAGCTGAAAGGAATGAGGGGTTGGGTCTGCAAGAGTTATTGGACAAGAAATCCATGATGAGGTTAAAATCAAGAGAGGAAAGAGATGATCACATGGGAAGAGAGTTTTTATCAAATGTGCGGCTTTTGATCTTAGGTCTCGGTTTACGCACACCAATGCAAATACAAATCAAACCCCAGATTCACCAACTCACACAATGAAGCCGTAAGAGTTCGGCTATTATCTTTTCAATTTTAGTTAGTGATAAATCAATCTTGGCAAAAAATTAGTGAGCTGATAGGTGTTGGAGCTTGGCTCTAACCTTAAGTGTCGTCTCTCGCTCACTTAGAAATAAAATCATCCAAGGTCGGGATTGCTCTCCCGCAAAAATTCTTGATTTTATGGGTTATTAAGATCGGCTATATTTAGCAGTCCCAATTTTAATGAGGTGATCACTGAAAAATTTAGATGAGCACAAATACACGTCTACCGTCCAATCCCAATTTCCTTTAGATTTATGTGATAAAACAAGGGGGAGAAAGTCGGGAAAAGCCGATGCACGCGGAAAACTATGATGAATGCTCAGTTAGAAGACTTACAGTGCCTCCTCGCAATCTTCATGTGGGATGCTAGACAGAATTTAAAAATTATTCTATATGCGTGCAAGCCGGTAAAAACCGCACCTATGCAGAAAGTTCTATTAGCGGGAAGAATTGAGTTAAATTTTTGGCTAAGTTGAACAATCTAAGGTGCGTCTCAGTTAATGTGCAGTGTGGCTTAAGATCCTACGAGCACAAGCAAAAAATATAAATGCTCTGAGAGCCGTATGTGCAGGTCTATCCTATTCGCCACTCAAGCCGGGCCCCACCCTCATCGGAGGGTGAAACAGGCCACGACACACCACAAAAAAGTTCAAGGTCTTTTTTACATGCGCGAGAGTCCAAACGGACACCGCTGTAAATGAGCAGAAATGGAAATTTGCAGAAATTAAAAACCTAGACTCTACGCTCTCTCACGACTCGACTCGATCTTAAATTAATTACGGCTTCTTCGGTTGTTGGTGAAGATGCGTCGGTTTCTTGAAAACCGCTCCACGTACGCCGGATACCTCGCAAGAAAAATAAGAGAGAGATAATGTAAGAGAGTGACTAAAAAAATAATCAAAAATAAAATAAATGAAATAAATGCTGAAAAATAAATACAAGAAATAAAATGGGATTTATAGTGAAAAATTCGGGGGTCAGACTACCCGAATTCGGAAAACCGAGCGAAAAAATTTCAAAACACAAAACTAAGCCGTTTGCCTCCCCGGCAACGGCGCCATCTGACGGGTCCGCAAACGCCGCGTTAAGAAAGTGTTTTAATCTTCGTGAGTGAAATTAATGAATGTCGTTCGTTGTAGGCGGCAATCGGAAACAGTCAAGAAATAACCACAAATTTTATTCAATTTCAATCAAGTGGTTTTTATGTTTATTTTACTTGGGCAAGTCCCAAGGTCGATCACAAGGAGGCAAAGGAACAACCTAGAGTTGTGTCTATCCAATTTTTAGTTCGGTTTTCAAGGCGGTTTTTTTTGAATTTTTGAATGTAATATGAGATGCAAAATGCAAAATCGGCCTATTATAGGGACTAAAATGTAAATTTCAATCAAACGATGTCCGAAAAATACGAAACTTGGCCACAATGTAAATGATGATGAAATGAGTGCACTATAATTTTTTTTTGGAATTTTTAGATGCAATATGAATTTTTTATGAATTTTTAAATGCAAACAGAATGATTTTCAATATTTAATTATAATAAATATTAAACCTACTTATTTTCGAGAGATAAAATTATCTAAGATCTATCATTAGGTGATGGATCTCAGAAAAATCCTAAATCTCAAAAATGTGGGTTCTAATACCTATTAAAAATCAAATACTGAAATGTGCTAAATGATTTTTACAGATCAAAGTATGCATGCAAATGCAAAGATTTTTCGGCACAATGTTAATCAAAGTAATCTCTACGATACCTGATTTTTCGGAGATTTTTAGAGCAATGGTTAATTTACTATGAATTTCCGAGCACAGATTGGGCAAAATATTCCAATTTTCACAAAACAATTATTTATTAATCAACCGTAAATCTCGAAAATATCCACAGTATTGTCAAAATGTAGAGCATTAAGCAATGAACAAAGTGCTATATTTAAATAAATAAAATGATGCAATGTAGAGGTCTATAATGGATGACAAAGACAGGGGTACAGATGCAAACTGAATAAATAAAATAAAAATAATGCAGGGGGACCTATATGTAATTACCTAAACTGGGGGGGGGGGATTTCTGCAATTTTACCAAGAGGCACGTGCTGCGCACGTGCCCTTGGCCTGGTGGATTGAGGCGCAAATCGAGGGAGCTCCGGGGGGCCTTTGTAATTTACCCCAGGTCACGTGCGCAGCACGTGACCTGGCTGACGTCAGCCTTACGTTCCCCATGCACGTGCGTGGCACGTGCTGGGGCCTCGGGCTCCGAGCCCGGTTGCTGGTGGCGATAACCAGCGGTGGCGGAGGTGGGCCGCGGCTGAGGCGAGGTCGGTGGAGGCGTTGCTGTGCGCGACCAACACACGGCCGTGGGCCGTCGATGACGCGGGGCGGAGTTCTGGCGGCGAGAGCGGCAGAGCGGGGCTCCGGTGGCGTTAGTCATTGAAGGCAGAGCAGGTCGGCGTAGCTGGAGGTTGAAGGCGGTGAAGATGAAGTCGGTCGTGGACGTTGAAGCGGACGTGGGTGAACTGGAGGTCGATGAAGACGTAGTCGTTGGCTCCACGGGCACGAAGGCCGGAGCTGAAGCATGGGATGAAAGGCGGCGGAGCCGCACCTGCGACGAGGGGCGGCGGGCACCCTCGGATCTCGCCGGCAAGGCCTAGGCGGAGCTGTCACCAACGTCGAAGTGCTCAGCGGCGGATGGCGATGACGAAGGGGGTGGCGTCGACTTAAATAAGGTAGAGAGAGGAGAGAGGTCGGCGATGGGGGCGGAGTTAGCAGAGGTTGCGGAGGTCGTTGCGGGAGTAGCGGGGGCGGTTGGGAGAGAAGATCACGGGCGGCCGTTGCGGAGGTAGGAGGCGGCGGAGGGCGCGAGGTTGGGGGCGGCGGTTACGGAGGGGAGAAGACGACGGTCAAGGGCCGTCCGATCGGCCGAGATCGGACGGCCCAGGATAAGCCACGTGGCGTTGGAGGGTTAAGGAGAGAGGCAGCAGGCGCACGTGCAGTGCGCGTGCGGGAGTGACACGTGCGCTGCACGTGCGTGGGTTTATTATTTATTTTTTTTTAAAAAAAAAATTATTATTATTTTTATTATAAACGATATAAAAATAAAAGGCCCAAAAAGCACTGACACGTGGCGGCCTCTGGGGCTGCCACGTGTCAGCACCAGAAAAATCAGAGATAAAATACTTTGTAAAATCGATAAAAAATAGCAAATGACCTCGGATCGAAAAAGTTCCTTCACAAAAATTGCTCGTCTCGACGAGATCTACAAATTTCATGAAAACATCAAAGCCAAATTCGGTCAAATGTAAAAAGTGAATTTTTGGGGTATCCCATGTACATAGAATACCTTGATTTTTGGATTTTCTATATTTTTTTGTCATTTTTAAACAAGATAAAAATCCGGAAAAATAAGGAAAAATCAAAGATAAATAAAAGACACCTTAATCTATTTTTTGTATTTTTATTAATAAAGAAAATATATACATAAAATAAAGGTCAGAAAACCGCGAAAAAATACAATGTACAAAAGAGGCCCAAAACCCAACTTTCACATACGAGCTCCGATTCACTTGAACTTGGTCTTGTTTTGAAGGTAATTGAATGTGCATTAGTTCAAAAGTGAGTAGGATCAAATCGGACACTGGATGGGGAAGATATGTGGCTTTTAGTCTGAAAATCCTGTAACTAGGGTTTGGGTTTTTGGTCCACTTGCCTGGGTCAATTATTTTTTTGTATTTTTCATTTATTCTTGTTAGTGATGTGTACACAGAGGAAGTGGTTTTGTGGCGTGCGGTGTTAGCATGAAGGAGTTAAAAATAGGGGAAGTTAGGCTATTTACAGGTCATTTTGGGCTTGGATTTTTGGCTTCTTATTTGATGCAGAATTTAATGTTAAAATGCAATTCTTATGAAATCATGCACAAATGCTAATTATGTGAAATAGATGCAGATATGCTTGTTGATTTTTAGGGAATTGAGCTTAATAAATGAGATTTAGAGTGATGAATCCGAGATTCATCACCCCCGCCAGTGGAAAAGCCTCCAGCAACTGTGTCGAACACAGAAACCTATCCAACCTATATCTTGAGGAGTTGTTCCGCCACGTATAACGGGAATTCAAAGCATCAAAAACTTCCAAAGAGCGTTTCTCAACAAATTCTCTAAAGGCAGGTGAACCAGGATCCAACCCACCTCGGTTCTGGGGCCGATCTGAAGATAATAAGGTGACATTGAAGTCCCCACCAATAAGCCAAGGAAGGTCTTCATGTCTCGCCCTCATCACACAGAGTTCCTCCCAAAGGCCTGAGCCAACACGCGCACCAGAAGGCCCATAAACTGCAGGGAGAAGAAAACAGACACCATCGGCTTTGCGCACCAGAACCACTGACAACGAGTATTGAGATTCCACTGAATCCCTCAACTCCAATAAGTCACCATTCCAGCCAACAAGGATGCCTCCCGACGCACCAAATGAAGGGACCGATCTAAACTCTGAAAGTCTAGCTCCAGCTAACGACCTCCAACGAGGAAGGTCCCACGTCTCAACCTTTGTCTCTTGTAAGCAAATCACATCTGCTTGCCATTCATCTATCAACAATCAGACAGCTCGTCGCTTCTCTAGCTGCCCCAGACTGCGTACATTCCATGAGATGATCTTCATTTGTTAACAAAGGGGTCTTCCCCCGCCAATTGCACATGGATACAACGAGCCACTTGCTGAGTAAACCTTCCACTGATGTATTTTCTATTGACGCTCCATCTTCTTCATATGCATTGCGGTCTACCAAAAGCTGTTGTCCTGAGGGACAGGGATCGGTTCCTATCTCGACGGCTCCCAGAAGATCCAATCCCTCATCCACACGACGCCGCTTTCTCGAGCTTACTAAAATCATATCCAAGCAAGGTGGCCTCTGGAACCTTTCTGCTGCTCTCCCCCTTCCCATTCCTCTTCTCCTTTCCCACCTCCCAGATCGCATCCAACACCCTCTTGCCCCCTTCTCTAAACCAACTAACGAAGGTAAACCTCTCCCCCCGGCTGGTCGTGTGGCCCCGCTTGCATCAATTGCCACTGCCTGATCAAGACCAGAGTAGCACGAGAAGTCCACCGCAAAAACCATGGGAGCCGGATCAACATTACAGAGTTCGGTCTTTGTCCCAGAATCACACGACATCATAGCCTTACAGGTTGTACTCGCACCTTCCGCATTTGTTGCAGCATTCACCGTAGAAAGATTAGCTACTGCGCAATTCACTCCAGCCCCTCTATCCACGTCATCCTGCATGGCTAAGGGAGACGTGCATGGAAAATAACCTTTTTCTGGCAACCGACCCCCCACCAAATCGTTACTGCCGTGAATTTGAAAAGATAATTTATTTGGCCTCCAATAGTTATGGCATGTCATAACTCCTCCATTCAATGCACCCGTGAATTGTGGATTGTCCTCCCCACCAGGTAACTGAAACGACGACATGTCTCCGGCCTCCTCCTCCGCCGCGATTGCCGGCGCTGCCTTCTCCACCTTTCCTCCTTCCCTGTTTAAGGGGACAGTAGACCTCCCAGCCACATCCGACGATGTTGAAGAGGAGTCATCCAGCACCGCAAGACCGAGGACGAACGAGGTTCGGCCCACAATCAAGATCGTCTTCTCCGACAAAGGGCAAGATGGGCCTAACAACTCGACCAAGACCTCAGAACCACCACCTGGTTTGAGGCCATCAGAGAGGACAGCGACTACCTTTCCCAAAGGCTCCAAGCACTCTTGGAGAATGCGAAGGCGCCTACACCTCAATGGAACCCCAGAAATCTAAACACGCCTCGATATTGGTTGTGCAGCAAGCTCAGCACCATCACGGAAGCGAGTCCTCCGCCAACGACGATCTACCAAAAGATTGATGCCGCCGTTTAAGAGATGTGCCTCCTCTTGCTCTGAAAGTCCACGGGCGCATACAACCCCTCCACCGAAAGCCACGACATCTCCTTCGAAGGTTGAACCCAGCAGCAGGACAAGGTCCTCCATCGCCCTTATCGTGTCCCCAGCATATGCATCTGAGACTAGATGCCGATCCCGGACCGTTAAGACAAGATCAGATGGTTGGGACTTTGGCCGCCAAGTACCCCGACGATGGCAAACAAACCTCCGATGCCCTACACCATTGCACATGAAGCACACAATATCCTTGGAGCACGATCTGGCGAAGTGACCAGTATCACCACACCGAAAACACCGGCCTGACTCTACTCTTTTCTTCTTCCGTCCCCCCTTCGTCACGACCAAGGACCACCCGTCCTCGCCTTCAACCTCGACCATCTCCACATCTAATCCAGCCTTTGCGCCTGCCTCAACACTCCTCCCGTCACCCGTAGAGGTTGCTTTCCCTCTCCTTCCCTGTCCCTCCCTCTCCTTCCCTCTCCCTCCCTCTCTATACATGACTTGTATCCTCCCACTGTCCCTCCCTCTCTCCTTCCCTCTCCTTCCCTGTCCCTCCCTCTCCTTCCCTGTCCCTGGATAGCTAACTTGGCTCCTCCCACTTCATTTTCTCCCTATTTTTTTATTTTTTTGAAAAATAAATCCATAGAAATTCATCACTATATACTTATAATACGTTGTTCAAGTTTCATGAAAACAAATACTCCTACGTTCTCCATCTAGACAAGCATTTTTTAAATGTCGCAGAATTGTTGAAATCGATCCCATCTGGATGAAGGCTATAGGAGTCCCTGTTTCGCACCAAATTTGAATGACATAATATAGAGATATAGTAGTGAAAACTTATGAAAATATTTTTCAAAAAAATAAAAAATGAGGCGGGGAGAGCCAAGTTAGCTCCCCTTAGGGGGCATTCCCATGAGAGTCAAAACCTGAGAGCACGAGAGCAATGATCCTTATATATATGTATATATATATATATACATGGAAAATGAGGTTGCTCCAGAGGATAGTAAATGGGCTGCTCCTGCTCCATTTTTCTTCTATTTTATTATTTTTTTGGAAAATAAAAAAAGTCATCACTATATCCCTCTAATATTACATTCTAATTTCGTTAGAAACAATGACTTCTACGTTCTCCATCTAGAACAAGTAATTTTGACGGTCTTAAGATTGTTGTAACCGACTTGTTCTGGATAGAGGGCATATGAGTCTCTATTTTTGACGAAATTGGAATGACATATTAGAGGGACACAGCGATGAAAATATTTTTTTTTAATTTCCAAAGAAATAATAAAAAATGAGGGAAGATGAGACGGAAGTAGACCCATTTCCCCTTATATATGATATAAAATGGCAACAAATGGCAAAGCCTTCTCCTACTTTAAGTAGGGTCAACTCCAAGATTTTGCAATTCCAATTCTAAAAATAATAAAAAATATTTTTTTAGAGTTTTTTTATACGTATGCCCCTCCAAGATAAATTTTGCAATTCCAATTACGCTCCTACCTTTTTTTTTGCAATAACGCTTGTGTCGTTGCCTTTTTGGACCTTGAACAGTTATTATCCTTGGGTTAATTTGTCGTCCATTCTCCTCCTTAATAGATGTTAACGTAAGGGAACATGTGAAATTGAAAAGAACGGATAATGGTAGCAGTGTGATCGCATTTCCCCCATCTTATGCTTTCCTTGTACCTCCCTCTCCCCTCCTCCTTGCTCGACCTCTTGCGCCCCCTTATCCCCACCACTCCCGACCTCCTGCACCCCCTCCACATCCCCTACCCTCTCCTCCTCCTCTCCTGACCTCTTGTGCCCCCAATATCCCACTGCTATGATATACTGAGCCCACTCCCCAACACCTACCTCCTCCTCCTCTTCCCATGGCCTCGATACACCCCCCATTTTGCAATCTATCCCATCCTCCTCCACCCATGAACTTATTCCCTCTAATTTCTGACTACTTACTCCTCTTATGCTCTCATATAGACCAGAACACTATGATCACTACAAGAAAGTGGATCTAAACAATGAATAATTTGATTATTCGTTGGCATATCTTCCAATGTTAAAGATGTAACAACGGATACTATTCATTGGCAAATAATCTTTTATACTTATAATTAGTAATGGATGGCATAGTGACGAACGCTGACGAGGAGGAGTCTAACGTTCGCTCTTGGAGAAGGCATGCAGTATCTGACAAGTTAGATCTAACAATCGTTGTATCGGCGCATGTATCTCAGTTTTCAACACTCAACTCAAACAAATCAATCAACAATTAACCCATAATAATGATTAAGTAATAAATCTAGGTGAGCTAAAATTAAGTATACGTTACAGAAGAATGTATATAGTACGTAAAAAGTAGGGGGTCAGACTAAAAAGGAGCACATGAGATAGAGCAACAAAAATGAATAGACAACTTAGGGGTTTTAGTGTATATTTTGTTTTACTTTTTAGATGTTTTTGTAGCCTTTTGATTTACATATATATAATTATACAAAATCGTAATTTTGATTTTTAAAATAAAATATAAAACAGATAATAATATATAGTGATATATATATGTGTGTACAATATAAGGAAAAAGGAATAAGAAATGCTAAAAAATAGCAATAAATTCAAAAATTCAAAGGGAAAATATTTTTGGATTTTATAAAATTTTCTTTATTTTTGATGATTTTGGATAAAATTTTACAGAATGTTTAATAAGGAAATACATAAAATGCATAAAACAGAAAATCTTGGCGCTTGAGATAGTTTTAATAAATAACTACCAATTTCATTGAGCCCAATTTTAATTTTTTGATTACTAGATATTCCAAAGAAAATTCAGAAACTTAGAAATATTTTAGTGATTTTTAGAATTTTTATAATTTTTGTGATTGAGCTCAATTTCTATGAGTTTTTAGAATTTTATAGGGTTTTCTCTATTTTTAAAAATATAGGAGTTTTTTATAATATTTTGCGAAAATACTTGACCAGAAAATCAAATATAGTAGGATAAACATACATTTTTTGGATTGTTCAAAACCTTTTGTATTTTTTTATTTTTAAATGTAAAATAAGAGAAAATTTAATGGTTTTATATTTTATAAATAGAAAAATAATTTTAATTCCACAAAGAAAAATATACATGATAAATTATGATTTCATGCACTTAAGATAAATTTTCTAGTTTTTTTTTGTGATGCAAAATGCTACTTTTAATAATTGAAATATAATCACAGAATTAAATATAATATATAGGGAACTAAATACTTTTTTATTAAAGTTTTCGAGCATTTAACAATATTTCCAACAACTCGAGGGGCGTATATGAAATTATCCATAATTTAAAATATTATCCATACTAATAGGAGTGTAAATGCAATTATCTAAAGCATTAGGGTCCGATATGCAAATTTACCAGAAATATTACACTAATATTCAGAATTTTTGTATTAAATATAAATACACAAACCAACAAGGGTGTCTACACAAAATACATAGCCCCTCATGCACAAAAGAATGTGAGGTGATGTGGATTAGACAAAAATGCAAAGAGAGAAAAGTTTAGGGTCCATACAATTAATACTACAAAAATATTTGAACGATAAATGAAAGATTGAATACTAATAAATAAATACAACAATACAGAGGGGACTTGGTGCAATTTACCCCTAATTGCGTGCTATCCAACGCCATTGATGAAGTTACTTAGACATGTGTTGCTCACTGGATAGCTGATACCCCTTCACAGATGAGTGCTCGAGATTAGATCTGATAGTAGATCAGATGGTAGTTGCTTGGGTTGATCTGATGGCTGAGATCAAAACTGACGCACTTAGGGGGTGTTCGTTTGGAGGATAAGGGGGAATGGAATAAGGGGAACAAGCCCCCAACACGCTTCCCTGTGGTACGACTATTCTCCATTATTTCATCTTATTTCACTCTTATTCCTATCTTTATCCCACCTTACCTACCTTTATTTCACCTTATTCTCCTTATTCTTATCCTCCAGCCGAACGGAGAATAGACCCTTATTCCCCTTATTCCCCATCCTTATTCATGCTTATTCTCCTACCGAACGGGCCCTTAAGAGATCTGATGGTTGCTGCTTCGCTGGAAGAACAAGGAAAAAGACCTCACCAAGAGATCAGGGAGTTGATTAAAGTCAAGTCAAACTTGTCTCCCATTGGTCCGCTTAGGATGCTATAAGAAAAATCAGAAATGAAAATAGAAATAAAAGAGAAATAAAATCGTAAATGATTTTATCATTTTTTTCTCAAAACATGAAAGTTACCCGTTATTTTTATGTAATATTTTTAGTGACTTTATTTATATTTATAGACCCATTTATTTCATGTTAATTTTTAAAAGAGTAATTAAAGGTATAAATACCTATACATAATGTATTTGATTTTCATTCGTATTATATATTTTATTATTTTATGCACATAATTTATATAATTACAATATATTTAACTATGTATTTATGTATTTTATTTTTCTAAGTTTATTTGTGCATTCAAATAGATGTGTATATGTACATTATAGGGATAGTATACATATGTATTTTATTACTCTATTTAAATGATTTTTTACGATTTATTTTTATTTTTGTATTTTTTAATATTATATAAATAATATTTACAAGTATGAAAAATACAAGAAAATTTAAAAATATCAAGAATGAATAAAATAAATATAATATACATGTATATAGTACGATAGGGACCCAAATGGCAACTTTTACATCTTAACTCCAATTTTAATGAAATCATCTTTGTTAGATAGATAATTTAATTTAGAGTACAATAAAAGTGAGTGTGGTCAATTTTGAATTCATATGGATAAGTTATTGATATGAAGTTTTATTTACGACTTTTCATCAATATATCCCAATCACACCGTACCTTATTTTCAGGTGCAATCAATTTGAATTTTTTCATGTATTTTTATGTACATGTTTTGTGTTAAAAATATTTTTATTAGAAGTGCATATGAGTGTGTATAAATTAGTGGAAGTTTCAGCTCTATACAATGTACATGTTACCTAGGGTCTCTAGGTGAAAGTGTTATTTTATCTGTGTATGTTTGCCCTTATCTTCCCCTACTTTATGCCTTGTCGTCCAAGTCAATATTGACTTAGTCTCGAGGTTTAGGATCAGTTAGTAGTTTTAATACTTATTTTATTTTTCTTTTCATTATTCATTTATGTTGTGTTTAGGTAAATGTATTTAAGTACTTTTCACATATAAATGTCGGAATGTTAATTTATACAAGTTAGCTATTTTTACATGCATTTATCTAGGGTTTTAAAGATAAAATAAAGGAATAAATGTGAAAAATGGGTATTCAACACAAATACATTGTTGAAGGTTTATATAATGATGATTTTTTGTTGACTTATTCATCAAAATTCATATCAATCGTTGCTAAATTTAGCAATGATTAAAAGAAAAACTCAATGAATAATTGTTATTATATTATTCATTACAAGGAATATATAAACGAATATGATTATCCATTATGAATTTAAAGAAGTAAGCAACAAATAATATTCATCATTAAATATTAAACTATGAAAGACATGATAATGAATATTAAAGTATTCTTTGCATTAGGTCAATTTTCTAGTGAGTGCATCCTCGAGTTGAACTCCATCATTAATTACTAAGAAGATGGATCTAGGCTAATGTCGCATCATCTAGATGGACTCCCAAGAGCCCCAAGAGCTCTATTTCTCCATCGTGTTGTTGTAGTGACCTGGAGTCTCACATCTATTGGCTGTAGAGGGACATGACACCAAAAGAAAACATGTTTTAGGTGACAAATCTATGGAGATGGATTTTTGGGTTGAGGCTATGGATTCATGTATGACGATATCTATTTTGTCGTCGTATAGACATCACCAAAGTCATCATCGTCGGAGTATTTGGTAGCAAATAATCTGTCATCATAGTATTATGTGATAGAAAATCTGCCACTTGAAAATTATTTCATATGGAACATTTTAACAAGCAAACCTACATCACATATTGTTTTTAAGAACTGACATGGGTATTTCAATACACATCTTCAGAATAATTAAAAGACAATCAGTAGCATACATAATCATGTACAATTCAAAGATGTGCGAAAATGGTAAATTGAACCATCACTTTCTAACTAAATTGTGAGTCCATCGGAATTGAGATGGAAAATGGGTATTGTCTTCATCTTTTAACTGTCCCCTTTGTTAGAACCGTCCCCTTTAATATGTTTCTTACAAAAAAATAGAGCTACCATTAAGAACATCCTGTTATACATAGTAAGACAAATGAATTATATACCTCGTCAATAAGAAATTTTACACAAGCATAGTATATATACTTCATATATACAATATTCAATTATTAATTTGGAGTTTCTTTAAAAATTATAGGGCATATCAACCCCTACTTCTGTAACGCCACACAAGAGAATGTATTCTGTCAACACTCTTTTCCAAGTAAGCAATTTAAACTAAATCTACTAGATCGACAATTAAAACTCATTCCCAAACAATACATTGGACACCTAGAACATACACTACAAGAATATGTCCCAGATGAGACGGTAACATGGGATAGTTATACAATGCTCGTCCCTTCTGCCACCAAAATGGATGACCATTCCCCTTCTATTTTTAGAAGGAGACGGTTGAAGAAGATGACTGCCTCCTCTGATGTAAAGTTTTCTCCGCAAACTGAGAGAGACCAAAAGGGATGGTCATAAGGACCATTCCCTTTGCTTGAGTTCACTGGATGCTTTTAGCATGTGAAAGCAACTATAGGGGACGATCAAAACCATCCCCACTCTACGTTTCTGGCATAGTTCCATCACCCCAAAATTGAGGATGACCAAAGGGGATGGTTCATATGACCGTCACCTTTGCTTGAGTTGCTTATGGGTAAAATATCTCATATGAGATAATTTTGGCCATCCCCTCCATGCAAGATTAGAGGAGATGGTCATGATAACCATCCCCTTTGCTTTGAGTTGCTCACTGGATAATTTTTTGGGGGTGAAAGCACCCATGAGCAATGGTTTTGACCATCCCCTCTGTGCTTCTAGTGTCGTCCCATCACCCTAGAATCAAGGATAACTTGTGGAGTCAGTCCTCAGAACCGTCCCCTTTACTTCAATCATCATCATTCTCTATCTATTGTAGAAGATATTTGACTTAAGGGACACCATCGGGGAAGGTCAAAACTATAGTCCCGGATGGTGTCATCGAGAAAATTAGCCCACACATTCATTTCCCCTAATGTGTGCTCCATTCTAACTTCTTCTCCTCCTCCTCCTCCGCACGTATAGGGTGACTATTGAGTCAAGGCTCGATGAGCCAGTCTCGGGCTCGGCTCGATAAGGGCTCATGAGCCAGGCTCAATAAGCCATTGAACCGATCCCGAGCCAGAATTTCAGGATGGATATCTTAATGAGCTGAGCCCGAGTTGAGCCATGCTCGGCTCGATAACTCGATAAGGGGCTCGATAAGGAATATATATATATATATATATATGTGTGTGTGTGTGTGTAAAAAGGGACGTTGCTGCATGTAGCAACCATTGATATTCATTAAATATATATTTTTTTTCAAAATTAAATCATTAATATTCATCTATATACCCCTCCTACATTGTATTAAAATTTCTTCAGAAACAGAGACTCCTATGCCCTCCATCTAGAACATGTAATTTTAACAGTCTGAAATTTGCTGTAATTGACCTATTATAGATGGAGGGCATATAAGTCTCTGTTTCTGATGAAATTTTAGTACAATATAGGAGGGATATATAGATGAATATTCATGGTTTAATTTTGAAAAAAGTAAAAAAATTTGGGGAAACTGCCACATGTAGCAGCCACGTTGGCTGCTACATGCAGCAACGTCCCGAACCTCTCTCTATATATAATATTTATATTTATATGTTTATATATAATACATAAACAAGAGGAGTTTTCTGTTTAATAATTGGTACTTATATCTATAGTTGTAGCTGCCTACGTAGGTAGCAATTAAATATGTATATCATACCAAACTAAATTATAGATTGATATAATTTTATTTCGTGGGCACCTTAGAATTATATGTGTCCATATATGTGAATGTGAATTCTAATAAGGCAATGTTCCATATATATATATATATAGAGAGAGGTAAATGGGGCTGCCCCCAGGGAGTAGCCAACTTGGCTACTCCCACCCCTATTTTTCCCTCATTTTTTTATTTTTTTGGAAAATAAAAATTTGTATATTCATCATTATATCCCTCTCACATTCTATTAAAATTTCGTCAGAAACAGAGACTCCTACGGCCTCCATCCAAACATGGTCGATTTTAAAAATCCTGCGACCGTTAAAAAAATGACGTCTGGATGGAGGGCTTAGGAGTCTCTGTTTCTGACGAAATTTTAATAGAATGTGAGAGGGATATAATGATGAATATACAAATTTTTATTTTCCAAAAAAATAAAAAAATGTGGGAAAAATACGGGTGGGAGTAGCCAACTTGGCTACTCCCTGGGGGCAGCCCCATTTTACCCACATATATATATATATATATATATATATATATATATATATATATATATATATATATATATATATATATATAGGGTAAAATGGGGCTGCCCCCAGGGAGTAGCCAACTTGGCTACTCCCACCCCTATTTTTCCCTCATTTTTTTATTTTTTTGAAAAATAAAAATTTGTATATTCATCACTATATCCCTCTCACATTCTATTAAAATTTCGTTAGAAACAGAGACTCCTAAGCCTTCCATCCAGACGTCATTTTTTTAACGGTCGCAGGATTTTTTAAATCGACCATGTTTGGATGGAGGCCGTAGGAGTCTCTGTTTCTGACGAAATTTTAATAGAATGTGAGAGGGATATAATGATGAATATACAAATTTTTATTTTCCAAAAAAATGAAAAAATGAGGGAAAAATAGGGGTGGGAGTAGCCAAGTTGGCTACTCCCTGGGGGCAGCCCCATTTACCTCATATATATATGGGTCATATGTGGCTGCCCCCTAGGGGCTGCCAACATGGCCGCCCCCGCCTTATTTGGGCAAAATTTTTTATTTTTTTTTTGAAAAATAACACCATTTACATTCATCCCTATATCCCTCCTATATATCATTCGAATTTCGTCAGAAACAGAGACTCCTACGGCCTCCATCCGGACAGTAATTTTTTAACGGTAACAGGATTTTTTTAAATCGATACCATCGAGATGGAGGCCGTAGGAGTCTCTGTTTCTGACGAAATTCGAATGGCATGTAGGAGGGATATATGGATGAATATACATGGTTTTATTTTTCAAAAAAAATAAAAAAAACGCGAAAAATGGGGCGGGGGCAGCCCCATTTTTTCCTATATATATATATATATATATATATATATATTAGACCTAATTTACGATCTCATGTTTTTATACATCTTTAGATAGGGACATATTTGATAGTATATATTATCCGCTAGCGTATTGACCAATATTATATTTTCCTAGGGAACATTTAGCTACAATTATATTTATGTTTTTTAGGATATAATTTGCTAATTAGTATTTTCTTTATTAGCAAATAGAATGTTACAATATATAATATAATTTAAATTTTGATACTAACTCAAATAGTGGCATATTGGTAAGGAAGACGATACATCAAAGAAAAGGTCAGGGTTCAAGCCTAGACACCTACTTTTATACTAAAAAATCCTATTTTTCTTAACAAGCCATATTTGTCTCGAGCCCAGACCAGGCTAAAATAGGGGCTTGGCTAGAGCCTTATCGAGCCCGAGCTGGTTTGATAAGAGGCTCGAGCTTACTGAATCCAAGCTCGAGCCAGCTCAAGCCTGGGCCCAGTTTGTCTTGTCGAGCACGAGCTCGAGCCAAGGCCTAGCTCGGCTCGTTAGGCTCGATAGCCAACCCTGCTCACATATATACCGTCGACATGGGTAGCCTCCTGATGTGCCATCGTAGTGCTTCTTCATCGTGGTGCTCCTGTCTTGTCATCCTATTATTGCCTCATCAATGTGTTTCCTCCTTGATGCAACGATTCCCTCCTCACCATCATGGTGTTCCTTCATACTGTTTCCAACCCATCCTCTGATTGTTCTTGTTTTCTCAATTGATCGAGTTCGGTATGTCTTTTATTACGAGATTTTTTTAAAGAAATAACAATGTTGATGTAAAATACATTTATTTCAATAACAATCTATCACCAAGTTATGCAGTATTTAAAGGTTTATGATTTTATTTATTGATGTCACCAAGTGTTTCCCTATTCTTGCTTGAAGCTATCTATGATCTTCACTAGTGGAGTCCTGCACATGGCAATATGCGATTTTTGTTGCTTATAGAAAAGAGAGAGGAGCGACATCATCAGCCATCCTTGGGAAATATTGTGCTCATATGTGAAATTGCATAATGGAGTATCTATAAAAATGGTGTTCTTATTTTCCATTATCCATTTACCATAGACTAAGCCATGCATTGTTGAAAATTTAACATTTATGTCTATTTTTTCACGCAAATATGATTATTCGATATAAATTACCTATACTAAGAAGGTACAATTATTTTATTGGATTCAGAAGTTTATTTAAAGTTTATCCAAATTCATATGTAATTGCTATGATTCACTACAGTTTCGAAACACTTGAAGTGCAAAGGAAGAAACATTCTTAGTGCAAGCAAGTTGAGGCTTGAGAGGGGGAGATTAGAAGGTATATATTAGAGGATGATGGTAAAGTAATCAGAGATCTTTTGACTATAAATTTACTTCAAAATTTTAGAAAGAATTGTTGTAGTTCTTTAATTACACTTTTTTTCAATGTAGGATCATCCAAGCTTGCAAAGAGATATTATTGAGTAAGATTTGCCAAGTTACATACTGCTTTGGACATGTATGATATGAATCTTAAGTGCAATGATGTCAACTCCTAGAATCAAGCTCAAGAAAAAAAATGAAAACTTGTATAACATCAAATCACAAGGTAACATCTCAATATATTTCCACCTACATTTTTTGATATAAAAATCTCTATGTTTTATACTAATCAAAAGGACATAGTCAATAAATCTTAGAAAAATAATATGATTATCTTAGAAAAGTTTTTGTTAAATATGTGTTGAATTCATGACTTCTTAATATGGATGGATGTGAAAGGTATATATCTGACCTCTACATAGTAGTAGATGTTCTCTACCTTCTCTCGCATCACTCTCTTCCCCCGGTAGTCGAGTATGTGCTAGCATTTTCTCACCATGAGCAGCATGATGGCTCATGGCCTTATAATAATGGCCCTCATAACCTCCAATGACTTGATGATCCAAAATATGACAAGGTGGGTTCTAGGTAGTTGGACTCAATAAATATAATATGGCATCAAAGGAAAAACAATATATATAAAAGGCATCGGGTTCCACATTCAAATGTTACACAAGGTTTACTAAACACTAGATGTGTTATCTCCCATTATTATGTATTTATCTCCAATAATATCTTAAGTAAGGTGACCTCTATGCAAGTGAATAATTACACAATTCAGTCAAAAGACCTACATATAGTTTACTTTTCTTTTTTTTTTCAAAAAACCAACTTATTTAAAAAATTAATCAACATGGGAGAACACAATCATAGGCGTACTAACTACTCATTCAATTTATATATCCATTCCTTAACAATATAAAAGCATAAATAAAAACTAAGAAAGCAAATTCAAGTCTAAAAGAAGTTAGTCTTCTTTTAAAAATAAATAATCATTATATTAGGCATCAAAGCCATAATATCTAGCATCGGTGATAATGAGAGTAGAAAGGAAAGGGTGGGAGAGGAGGTTATGGACAGTAGGAAAAGAGAAGGAGGCAGATGCAATCGCGTAGATGAAGGAAGGAGGAAGCAACGACGGAAGACAGTGACTAATCGTTGGATGGATGGTAGGTTGGGATGAATAAATTCCCCCAGATTTTACGACTATTTTACGACTACATGTAATCGCAAAGTATGGTCGCAAATGTCATGACGAAATTGCGATCACTTGTAGTTGTAAGAGTATACATAACACCAATGCATATGTATTGTGATTCATAATTAAAATGATTTTTAAATGCTCCTTGAGACATGGATGCCATAACGTCCCGTTTAATGCAATGCTTACTAGTTATGATACGCACTTGTATTATATATGTCTCATCATTGCAGAGGATCTGTTGTGTATATTCTTGATAATATGTGTGTATGAACGAATATTACCGATGTAGAATCATAATTGCCTTTTCTTATTATTTTATGAATTGTCGTTGCTTTTTAGCGATTATTAGTACAAATGTCAATTACATGCGATTGATCATTGTTATTATATGAATTACCTGAAGTAACCAAGCAAAAGATATAATTAATTTGTTCTGAAATTTAAGTACAAACAGTGATTTGTACCCTGGAAATATTCATTTCTATATATTTAATAACGACGATATTACTAGTTGGTGAATTTTAAAAAAGAGTAAACTACAAAAACTCCCTGAACAATGCACGTAATTTCATTGTCATGCATGAACTTTAAAAAGTAACAATGTGGTACCCGAACTTTCAAATTTGTCTCAATGTGGTCCCTAACTATTGAAATTTAAGGTTGAAATGATGAAATAATCAACTAAATTTCTATGGTGAAGGACCACAATGACACAAATTCAAAAGTTCGGGTACCACATTGTTACTTTTTGAAGGTTAGATATGATATTGAAATTAGGTGTACAGTTCAAGAACTTTTTTGTAATTTACTCAAAAAAATGACGCTATAGAAGCTGGGTGGTTGAAGCTAATCGTGCAAAAACTCACATGCAATTTTGAAGATAACTATGCTTTATAAGTTGCAAGCAGATTGTGTGCAAGGCCCTAAATGTCGGTTTCGGTCACTTTTCGGTATCACCAAAACAGAATTTCAGTGGAATTTTGACAGGAATTTCGGTTATTTTTTGTTCTAGGACCCCCATATTTCGGTCATTTCAGTCATTTCGATCGAATTTCGATTTCAACTGAATATCAATATTCGACAGAAATTCAACCGAATTTAACTGAAATTTAAGGCCATGATTGCATGTCCAAAATTTCATTGCCAAGTTTATCCTAATTATGAAAAAAAGTACAAGGCTATATCTGCAAATTCACATGGAAAATATGACATCACCCCTGAAGTGAACCACATCTGGACAAAGTCCTGAGGTCCCAACCTTCCCCATATAAACGAACAAACCCACGCTTCCCTCCTATCATATAATTTTTATATATAATGCTGTTAATCACGAGTTCATCGCTCCTCCTTTATGTCCTCTGCCGAGCCGCAGCCATCGATTCCTCCGCTGCTCATGCACCACTTCTTCCCCGATGAATCCGTAACAACTCCCTCTTGCCGCGTCCACGATCAAACATATACAATCGAGATGAGCTCCAAAGAGATAGACGATCGTCGACTCGTAAAGACCGGCGCAAAATCCGTGGCCGTGGGGCTCGCCTTCTTCCTCACGAGTGCCGCAGGCTGTGCGATCATGGTATGGTGGCTTCTGGAATTCCACCCTTTGAACAGGCACCAGTGGATGGTGCCCGTCAGCCTCCTACTCTTCGGGACGCCGGTGGTCATCTGGTTCTCCGTCTTCGCCTCCGACCTATGGCGGAGGATCGAGAAGGAGCGGTGCGTGGAGGAACCGCCGGTCGTTGCTTCCGCGGGACCTCCTATGGCAGAGAAGGTGTAGCTGCAATAGCGTCTCAGATCGTAATTTGGAGGTTTATTTCCTTTTTTTTTCAATTACTATACACGAAAGAAGGGGCTGCATCATTACGTTCTGTGTATGATTCTCACTTCAAGTGTGGAATTCTCTAGAACATCTAAGCGGTTTGCATCTCTCTTTCGTCTCCATGTTACTTCTATGTGGACATAGAACTGCTTCTGCGCTATTTTAGGACGAGTATTTTGCGTGGGTTACAACTAACATGGAACTGATTTGTTGGGTTATATGCATAAGAACATGGTTGTCAGTTCACGTCTGCTCGAACCATCCGCCAAATGGAACGAGAAGGCAGACTGCAGTGGACATTCGTAGTCCAGGAACGCATATAGGATACGTGTTTGGTATACGAACAGTTTCTTTTCCTGACATGTCCATTCTAACATCTTCCCCATTCTGAATAATAATAAATGACTGGTATCCATCCATGCTGCAGCTTGATACTCGTCTGTGTCGTTCGAATCGGTAGCTTTAACAACATCGATTCGCTGTTACGTTGATATCAAACTTTATCCAACTTGACGTATAAAAAGGGGACCAACGTGGGTGCGAAGAAAGAGGATAGGGAATCGGGAGGGAGGTTCTACGTGGTAACGAAGGATATGGGGAAAGTGGTAGCTGGTGGAAGGAGGAAGAAGGTGGGGGAGGGGGAACCCTGGACAGGCAGCAACCAGGGGAGATGCATACTGTTGAGCAGGACAGACAGTCCCATGAAGAAGCAGCAAACCTAACATGAATGTTGTCAAGCAGAGTCCATCCATGTCAACATGCACGCAAAGCTCGTAATTACTGATATGGGAGCCATGCTTTGACCTTATTAAGCTTCTAATAATTGTTGATTGGGTGGATTTGCCACCATATGATCGTCCACAATACATAAAGATAAGCATAGTTCTAGATGCCATAGGCCTGACTGCATCTGTTCAATAATGGCAGTGGTGGGTCGTGTGCTTTGGGTCCTCCTACAGGGAATCTTTTGGACTCGACGACTTGTCGCATTCCGACCTTCTCGTTGCAAGTCGTTCCACTTAGACGCGATTGTTTACCAAAAATGACATCATTGACTCATCATTCATGTGGTTGTTGTGATATTCTTGGAGTGGACGCGCATTTAAATCTAGTGATTGAGAGAATAAGAGTGCTGGTAACTTTTTGTCAGAGTAGAATCAGAGGTGTGCGCTTGCTCCTTCCTCCTGCCTAACTTTCTGTCATGGGGATGGTCGTTGCTTTTCATCTGATCGAGTTCGCAAACCGCTGCTCCAGGAGACGATGAACATAAGCTTTAAGATTTAAGGCATCTCAATACTACAAAGAAAAGAAGTTGTGCCTACAGAACTATACACACGGATGTGGGGTTTGTGGTCACGGAATTGAGCTTTAGCTACAACACATCATGGCCAGTAGTCGTAGCTACAAGTCTCGTCACGAGAGTTCTCTAAATATGAATATCTCGTGGCCGCTACAAGTGGCCACATAACTTGTCGTGGCCACAACTCTTGTATGAAGACTTTAGCTATGGATTGTACCTACAAGAAACTAATGGCCACGGAATTATCATAGTCACAAGTTTCCGTAACCACATTCCGTGGCCACAAGTCATTTTTCTTGTAGTGCAGCCAATGCAAGTAGAGCTGAAAATGATTGGATACATATACAGATGCATGTGTATCATATCCTTCACTATAAAGAAAACAATTTGTGGCTACAAAACTATACCTACGGATGTTGAGTTTGTGGCCACGGAATTGGACTTTCGCCACAACACCTCGTGTCCAGTAGCGTAGCTACAATTCTCATCGCGAGAGTTCTTTAACCACGAATATATCGTGGCCACTACAAGTGACCACAGAACTTGTCGTGGCCACAACTCTTGTATGAAGACTATGGCCACGAATTGTAGCTACGAGAAACTAGTGGCTACGGAGTTATCGTGGCCACAAGTTTTCGTAACCACATTCCGTGACCACAACTCATTACTCTTGTAGTGCTTGTTCTATTTAAAATATGGATATGAATAAAACTGCAAATATTACACGAATGTAAAATGGAAAATCGTATCATCAATATATGAATAGGAACGCGTAATAGATAATGACAATTCGGATATGGATATGTGACAAACGAATGCGGATTCAACTGCAAATACTAGACATCACTACAAGGAAAACAAGTTGTGGCTACAAAATATACCCACGGATGTGAGGCTTGTGGCCACAAAATTGAGCTCTAGCCACAACAAGTCGTGGCTAGTAGTCGTAGCTACAAGTCTCATCGCAAGAGTTCTCTAAGCACGAATATGTCGTGGCCACTACAAGTGACCATAGAACTTATCGTGGCCACAACTCTTGTATGAAGACTTTGGATACAGTTTGTAGCTACGAGAAACTAGTGGCCACGAAATTATCGTGACCACAAGTTTCCGTAGCCACATTCCGTGACCACAACTCATTTTTCTCTTAGTGCATGTTCGAATTTACTCAAAAGCCATAAGCATTTTACGTTCACAACAATATCTAATATATAAAAGGCATATTACATATTTTAACAACGAATATGGATCTCAAATAACTAAATAATAAAAAAACTTGTAACATATATGGATCAATTCATCAAATGTTGAATTTTTGTATTCGTGTTGGCATTTCTATTTGCCATAAATAAGAAAATGACATGCATACCATTTATTTGACAAATACATATATGAACGGATACAGATATATTTGTATTTGTTTTCATCTTTTAACAGTGATATAAGTGTTTTGAGTCGCGGATAAACTTCACTATAAGGATCAACCCTTTCAAACTTACAATAATCGGCTTGGCCTACATAGTACAAATTAAACAACATCAGAATATGATATAGAGAGCTATTTAGACTATTAATTTCTTAGAAAGAGATGGCTACTTTTTTTTGATGATGTCGTCCAGGGATAATATTTTAAAACGAAGGATGACGATCTAGGTATCGGGTTGGGGTGGATCCATTTACCCGATGTGTCACATATTGCTAATAGAGATGAAAATGGATACGGATATATCTGGATATCTTCTTATCGTATTCGAAAAATTATCAGATGCGGATATTCATAACCGAATATTAAATGAATATGGATATATGTTGTAAAAATTTTTGAGATATGGTAATAGCTTGGATATCCGGATGCAGATCCGAATATCCGAATAGAATATTTAATATTATTTTAAATATTAGTTAATATAATAAGCCACAATCTTGTGTTATTATATTAGTATTATATATTATATTTTTTTTGAGTCAAAGTATTATATATTATATAATACAATATATTAATGATATTAATAATTTTCTTTTTGTTTGAGGAGTGGTACGAACAAAACTTACGAAATCATATCTCCTTTTTACTTCCGATCAAGAACGCGGGTCACCTCGATATTCTCTTTTGTCATGCTGCAACTTATTTATATTTCATTGCTATTTTTAAAATCATTATGAATTTTGATAAAAAATTAATTTCGTATTCCTATGTGATCTTTATTCGATCTGTACTAGGATTCCATTTTTATTGGATCCATATTTGGATTTCACTCTTTATTCGATTCATATTTGGATTAGCTCTTTGTTCGGTCGTATTCGGATCCGCTTTTTATTCGATCCGTATTCGATAAATATCTGATTCGGATATGTATCAGTATTTTTAAAAATATGATTTCCATAATGCATATCCGAATCATATCGATATATGTATCCGTATTCGTATTTGATAGAGATGTCTTCTGTAGGAGTCCGTCAATATTTGGGACAAGTGGTATTTATTATCGATTTAATTAGACCTATATATGCGTAAGACAATGACTATGGGACGATATGGACGTTGGATCGTTCTTCGAGGCAAAGTGTCGGCTTCCACTGTTGCTCATCCAATCCAATCCAATGGTCTGAAACTCTCTAATAATTTAAATTAACGAGATGACCATAGTATAAAATACAGTGTACCTTTAATTTGGTTGTATTCACTTGATGGTGAGGTACAAAAGACTTTCAATTCAACGAAAGGAGTATTTCTGCCTTTAAATTTCTATTTTATATAAAAAAGAGATATATCAGCACGCACACACGGATGGAATTGTGCATTGAAAATTTGGAATGGACAATTGTCCAATTTTGGATTTTTCTTTGACTATAATTCTCAGTCACGAAAAAGGACATTGATGTATTAATGGATTTTTATCACCTGCAATATCAATTATGACCTTTCTTTTTTTTAATATCAATTGTGGTGCTCATGGCTTCTTGTAAAGTCTACAATTCCGCACTTCTGTTAAGGTAAACTACGGGTATAATTGATATTACAAAAGGATAGAAATGTGAATTATGCAAGAAGTCAGGGGCACAGTTTATATCACAAAAGAAGAGGCATAACTGATATTGTAAAAGTTAAGAAGGATGCCAATGATCATAATAAACCTATATTAATTTAGATAAATCTCGAACTATATCCACTCAATTTAAAAAGATATGTATTATTTTGTAAAATAAATTTATAGATATTCGTATACATGATCCGATAACGGATACTTCTCACATGATAAATTTTATCAGATTAACCAGTATTTGTTTTCATATTAAGGAAAGTGTTATCACGGAGATTTCATTCAACGTTTAATAGAATAACTTGATTGAACTCCCATGATACTTACTGTTAGGGGATCTAACACTGGATAACGATGCGCAATCACCACCACTTAAGAAGCACGCAAAAAAGAAGAATAAGATCACAATATGACGGGGTCGATCACCTCTTACAATCACTAGAGAAGAAAATCACTAAGAAGTAAAACAATTACAACTCTTATTGTTCCTCTCTCTCTCTCTCTCTCTCTCTCTCTCTCTCTCTCTCTCTCTCTCTCTTCTTGTGGTTTTCCCTCTTGTTATGGTGTGGAGGATATCCCCCTCTATATATAGCTCAATTACAAATCCATAGTTATATTACCATCATGAGTACACATAGAATACAACTCAATTGCTATTAGGGTTAAGAGTCCAATCCCGATAGAGCTCTCAATCCCAATATGACTGTACTTCTTACAATCTATCATTGAGTTGAATTCCATCACGATCTCTTTATCATCTTAAATTTGTAGTGGGCCATCCTTATCGATCATCCGCAAGTCTCATTAGAGGAACTCACCGCCTTGGGGTGTAGCACCCGTCCCTAGATTCCCTCAATGTACCCCCCTCTCGGGTATGCTTGCACAACTCAATATTGTGCCTCTTAATGTGACATTCAAAATCTTTCATGACTAGATATTGTAACATTGTCCTCTGGTAATTGAACAACACTCGCTTCTCCTTATTACACATTTTGCAGCACAGATGCCGATAACATGTTGCTTTCTCGCCATACGTGTCGTCCTGGGAATAACTACAACTCTATCATCTATCGACATTCATGTTCCACACAACATCACTTATGCTCCTTCACTCTCTCTGAGGACTTTGCCTTCCATGATAACTCGATGTCCTTGTGACTTGATCATTCCTAGTGAAATCAAATTCTTCTTGGACGTAGGAATGTGCATGACACATGTCAGAGTTCATAATACTCCATCAAACCTGTTAAATTTCACTGACGCATTTCCCTTGATGTGGTGAACCTCTCGCATCCCAGATTAACGTGCCATTGTTGCGTGCTTGGTATGTACTGAACTGCTTCATGGATGAGCATACATAATTTGAACCTTTCGAGTCCAGAGCATTCTTGAATCTGCCATAATCCCACCAGAGCATGTTAGCAAGCCTCACATGCATATTGCATTAGAATCCTCTTGGTTGGATTCAAAATCACCGACTTTCTTATTTCGTCTCTCCTTTTCACGTCTCGGACAATCGGCAATTTTATGATCTTCCTTGTCACAATAGAAGCATGTAATTGAACTTTGTAACTTGCATCGACCTCTGAACAGTATCTCCCTTGATCTAGAATGTCTACCCCCATGCCTTAGTTTCGGACACATAACCTTCATCATTTATTTCCTTACCTGTCGAGATGCATTCATACGCAACAAAACAACTATTTCATTCAATATGATGGTATGCTTACCATAGAGAAATGTCATCACAATATGATCATAGGAGGATGGAAGGAAAATCAAAAATATCTCTGATAATTCTCCTTTTCCATTCTTCTCCTAAAGTGTGGGAACATCAAGCAGAATCTTGTTCAATTCATCCATGTATACCCCGAGCTATATTAAGTCAATCATCTTTAGACCATAGGGATTCTTCTTTGTTAATAGCTCATTTATCAAAGATCCGAACTTGTGTCGTCTCTCGATCTTCATCGAGAGCTCCGTCCGATCTTCTAGACTGATGACTTCATAGTTCATAAGAGCAATGCCTGCTAGGAACAGGAGTATTGTATTGTTCACGTGATCCATCATCTCCTTTCTCTCTTCCTCATTCATCTTCGATGGCTTCTTTTCTTTATCCTTGAGAGCTTTTGCAATCCTTCTCGTGTGAGTATATTTTTCACACATTGTTGCCATAAGATGAAGTCATTCTTACCATTGAAGTGTTCCACGATGAATGATGCACCCATCGATGTAAAATTTTTCATCTTATTTGTTATTGTGCATCCTTGAACAATCTGAAAAATTGAAGAAGAATCCTCCTGATCTGCACCGTCCAACTTATCTGGAGTGTGCAAAAATTCCTCTCTAGACTTTTGGATCACCCTAGTCGAACTTCGGATGCTACCATGGATCCCGCATCGCAAAGGAGTGGGAACAAGGGTAAAAGATGGGGCGATAGTTGGGAAGAGGGAAGGGATGGATGCTCCATCACGAGATGTCACCATCCAGGTAAGAGCAGAGATGAGGATGTATGAGGGGCAAAGGAACCACACCTTAAGGGAGTTTAATCTCCTCAAATCAAAGGTAGAGGTGGAGGATGAGGAGTGCGAAGGTGGAGCAGACGTGGAAAGAGGACATCATTGAGGCGGAGGTGAAGGCGGAGTCAGAGAATGGGATCATCTCAAGACATAGGAAGGGAGTGGTGGTGGGATGAGAGACACCCCCCGCCCCTTCACGAGAACGGGGGAGGACAACCCTATGAATCCTAGTTGCTCATCGGAGGTCCGCCAAGGCTCCAAGTCGTGGCAACATGAGGGCTAAACCCTAGGTGCGAGAGGGGTGTGGGGAAAGAGGATTAGGTCTCAAGTAGTGTTGTGTTTTTTTCAATAGTATGTTACATATCCCATTTTCATGCCTATCTGATATCCATATCCATACCCAGCTTTGAAAATGGAGATGAATATATTAAGATTTGTAATTGCATGTGTATGTTCGATCACCACCCACTACAACAAAAACACATTACGACAACAAACATTAGTAATAGAAATTTAACTTGTGGCAACGAATTCGGGCATCATTGTAACCATTACCTAGCCCGATGTCAAAAGCTCTATAGCTATAGTTTTATTGCGATTGTTAATTTGCTACCACAAACTTATGGCAACCGATTATTTGAGTGTGGTTTGATGACAATTTTTGGATGAACGTTTGAGCGAGGGAACTTTTGTTGACAAAGAAGTATTTGATTGTTGGAGAATTTCATCACCATAACTTACACAAGAGTATTTTGTTCTTATGTAATTATAACTTGTGTCATAGTTGACTTTTTTTCACACGCTTAAAGGAGAAGGAGATTATTTTAACCATTTTTCGCATTTACCCAACGCTTCCTAAGTTCCTAAAAAGGTAATTGCAGTTATAGAAGATCCATATTGTCCATATATCTTAATCCAAAATATAATGGAGTTGGTGTTAGGTTGAATCGCATAATGTGCGTGATTTGACTCATTGGACCTTTTTCCATTTCAATCTACGTCTAGATTATAAAGATTAAGGAGATTCCATGCAATTGGGATAATGGAATAATAGATTTTGATGGGCACGAGATTGGCGCTAGGTCTCTCTCTCTCTGTGTGTGCGTGCGGGTGGGTGTGTGCACGCGCATGCAGGTGGGCGAGTGTGCGTGCGTGTGTGTGTGCACGTGCACACGTACGTGGGTGCATGCGTGTGTGTGTGTCTATATACACAAGGTAAAATTGAGTTGTCACCTTGGGTAGCAAACTTGGTCCTTTCGTCCTATTTTTCTCATTTTTTATTTTTTCGAAAAATGAATCTGTGAAAATTCATCACTATATCCATATATTACAACATTCAAGTTTCGTGTGAAACAGAGACCCCCTACGGCCTTCATCCATACAGTACTTTTAAAAGATCGTAAAATTATTGAAATCGACTCATTCTTGATGGAAACTGTAGGAGTCTTTGTTTCGCACGAAACTTGAATGACATATTATAGGGATACAATGATGAATTTTCACATATTCATTTTTTCAAAATATTTAAAAATTGGAAAAATTGGACTGGGGAGTCAAATTAGCTACCCCATGAAGCAGTCCCATTTTACGCATATAAATATGGGTTTAACGAGGTTGCCTGTTGGCATCCCCGCTCCATATTTCGACAGTTTTTTTTATTTTTTTTTTGAAAAATGCCGTTATTGTAACATTCCGGCATAGGTCCCCAATCCGTTATCGAGGAAACCTGACCCTAATAACTTGTTGAGTTCGAGCCAAAATGAATCCGTTGACAACCACCTAAAATGCTTATGCTCAAGTTGTCAAATAGTAATCTCCGCTACTTATAACTCACTCTCACACTTTGTGATTTTTAGATGTTAGACTATCTTTTGGGGTGTGGGTGGTACAACCTCCCCCACTTATATTCGCAACGTCCTCGTTGCGACATGGTCCATCACTTATTCCCAGTGACAGTGGCAGTTACACGCTCTTGGTAGCGGTTTTCTCCTATCTCTTTGAAGGAGTGGCTCCACCTCTCGGGTAGCCCTTTCCACTATCAGGGGAAAATTGGCTATGATACCATCTGTAACGTCTCAGGATAAGTCTCCAGTCCGTTACCGAGGAAAACTGCCCATGATAACTTGTTGGATTCAGACCCAAATTGATTCATTAAAAATCACCCAAAATGCTTAAGCCCAAGTTGTCAAGTAGTAATCCCCGCTACTTATAATTCACTCTCACACTTTTGTGAGTTTTAGATGTGGGAATATGTTTGGGGATATGTGTGTTACAACCTCCCCCACTTATATTCACAACGTCCTCGTTGCGACATAGCCAACTACTTGTTTCCATTGACAATTGCGGCTGCACGCTCTTGGCTTAGATCCCTTCGGGTAGTCCTTTCCACTATCAGATGGAACCTGCTCTGATAAAATTCATAACATCATGGGCTTAGTCTTCCGTACGTTATCGAAGAAAATTAGCCATGAAAACTTGTTGGGTTTGGACTCAAATGGATCCGTTGACAACCACCCAAAATACTTAAGTTCAAGTTGATCCCCACCACTTATAACTCACTCCCACACTTTGTGAGTTTTAGATGTGGAACTATCTTTTAAGGGTGTGAGTGTTATAGTCATGTATTGTCATCACTATATTCTTCTAATATGTCATTCTAATTTGTTGAAAACAGAGTCTCCTATGCGTTCCATGTAAGCATGCAATTTTAACGATCATATAATTGTTGTAATCAACATGTTTTAGATGGAGGACGTAGGATTCTCTGTTTCTAAAGAAGGATATAGTGATAAAAATACATGATAGTATTTTTCAAAAAACAAAAAAAAATCACCAAAATATAAGGTATGGGCAGCCAACGGACAGCCTCGTTAAACCCTATAAATATAGTTGCGTGTACTTATTAATTTGTATATGACAGCATTTTATGTCTTCTCTAATCTGATTTAATTTAATAATAATTATAGGATATTTATTGCTATTATATTTATTTATCACATTGGCCGTCCAACACATGCATTTAAGCTTTTCTAAACTCCGCATGTGGTCAGTATTCGTTCTATATTTCTACTTCATGTTAAGGATATGCTACGAATATTTGCACCTCTCTCCATGTGCATACTAAGAGCCACACCTATATTTTAGATGTTCTAAGAATATGGTAACATTTGTTTTTCATCTATATTTACATGTCTACCTATCTACGCTATGATAATATATGCATTCTGCATTTATAATTTCAAAATATTATCATAAATTTGATAAATTAAATAGCAGTTTAGTTCGTACATGATCTTTTAGCCTTAGAATCAGTTCATATGTCAACTATGATATATAAATTATAGAAAATTATATAAGATCAGACCGAGTCGAAAATCCAAACCCAGAAACATGGATCATGTGCCTTCGAAAATATGCCGTGCAGTCGGGTCGGGTTTTTATCAGGGCAAGGCCCATGCTGAACCTATAAGCAAGGGGACACGAATCGTATGCAGTACTGTAGACTCTGCAGTAACCACACGAGCCGCTCGATCTTGATCGAGCGGTTCGCACGAATTTGCACAGTACGAGCCTACAAAAAGTACGAATTCATGCGAAGCGCTCAATCAAGATTGAGCGGCTCGCGCGGTTACTGCAGATATTGCAGTACTGCAGAGGATCCTCTCGCATAGCCAAGGAACCACAAGAGAGATTTTCAGCATAGTTTTCAAAGCAAATAACAGGTAAAATCCCTAAAAATCTGATGGTAGTCTATCCGATCCGTAATCTTTGAAGTTGCCCATCTATTTGTGCTAACCAACAGATTTGATCCAATTTCAACATCTCCCCCATCGGCAACGTTCCCCAATACGTATTGGTAAACATCATTTACTCTAGTATGCACAGTCTGCTGAATATTGATGACGATCCCTAGTGTGCGACTTCCTTCCAGGTCCAGATTCTCTGCAAGCAAGACTGTGCAGAGCTCAAGCATGCGATCGTCGTCTCAGAGGCCTTCCACGATGCAGTAAGTAACGCTCTCTCTACAAAGGCCCAGTGCAGAAATCCTTCTTTTCTTATTCTGTGATATCTTACAGGTCCTCGTGGCGAGGAAGTTGCACTTCAACCTCTCAACCCCGCCACCGAGGACGGATAACAGTTGCCTTCACAGGTCCTGTTTGCTTTTGTTTTAGAATATCGTGGCAATGTCTACAACTTTACGGTCTAGTTATGTGTTCTTTCTGTTGAATTTGTCTGCAGAGTCGATGATGCCGGATCTCTTCAGGCGTCCGCACTGAGATTGCAGCAAAAGAAACCTCGGAAGCACCTCCTTTCGTTCCAGTAGACGATCGTACGAGACAACCGAATCCCGAGCTTGGATGGAAAGCCGAGCATCATTGCGATCCTGGCAGATGCAGGTCCCTGTCTCGTTGAAGTAGACAAATCATGCAGGTGTTTTAATCATTTGAACTCCTGTTGCTTTGTGCAGAAGTCCTGTTCTTTGAGATCGATCACTGCAATGGACCCTTTAAGAAATGTTTCTCTACACGAGACTTGTTTATCGACTTGTGTTAAACTTTCTTTCTTTTTGAAGATAAACTCCATAGAACTATAGTTGGTTGAAAATCGAAGAGGTTTACATATATATCAGTGGCCGAAAGATTTTAGGGTGATTGAGGTTTTCACACTTGCAGAAGGAATTGACGAATTTACTGACGCTGAGTAAAATTCCTTCTCACCACAACATGCAGGACATTTCCTATAATCTCACTAACTGTGTTTTGCATGAACGATCCTCGTGTACCTTTTGCTGGAATGCTCTCTCCAATGAATAACATGATGATTGCATTTTTGACTCGCTTTATAATATTCTCAAACAATCCCCTTATCGTCATGATGATCGGTTCCTTGCTATGTGAATGAGTTTAGAAGTATATTTCTTTGTTTGTACTGTGATAAATTCTTTACCTTCCACATTTGCAGATTTCCATCTCCGACCTTAACTTGAGAATTATGTCATTTCTCAAAGCTCACAAATGCATCTTTGTTTCACGTCATGTAATTACTGCAATCACTATCCAAATATTAAATATCCTTAGAATCTTCTTTAGTATTCATGCAAGAACAAAATAATAGAATTCAAGTCTCATATTTTGCTATATAATTGAACTCATCTTTTTGAAACCAACAGTTGCTTTAAGAGTTATTTGCAATCTTACACTTTGTGTATCATAATCTATAATTATTAGATTTATGATTATCTTTCTTTCAAATAATGCAACGAGTAGAAACTTGTCTTGTACCTGAAGCTTTTTTATTATATCCCCTCTTTTGATGTTCAAATGTCTTTATTTTTGTATGATCCATAACTTCCATTATTCGCTTGTCTCTTGCATATTGTCCCTTCTTTGCTTATCATGATCCACATTCTTGGCTTTAGAGATGCTCATTTTTATTTGAAATACTTGCTCCAAGGTTTAAGTAGTAAACTTACTAATTCTTTGCTCATATACTTCAATTAGCTTATTAATTAATATATAAATAGAAAATAAATCTTTATATTCTTTAATAGCAGTAACAATATTATCAAACTTAACATTCAAGCATATTATTATTTTTTCAACAATCTTCTTATATGCAATATTATCTCCTTAGCTTCAAATTTTATTCATAATAATAAAAACTTTTGAAAAGAACACTTAGATAATTTCCCCATCTTTCATTAAAAAGTTACCAAAATTTATCCATAAAGATTGAAGTTTGATAGAAATTACCTTCGTAGATCATTGAAACTCTTTCTTTAAAATCTATCACGCTTCTTTAGATCTAATTGCTCCAGAATTGAAAGAAAAGATAGATTTACTTACTCCTTGTTGGATGAAAAAAATGTCATTTGCATTTTCTTCGTGTTCTCCTTGTGTTCTTTCTTCTTTCCTTCACTTAATGAAGTAAGTGCATTTGCATCTTTAGCCTCTTCATAATCTTATATGACAAGATCCCACAAGTCTTGTGAGATGAAGAGTCTTCATTTGACGACTTCAATAATCATACCATTGCTCATCGAATATAGGAATGTAGTTTTGGATGTATTTGAGTAAATATGTGTTGGAGGTGGATACCATGTGGTATGGAAAATTAAAAAAAAGTTTCAACAAAAATGTAAGTATGAATAAGCTCTGATATCAAACTTGTCGGGGAAGCGAAAGATGATGGTGGATCAAAAGCAAATTAGGAGAGTAAATATGGATCAATGGATAAGGTAGAATAGAAACTTATAAACTTCTTTTCACTAAGAACTTAAAACTTGCATATAATACTTTAACTTTTACAAGGGGACTTACAATATTTACAAAAAGGGAAGAATAACTTACAATACTTAGAAAGATGAGCACATTTGTGGACTCTAATGGTAGTAGTGGATATGTTGTACTTCTTGTTGTGATGGTGTCAAATGAGAAACCCTTGACTGCTGTTTATAAACCATCCAAGAGGGTAGAGATATTATGAAAGAAAGATGTCGAATCACCTTTCATTCTCCTCCTTTATAGAAATATCAAAATCTTTTGATGAAAGGTGGAAAAACATCTAGATATTTTTCTCACCTATCTCTCTTTTAGAATCTTCTCTCCAAGTGTGTCTCCCTCTCTTAATAATTATTTGAGTGGAGGACTTTAGGCCCATGTAGGTAACTTTATATTTATGTGGGTAGAAGATTGTATGCCCAAGTGTGCAAGGACTCATTGCAATAATAGTTCCTTATGGACAAATGACAAATTGGATTTTCAAGTACCTTCTCACACCACTTATATGTAGAAAATCATGTCATCTGTGTATGAAAATAGAAAAGAGTGATTGGTTCAATCTTTTCATACTCCAAGCTTTCATTTACCATGCCATCTACAAGATCTCTATTCGAAATCTTGTCATCCGAGCGACATCGAAAGAAAAACTGGCTCAATGTAGTATACGACGTTAGATTTGACCCTCCACATATTTCACATAAGAGTAAATAGTAGTTAGTTCTAGGTGTAAGAACTAAGAAGACACTTTCATGTTAGGCATGGACGTATTTATTGAAGAATTTTTTTGTAAGATCTCCCCTCTAATCTTTTAATTTGAAGGGATTCTTTTTTGAAGATACAACCATATCCCCAATTCACCATGCCAAAAGAGGCTTTTAAGTTTTAAGGATTAATCACCTCTTAATTATCCATGCCAAAATCCATGCCACCATAACCATTTGCAGCATCAGTCACCACTTCGATACTCAATTGAAAAGCATAGGATCTAGACACCAAGTCCCCTTCCTTCTTTGGTTTGTACACCTCCTCACACTTCACCAATCAAATGTGAATTCCCCTTTTGCCACTCCCCATCAAGCTACTTTGCATTCTTCACATGTATCCTGAAAATGGACAAGTAGAACAGATGCATGGAAGAGAAAACCACTCCCAACAACTCAAGGTGTCCACCCTTGGACAACACGTTTAACTTCTAATCATATTTGGTCTCATGTTATTGGCAAAGTTCAAAAGGGTGCAAGCTTAAAAAACTCATATTTTCTAAATATAAAAGTAATTTTTTTATTGCATATATTTTTAAAGAATAAATCAGATTAGGTTAATAATTGACAAGATTAAAGTATCAATAGGATATCAATCGGATTATCTCAAATAAATTTTGCATTACAAAACTTTCTAAAAACAAAAAAAGAGATACTAAACTGTATTTTTCATTAGTAAGTCAACTAGTTGAGCCGGCTTTTCGGTTGGATTAACGTCGAACTTGCCAATTATTGCAAGCATAAGATCTGTTATGCTACTGGAGTTGTCCTGCAGTAGTAATCAGGCTAGCCGAAAGCTTTGGCCTCACTTACAATTCCCCATCATGGGAAATCTCCATACCAAATCATTGCCATTGTGGAGCAGAGTACTCCATGTAGGCATTGGGGGATATTTCTTTGGGAATCAATCGTCTGCTGCAATGGGAAGCTAACAGACTTTGCAGTACCCATTTGAGTCGTTCGATCTTTCACGTTATTTTGCACGGTACATGCCTACAAAAAATGCAAAATCACGTGAACCGCTCGATCGAGATCGAGTAGCTCAAATGGGTTCTGCAGAGTCTACTGGACTTCCCATTGCCGCAGACGATCCATTTCCTACTGATGTCTTTTCCACTTCTATACCCATCACCAACGTCCATTTATCTCATCAAATTCCATCAACACCAAGTATACTCTAAAATAAAAGCAACAGACAGTCATAACATTTTGTAACAGAACATACTAAAAACTAGATTACTAGCATTCAATATCAGAAGTCTTCTTTACTTGAGAACAGAAGAACACTTCTGTTAGCCGGAATTTTGGCAAAAAAAATACTACAAATTTAAGGCAGAAGCGATCATATCACCCCACAAATATACATACATAGAGATAAACAGACACAAGATTTCATAATTCCTAAATCAAAGCAGCTCTCAAGCTAAATCTACTCGAAAAACAACAAGTGCAGAGCCTCGAGATGTACCAGGAATCCACGATCCAATGGAGTCCATTCAGGAATCGAGAGGAACGGCCTCGATGAGCCTGGAGAAGTAGAACTGCGTGGTGATGAGGCCTCTCTTGGAGACCTTCCAGCCGACCTTCTCCAGCGCCCTCTCCACGTCCTTCTCCGCGTGCAGGTACGCCCTCGTGGCCTTGGACGGGCCCGGGAACAGCTCCCCGACCCTCTTCAGGAGGTCGTAGTAGAGCGTCTTCGGCGCGAAGCTCAGAACCAGCCTCCTCTCCGCCAGGGACGCGAGGTGCGCGATCATGCCGTCCGCCTTGCTCTGCGGGTAGTGTATCAGCACGTCCAGGCACACCACCGTGTTGTACCTCCCCTGCAGAGACTCCAGATCCGACACCTCGAATTTTGGGACGGGGGCGCCTTCGGGGAGCCGATCCTGAGCGTTCCTGCGGGCCTCGTCCACCATCGCGGCGGAGATGTCGCTGGCGGAGACCAAGGCGCCCTCGGAGGCCAGAGGGATGGAGAGGCTGCCCGTGCCGCAGCCGGCGTCGCAGATGGTGACGCCCTCGAGGGAGCCGCCGTCGCGGAGCATCGAGAGGGTGGACTCCACCGTCTGGGCGTGGCCAAGGCGGATGTCGAGCTGGACCTTGTTGACGTCGGAGGTGGAGCCGCCGTAGATCTTCTTCCATCTCTGGAAGCCGGTGTTGTTGAAGTACTCGCGGACGACTTCCTTGTCGCCGCCGCCGACCTCCTCAGCCTGGAGTCGGCGGCGGCGGTCGGGATCGGCGAGGGAGACGGCGGCGGCGAGGGCGGCGAGGGAGCCGGTTCCGAGGAGGGTGAGGGCGGCGGAGGGGGAGTCGGCCGAGGGGAGGGCGTCGGAGAGGAAGGTGGGGAGGGCGAGGGTGCGGGTAGTGGTGGTGGTGGGTCTGGCGGAGCGGCGGAGGGTGTGGAAGGGAGAGGTGGAGGGGAGGAGGGCCGTGAAGGACGCCATTGGTGTCGGGGAGTTGGAGCTCAAGTTCGTGGGTGTGGTGATGTGTATAAGGCGGGGAAGGGGATCGCCCTATCCTTTGGGAGATTTCCCTCTATTTTTATTTTATCTTATATCTAATCTCTTTAGTAAGGATTTTTACGTGCAGAAAGAAAACCACGTGGAAGGCAGCAACGATTTACGAAGCTTTTTTTTGCAGACCTGTGATGGGCTAAATGGGCGCATGCATAGGCCGACATGTCGGTTGTGTTTTGAAAGCAGCTCATACATAGTAGCAAATTATTCTTGAGTATATTTGGAAATGCTTCTACTTCTGCTTATTTTTTCTGAATTCACTCATGAAATTTGGATCTTGAATTTTTACGTGGGAAGGCATATATTGTTCGAATCATGGGAGTATTTAAGTCAAAAATTACTTCAACTAAATGGTGCTACATACCAAATAATTTGAATATTTGTTGTTAGATTCATTAATTTTAAATTTATAATAACAAATATCATTTATTATGAAAAATCTACGTAACGATGATTATTTGTTGATTTCTTGTTTCAAAATTTGTATTAATATTACTAATGTAGAAACAAGAATTTTTTTGGAAAAGAAAACAAATAATTATTGTTAAATGATTGGTTGAATAATTATTGTTAACTGATTGGTTGCCTATGATATATCAATAAATATGACATTCATAAGCCATTGTTAGAATAAAAAATAATTTTAAATGTAAAAATAGCGTATACATGAGTAAAATTACACAAAAATCTTTGAAATTTATATTCAAATTCAATGTAGTCAATAAACTTTTAAAAATCACAACGTGATATCTAATTTTTTGAGTAAGTTTCAATGTAGTACTTCGGTTATTGTTTCCGTTAAATGAGGTTATCTCACTTATAGACTACTTCCCTTGTATATAGACTCTATGAAATTAGATTTTACCGTGGTAAATCTATGCAGTTATATTGGATTAATATTTGTTTTAATTGGAAAAAGTTTCTACACATAAGAAACCTTTCTCTCCCTTTATGTTCTTTCACCGCGATTGCGACCACGTTCTTCTCCTCTTAGCTGTGATTCTCTAAGGTGCTTTCGAGGATGATCTCGTCAGTGTGCATGGACGACGATTGTGTGCCGTCATATCCTGAGAGCGGATCATCAGTACCCTTTGCATCGGTATTGTGGTGGTGATATCCTCTCTAAGGACAGTATATTACATTGATGCTTCAGTGATTTCTAATCTAATTTATTTACTATTTTGTTTGCCACAATTTGTTTGCTGCTTTATCTTTTCTGGATATCGTCCTAATGTTTAATTTTACTAAATAAAGTGATTCCTTTATTCATTTTGTAATCTGATTATGAATCAGAAATGCATGACTCTTATCTTGTTAATCAGTATTTGCATTCATATTGATTCGTATGAATATAAAAAAATATTATTTAATGTATGTTTTAATGATCTTGTTAACAACAATTTAGAGAGGAGATCGGGAATCGGGTTTATAACTATGCCAAATACCTTGTCTAAATCGAGGGTGGATATGACCAAGATCCTTGAAAAAATTGGTGGTCAAAATTTCATGTGTTGGCAATTATGCATAAAAATCCGATTAACTACATAGGGTTAAACTCGATGCTTGAATATTAATTCCCTATAGTGGAAAAGGAAAATACCTCATCTGCTAAATAGAAGACACAATTTGTGTGGAAGGAACTTGATCGTATATGTCATAATTACATCGTGATAGCTCTGTCCAATACATTGCTTGACGTATATTGTTCGTCCACGCAAGCGGTGAAGCGGTTATGGAAAGAATCGGATCGAAAGTATAACATCGAGGATCTCGGTATAGAGAAATACTCCATCGCTAAGTTCTTAAAGTTTTCCATGGTCTAAGGGAGGTCGGTTTTTGAACAGGCACATCCAGTTTTTATTTATGCACCATGGTTTAGAAGATGTTGAGATGAAACTTCCAGAAAAATTTCAAGTCATGTGCATCATAGAAAAATTCCTCGAATCTTGGGAAGACTTTGATATGACACTGAAATACAGAAAGATGAAGATTTTTATGGATGACTTGATGATGACAATTGCCGTAGAGGAGGAATACATGAAACAAAACCATGTGATTCCTATTGATGTTCAGGATAACGATAATTTCATGATCTTGAAGGACAAAAAGAATTAAGGAAAGGGTAGTAACAACAATAAATAAAATCAAAGGGCGTAATCCATAAAAAGGCAAAGAATAACTAATGGCACCGTAATCAGATTGGTCATTGGAAGAAGGATTGTTCATCCTTAGGCTCAATCAAATATTGCATATGGGAGTCCTCAAGTGAACATGATTACTACGAGACATGGGACTAGAGAGGGGTATGTCTCTGTAAAGCATGAACTATACCATAACCAAAACACTAATGAGTGGCTCATGGATACGATAACCAATATACATATTTGTTTTGACATAACCTTGTTTTCTTCTTATCATACCTGTAGTGGGGGACTGTGAAGATGAGGAATGATTCTGTAGCCATGGTGCTAAGTCGAGACAAATCAACTTAAGGTTCTCCTTTGGATGCATCTGGACTTTGCCTAAGGTGTTGCATGTCCCTGACATAAAGAAGAATGTTTTACATCTCTCCATATTAGTTAGAAATAGTTTTGAGTTGAACTTTAAATGCAATAAAGCTGTCATTCTGAGGCATTGTACTTTTATGAAAAAGACTATTTGACATATTTTGATTTGTTATTAAAAATTAGATGTGATCAGTAAACATTGATTATGTAAATGTTTTAAATTTTGAATGTTCTAATTCTGTGTCTCATGTTGTTAATAATTTAGAATCTTGTGATCCATGACATGGTAGATTGGGACATATGAACTTGAACTCGATTAAAAGAGTGATGAATTTAGAGCCAACACACTGTTGATAATGTTAGTAACTAATGAGATGCATAATTGCCTCACTGAACAGTGCTTGGTCGTCCCTTTATTTATAGTCACTTGTGGTTATAATAAATCCCATATTTCTCTCAACACTCACCTCTCTCTATTTACATTCATAGATCCATTGTTTTAGGAAGGAGAGAAGATCTTTACATCTGAATGAGTACACTTGTTTGAATAAGTATACCCTACGTTTAATACCCCCCTCAATCAGCATATCCGAGGTGATGCCTTATTAATAGACCCCTAGTTGTGTTTGCAATAGACTGAAATCCTTGACGTAGAAGAAGTTTTGTCATAATATCTGCAAGTTGATCTTTTGTATATATAAATTTTACTTGTAATTGTCCTTTTGCACCTTGTTCTCGAACAAAGTGATAATATGCTCAATGTATTTTGTTCTTGCATGGAATAATAGATTGGCAGAGATATACGTAACACCAATATTGTCACAGCATAAAGTTGGGCGAGTGTGGGGAAGAACATTGAGTTATTGAAGTAAACTTTGAAGCCAAATTAATTATGTAGTGGCATTTGCAACCGCTTTATATTTTGACTCGGTTGAGGAATGTGAGACTGTTGGTTGTTTCTTCGAGGACCAAGAAATGAGATTTTGTCCAAGAAAGATGAGATGACCTCCATTTGATCGTCGATCTTCCGATGATCCAGCCCAATCCGCATATGAGCATGAATGTTAGAGTTGGTAGCTCGACGAATATGAAGACTTGATGTAATATCCCTTTTAAGAACCTTAGAATGCATTTGACATGTTCCCAATGATTTTCTGTAGGATTATTTATAAATTGACATGTCATGTGATAGCAAAAGAGATGTCCGGTCTGCTTAATAATAAGTATTGTAGAGCTCCAATCATTTGCCTATATGGAGTTGGATCTTTAAATGGTATCCCTTGAGATGAGAGTTCTATTGATGTTGCCGCTGGAATCAAGACATGTTTGCAGTCTTTTATATTGGCCTTTTGTAATAAATTAAATATGTACTTTTGTCGGGAAAAAATAAGTCAGTATTGATATGCTTGACTTCGATGCCAAGGGAATAATGTAGTTCTCCTATGTCACGGAATTGGAATTCTTCGCCAACTTTTCCTAATATCCAGCTGATCTTTGATGGTAAGTTTCCTGTAATTACGATGTCATCTACATAGATGAGAATATATAAAAGAGTGCCATTGCAGTGGTGCACAAACAAGGAAACATCTGTTTTAGAGGGTATGAAGCTAAGATTTTGTAGGAATCGATTCAAGCGATTGAACCATACCCTTGGTGCTTGTTTAATGCCATAAAGTGATCTTTGTAGTTGACAAACATGGTGTGGATTGTTTGTATCAATAAAATCAGGAGGTTGCGTCATATATACAATTTCATTCAGAAACCCATTTAAAAGGCATTGCTAATATCAATCTATCGAAGTTCCCAACATTGTGTTGTTGCAGTAGAGAGCATTGCGCGTATTATTGTGGGCTTCACAATTGGACTAGATGTATCTGTATAATTAATTCCTTCTCGTTGATTGTACTCTTTTGCAACTAGATGAGATTTGTAGTGATCTATCTGACCATATGGTTTGAGTTTTAGACAAAAATCCATTTAAAACCAACAACATTCATATTTTCCTTGTAACGTATTAGATTCCATGTATTCTTGGTTAGGAGGGCATTGTATTCTTCAGTCATAGCATTTCTCCAATTTGAATCCTTGCTAGCTTGAGAATAGCAAGTAGGCTCAGTTTCATTTGCTATCGATGCCAAAAGAGATGCGAGAATGGAATGATTCGAGTGCCTCCATATCCCAGCAAGTTCATGATAATTTGGACGACCTTTTTGATGAAGTTGATGACCATGACTTGCTTTCTGTAGCCATCTTCCTTCACTTGAAGTGTTTGGAAAAGGTATGTCACTTGTTATTGGTAGTGGATTTTGTGGTTCAGTCCTGATTGTTGGAGAGGAATTTATAGTGTAACACCCCGTAATTTTCAGATTTTTCTGAAGTTTTTAAAACCTATTCAATATTATACTCAAAAGAAGCGTCTCGTCGCAAGCTTTCCAACGAGCCCAAAAACACGAAATTCCGAGTCCGGATGTGAGAGATATGCCTGTTTTGGTGAAGAGGGGTTATGGTTTTTGAGAGAATTAAGGGTTACGGGTTTTGGTGAATTAATTTCGAATTAGGGTTGTTTTAGGGTTTTTAAAACTAATGTTTTAATCCCCAACTATATAAAGATCCACACCCTTCATCTCCCCTCATTCCTACTCCTTTTCCAAACCCTAACCCATCCTTTCTTCCTCCCCAAGTCATTTTCTTATCTCTTTTTCCATCTCCGTCTTCAGAGAATCAAGGAGAGAACGGTGTCACCACCGTTATCAAAAACTCTCGAAGTCTCGTAGACTCGCAACAAGAAGAAGACGAGGAGGGCCATCGCAAGGGAAAAGCATCCCTCTCATCGGATTCATGATCGGCTATCGAGCCCGGGGATCAAAGACGTGCACGAGTATAGGTAACGGATCTTGCCCTTCTCCCTTTTCTTTCGCATATGTTGCGATATTGGAGAATGTGGTTTTGGGGATTGATTGCTTGATTTTGATCCGACCCCAGGATCTCCCCTTGTTGTTGGTTTATCGCATTTTTTCGTGGTTTCATGCGATAACTAGTATGAGTTACTCTTTTTTCTAGATGATTTATCTTGATAGCAAGAATGATTTGGTATCTTAAAATGTGTTGATTGTTAGAGAGTATTGTATGAAGATGAGTTTGTGGTTTCCGTTAAGAAGAGAGTCTCGGATTAATCATTAACGAGTGTAAATCTGGGTTATTAGTCCTTGTTATATACGTGATCATACTTGGCATATTACCTCCTTATAATTAAATGATTTTTTTTTGTTGGACTTATGATATTAGAAGGTTATGATTAAAATCTTGCCGTAGGATTTGTTAGTGGGGATCGACTTCCATGCCGTGATTATGGCTGTGTTGTTGGAAATTTTCTTTAGTTAAATATTGTTAAATATTGTTAAATATACATTACACGTAGTTATCCTTTTTTTGTAAGATTGACTAACAAATCTCTTTTTTTTGTTACGTTAAATCTCATCAATCCTGTACCCTTTCCTTTCTAAATGCCATGCCGTTAATTATTTCTTTATTGTTATTGTCACATATTTAAATACTTGCATTAGTCCTTCATTATATATATCAGATTCTTTTAATCTTGAACTAACATCCACGTTAAGCTAACACTGTCCAGTGCACAAGTGATGTTGAAATTCATGCTCATGTGTATCACATATGTCGGTCAATGCTCGTTGTTGCCAGTTTTTCTTTAGTTGATCGGAAAACTTTGTGAAAATGCTATTATAGAATTAACGTATATAATTATATCAGTCGGGTTAAGTGTAATTTGTTTATATCGTGAGTGATATTACACGATGAGTATCTCACCATTCAAGTTGTGTGTAAAATTAGTGATGGAGAGATATAGGTCAGAGTGCTCGGTTCAGGCATATGGAAACCCGATTTCGAGAGGAGCTAAATGTGTTGGACATCGAGTATGTTGCATGTGGGTACACTCCTTGATGATTTATGGCGTATTACTGAAATTGGGTCCGAGTGTCTTATATATCTTCGGTTCGATTTGTAGACCAATTGAAACTAATTTGTCTAAAAAAAAGGAGAAGGGCAATGCATCATGGAAGTATGTTACATATGCGAGTATACTTAAGATCGAACATTAATGGCACGAATGGTGACCAAGGGTCGTATATTCTAATGTTTTAAGTGGAGTGCTAAGATGCATCGTTGAATACTGAGATGAATTAGTTTAGAGCAAGTTTATTAACAATATTCATGATGAGATGAAAAGATAAATACTACAAGGTGGGTGCACACCCTTGTAGTCCGGTTGAGCCAACAGTGAGTCACCCCCACTCGAGGGGCATCACAGAGTGGGGTGGTGGTAGGTACTCTGGTGGAATTGAGGTGGATGCACGTGTGAATCGCATTTACGGATCCGTTTTGTTACATTTTTTTGAGCGAGCGAGACTCCTCCGGCAGACTCGGTTGACGGAGTTACGACTCTTCGGGCTATATGCTCCCTGTCCCGAGTGTTAGAGTACTACCAACTAGACTAACTGAAGGATCGCGTTTGCGCACGGGTTTTAGGCTGCACTATGAATGGCGTGTTGCAGACTTCAATCCTAGTGTAGGCTTTCTCCTTTGACAAACGAGCCCGGGATAAGTAAATGAGAATATGAATATAGATATGTCAAAGAATTGGTTTTGATCGCATATGCGTAACAGGCCTAGAATATAAGTGATTATATAATGCTAGATGCTTTTAGAATGTTCTCTTCTACACTTGTTAAGTTACTGCAATTGCATTACCTACCTATAGTCTGTTGATTTTAATTGTTTTATCCTTACTGAGTCAGTTGACTCATAAGTTACATTCTTTGGAAATCCAAAGGAAGTGTAGAGCAGGAGACAGAGGCTCACATCTTTGGTGGTGCATCTGCAGGACGTTGTTAAGGTTGAGGAGCAGTCCTTAGTAGTTTTGTTATCCTTCCTTTCCGATTATTTAATTATGATGTAATAAAGAGACTTTCAAGACTGATGGCTATCCATATGAGGACTTTGTTATCAGTGGAAACTTAGATTTTTCTTTCCTTATCTTGTATAAATGGTATATCATGCAGGTTGTTTATGATTGTTGTTGGGTAATATTGATAATAGATGTTGAGATGCGCTCCCGTCGAGGCGGGGCGTTTCATTTGGTATCAGAGCCCAATTACCCCATCAGTTATAGACAACTGTATGGTAGGAGAAATACCATTGTACATTAGACAAGTAGTCTTCTGACTACTGTCAAAAAAAAATGATCAAGGTTGACAAATGACCTCTTCTCTTGGATCTAATCACAATTCCCTTTTTATTTCTACTCATGCAGATCATGCCGCCTCGTATGTATCAGACTGCATAGCAATTGGCTGCGATGATGGCGATGCTGCAGGATGTGCAGCAGAGACAGCTTATGCTCGAGGAGCGATTATCGAGATCTACGCCCGAAGGGGGTCTGGAATGGGTGGGGGAGACGGTGATCCACCACCGCCCCCACCTCCTCCTCCTCCCCCCTCGCCGCTGCCACCGCGACAAGAGGACATATTTTCAAAATATCGCAAGGAGAAGTCCGGAGTTTCTGGGCAATACAAGCCCAGATGTGGCAGAGAGGTGGCTGAAGCGTGTAGAAAAGATATTTCGTACCATACATGTACCGGATGAGGAGAAGGTTACCCTTGCCACTTACTCCTTAGCAGGCTATGCTGAGGAATGGTGGAGTTCTATGGAGCCGCAGATTACAACGCCAGTTACTTGGGAGAAATTTACTGAGGCGTTCCGGGAGCATTTCTATCCGCAATACTGGCTAGAGCAGCGCCGCGTGGAGTTGACACTACTCGAGCAAGGGAACACGACTGTGACTGCTTATCTAAACAGGTTCACGGAGTTGCTGAAGTATGCTGCTAACACTGTACCGACTGAGGCTGACAAAGCATTCAAGTTCTTTCCAGGTCTCCGTAAGGAAATTCGCGAGAGACTAGTACCCCTTATATTGGTTACTATGAAGGAAGTGGTTGATGTTGCATCACGAGTGGAGGAGGACTTGCGTGAAGGCAGGTCAGTACAAACCAGGCAAGGAGGATCGAGCTATTATGGGAAGACTGCTCGTAGTGGTCGTTCGACAGCACGAAGAGGACAATGTATCCACCCCTACAGGCATGGCATGTCTACCAGGTCCGCACATGGAGGAGTTCCTACCTTTGGGCAAGCACTTTCCGAGCCATCACGAGCAGCACATCCTATGGTGAACAGCATAACCGATGCACGTGTTTGCTACCGATGCAACCAAGAGGGACACATCAGGTCCAACTGTCCGTTGGGAGCTTCACATATGCGAGGTATTGTACGAGGGGGGCGTCCGCAGCACCAGGGACGTGGTTCTACCTCTCGTGGTGGCAGGGGACATCACCAACCAGACTCGAGGCACGACAGGTTCCAGTGGGTCACGAAGAGAAGGACAACTCCATGCCATCACGGATGGGCAAGCACATGCTTCGGGATCAGTAGTACGAGGTATGATTTCCGTAGGCGACTTTACAGCTCATGCTCTTTTTGACTCGGGTGCATCTCATTCCTTCGTATCATGGAGTTTTGCGGATACCTTAGGCCGAGAGCCTACTGTAGTTTCAGACCCTTATCTTATTAAGGGACCTGGAGGTCAGGTGTTTGTTGTACATCGGGTGTTTCCCGATTGCCCGGTCTATATTGGAGGTTATATGCTCGAGGCCTACTTGCTGCTTATTCAGATGGAGGATTTTGATGTTATTTTCGGCATGGACTGGCTTGAGAATCACCACACATGTTTAGACTGTTTCCAAAAACAGATTATTTTCAGGATTCCTGAGCTACAAGAATTCATATTTGATGGAAGCATCTCGTCGAGAGGGGTAACCTGCATATCAGCATTGCAAGCTCATCGCCTGCTATCTCAAGGGTGTGAAGGATTTATTGCTCACGTCATTGGGAATCAAACTCTCATGGAAGGAATAGAGGATGTTGAAATAGTAAAGAACTTTCCGGATGTATTTCCTGCAGATTTGCCTGGGCTTCCCCCACCTCGTGAGGTGGAGTTCGAGATTTCTATCATTCCAGGAACTCAACCAATATCCATGACACCATACAGGATGGCACCAGCTGAGCTGAAGGAACTCAAGGTGCAGTTACAAGAACTGCTGGAGAAAGGTTTCATACGCCCTAGTACATCTCCATGGGGAGCGCCTGTCCTTTTTGTTAAGAAGAAGGATGGATCTATACACATGTGTATAGATTATCGACAATTGAATAAAGTAACAATCAAGAATCGTTACCCTTTGCCACGCATTGACGATCTATTTGATCTGCTACAAGGGTCATCCATCTTCTCCAAGATTGATCTGCGGTCTGGTTATCACCAACTACGTATTCGGGATGTGGACATACCAAAGTCTGCCTTCAGAACCAGATATGGTCACTATGAGTTCTTGGTGATGCCCTTTGGCTTGACAAATGCCCCAGCAGCATTCATGGACATGATGAATCGGGTGTTTCAGCCTTTCCTCGACACTTTGTTGTAGTTTTCATTGACGATGTCCTCATATACTCTCGAGATGAGAAGGAACATCGCACTCACTAACAGACAGTGTTGGAGACCTTACAGAGGCACAAGCTATATGCAAAGTTTAGTAAGTGTGAGTTTTGGCTTCAAGAAGTATCATTCTTAGGCCATGTTATCTCAGGTGCCAGGAGTGTCAGTGGATCCTGCAAAAATTGAAGCTGTCCTTAATTGGGAACGACCGAAGAACGTGACTGAGATCCGAAGCTTTCTTGGCTTAGCTGGTTACTACAGACGGTTTGTGAAGGGATTTTCTCAGATTGCCCTTCCCCTCACCCAGCTAACCAAGAAGGAGACGCCATATGCTTGGTCAGAAGAGTGTGAGAATAGCTTCAAGACATTGAAGGAAAGGCTCACTACAGCTCCCATCTTGACAATTCCGTCGGGTCCAGACGGATTCACAGTTTACACTAATGCATCAAAGGAGGGTCTGGGTGCGGTTTTGATGCAACATGGTAAGGTTGTTGCATATGGATCTAGACAGTTGAAGCCACATGAGAAAAATTACCCAACTCATGATATGGAACTAGCAGCAGTTATCTTTGCTCTTAAAATGTGGAGACATTACCTTTATGGTGTTGCTTTCGAAATCTTGACAGATCACAAGAGTCTCAAGCATTTTTTGATCAGAAGGAGCTCAATATGAGGCAAAGGAGATGGCTGGAGGGAATTCATGAGTTCTTTAGAAGTACAACTATGCCTCAGTTCTGCTTACCATCCACAGACCGACGGACAATCTGAGAGGATGATTCAGACACTGGAGGATCTTCTTCGAGCACGTGTGCTGGAGTGGAAAGGGTTGTGGAAGGACCATTTGCCGTTAGCAGAGTTTACGTATAATAACAGTTACCATGCCAGCATAGGTATGGCTCCTTTTGTAGCATTGTATGGAAGACGATGCTCTACACCTCTGAGTTGGCAGGAGATTGGACATAACCTTTTACATAAGGTAGAGTACTTGGAGGAGACTGCTAAGGCAATCAAGATAGCTCGGAAGAAATTGTTTACTGCACAGAGTAGGCAAAAGAGCTATAGCGATAGCCGACGCACTGATCTTAGCTTTGAGGTTGGAGATTTTGTCTTCTTGAGAGTTTCTCCCATGAAGGGAGTTCAGCGATTTGGAGTGAAGGAAAGTTAGCACCCCGGTTTGTCGGACCGTTCGAGATTCTCGACAAGATTGGTAAAGTTGCGTACAGGATTGCTCTTCCTCCTCACCTTGCTAGTGTGCATGATGTTTTTCATATCTCCAACTTGAGAAAATATGTGCATGATCCATCGCATGTGACTAGTTATGATGACCTTCATGTGGATACTGACCTGAGTTATCCGGAGGAACCAGTTCGGATCATCGATCGTTCAGTGAAGAAGTTAAGGCACAAGGAGATACCCTTGGTGAAGATCCTTTGGAAACGACACAACTCCGAGGAGGCCACCTGGGAACCTGAGGCGGATATGCGACGGGACTATCCATACCTTTTTTAAGGTAATTTATAAGCTACTTTCATCCTTTTTAAGGTTGTTATCTTTTACTCGATAGGATCCGACCTTTAAGGTTGTTATGATTACACCTTTTGCATCCTAAGTCTCAGGGACGAGACTGTTTTTAAGGTTGTTATGATGTAACACCCCGTAATTTTCGGATTTTTCTGAAGTTTTAAAACCTATTCAATATTATACTCAAAAGAAGCGTCTCGTCGCAAGCTTTCCAACGAGCCTAAAAACGCGAAATTCCGAGTCCGGATGTGGGAGATATGCATGTTTTGGTGAAGAGGGGTTATGGTTTTGAGGGAAATTAAGGGTTACGAGTTTTGGTTAATTAATTTCGAATTAGGGTTGTTTTAGGGTTTTTAAAACTAATGTTTTAATCCCCAACTATATAAAGACCCACACCCTTCATCTCTCCTCATTCCTACTCCTTTTCCAAACCCTAACCCATCCTTTCTTCCTCCCCAAGTCATTTTCTTATCTCTTTTTCCATCTCCGTCTTCAGAGAATCAAGGAGAGAACGATGTCACCACCGTTATCAAAAACACTCGAAGTCTCGTAGACTCGCGACAAGAAGAAGACGAGGAGGGCCATCGCAAGGGAAAAAGCATCCCTCTCATCGGATTCGTGATCGGCTATCGAGCTTGGGGATCAAAGACGTGCACGAGTATAGGTAATGGATCTTGCCCTTCTCCCTTTTCTTTCGCATATGTTGCGATATTGGAGAATGTGGTTTTGGGGATTGATTGCTCGATTTTGATCCGACCCTAGGATCTCCTCTTGCTGTTGGTTTATCGCATTTTTTCGTGGTTTCATGCGATAACTAGTATGAGTTACTCTTTTTCTAGATGATTCATCTTGATAGCAAGAATGATTTGGTATCTTAAAATGTGTTGATTGTTAGAGAGTATTGTATGAAGATGAGTTTGTGGTTTCCGTTAAGAAGAGAGTCGGATTAATCATTAACGAGTGTAAATCTGGGTTATTAGTCCTTGTTATATACGTGATCATACTTGGCATATTACCTCCTTATAATTAAATGATTTTTTTGTTGGACTTATGATATTAGAAGGTTATGATTAAAATCTTGCCGTAGGATTTGTTAGTGGGGATCGACTTCCATGCCGTGATTATGGCTGTGTTGTTGGAAATTTTCTTTAGTTAAATATTGTTAAATATACATTACACGTAGTTATCCTTTTTTGCAAGATTGACTAACAAATCTCTTTTTTTGTTACGTTAAATCTCATCAATCCTGTACCCTTTCCTTTCTAAGTGCCATGCCGTTAATTATTTCTTTATTGTTATTGTCACATATTTAAATACTTGCATTAGTCCTTCATTATATATATATATCAGATTCTTTTAATCTTGAACTAACATCCACGTTAAGCTAACACTGTCCAGTGCACAAGGGATGTTGAAATTCATGCTCATGTGTATCACATATGTCGGTCAATGCTCGTTGTTGCCAGTTTTTCTTTAGTTGATCGGAAAACTTTGTGAAATGCTATTATAGAATTAACGTATATAATTATATCAGTCGGGTTAAGTGTAATTTGTTTATATCGTGAGTGGTATTACACGATGAGTATCTCACCATTCAAGTTGTGTGTAAAATTAGTGATGGAGAGATATAGGTCAGAGTGCTCGGTTCAGGCATATGGAAACCCGATTTCGGGAGGAGCTAAATGTGTTGGACATCGAGTATGTTGCATGTGGGTATACTCCTTGATGATTTATGACGTATTACTGAAATTGGGTCCGAGTGTCTTATATATCTTCGGTTCGATTTGTAGACCAATTGAAACTAATTTGTCTAAAAAAAAGGAGAAGGGCAATGCATCATGGAAGTAGGTTACATATGCGAGTATACTTAAGATCGAACATTAATGGCACGAATGGTGACCAAGGGTCGTATATTCTAATGTTCCAAGTGGAGTGCTAAGATGCATCGTTGAATACTGAGATGAATTAGTTTAGAGCAAGTTTATTAACAATATTCATGATGAGATGAAAAGATAAATACTACAAGGTGGGTGCACACCCTTGTAGTCCGGTTGAGCCAACAGTGAGTCACCCCCACTCGAGGGGCATCACAGAGTGGGGTGGTGGTAGGTAATCTGGTGGAATTGAGGTGGATGCACGTGTGCATCGCATTTACGGATCCGTTTTGTTACATTTTTTTGAGCGAGCGAGACTCCTCCGGCAGACTCGGTTGACGGAGTTACGACTCTTCGGGCTATATGCTCCCTGTCACGAGTTTTAGAGTACTACCAACTAGACTAACTGAGGGATCGCGTTTGCGCACGGGTTTTAGGCTGTACTATGAATGGCGTGTTGCAGACTTCATTCCTAGTGTAGGCTTTCTCCTTTGACAAACGAGCCCGGGATAAGTAAATGAGAATATGAATATAGATATGTCAAAGAATTGGTTTTGATCGCATATGCGTAACAGGCCTAGAATATAAGTGATTGTATAATGCTAGATGCTTTTAGAATGTTCTCTTCTACACTTGTTAAGTTACTGCAATTGCATTACCTACCTATAGTCTGTTGATTTTAATTGTTTTATCCTTACTGAGTCAGTTGACTCATGAGTTACATTCTTTGGAAATCCAACAGGAAGTGTAGAGCAGGAGACAGAGGCTCACATCTTTGGTGGTGCATCTGCAGGACGTTATTAAGGTTGAGGACCAGTCCTTAGTAGTTTTGTTATCCTTCCTTTGCGATTATTTAATTATGATGTAATAAAGAGACTTTCAAGACTGATGGCTTATCCATATGAGGACTTTGTTATCAGTAGAAACTTAGATTTTTCTTTCCTTATCTTGTATAAATGGTATATCATGCAGGTTGTTTATGATTGTTGTTGGGTAATATTGATAATAGATGTTGAGATGCGCTCCCGTCGAGGAGGGGCGTTTCATATAGTTGGAAGTTGATCGATCATCCATGGAGTCTGAGGAGATGGAGAAGGTGGTGATCCTAGAATAGAGATGTTTTTAAAGGGGAATGTGTCTTCATCAAAATGAACATGCCTAGTTTTGCACATCTTTTTTCTTATTGGAATCATAACATAGATAGCCATGGTGATTGGAAGCATATCAGAGAAAAACACAATGAGTTGTGCGATAAGAGAAATTATGGTATTGGTATGGTTGTAACAAGGGGTATACAACACATCCGAAGGTACGAAAAAAGTTATTGTTAGGATTTTTGTTGTAGACATAGAAGAATGGGGAGTGGTTATCTCGAGCGGTAGTTGGTAGCCTATTAATTAGATAAACTATTGTTGCAAAAGCAAAGTGCTAAAATATTATAGGTAGAGAAGAATGAGCAAGTAATGTAAGGCCAGTATCAACAATATGACGTAATTTTCTTTCTGTGGTGTCATTTTGTTTATGTATATGCAAGCATGTAAATCTGTGAACAACTCCGTTTTCATGAAAAATATCTTTAAAGATAGGTATTCACCTCCTCCAATAGATTGAAAATGCTTGATTTTGTAATTGATATCACGTTCGACCATAGTAAAAAAATGAGGAATAATCTGAGCAACTTCACTTTTATTTTGAATAGGAAAGAACCATGTTATTTTTGAAAAATCGACTATAAAAATGACAAAATATTTGAAAGAGAAAACAGAAGTGTATGGAGAAAGACGCCATGCATCACTAAAAATGAGTTCGAAAGGGGATAACTATTATTATATGTGGACGGTAGATGAAACTTTGTTAATTTTCCTAACATGCATGACGAGCATTTATTGGTGGAAGAAATGAAATGAAGATAAAATTGTTTAAGACTGCATTGACAGTTTTCTGTTGAGGATGCCCAAGCATGTCATGCCATCATTGTCAGCAGTCACGAACACCGATGAAGGTAGATGGAGGAATAGATAGAGTGGGTGATCGTCGAGGTAGACAATATGTTCCGCGGGCTAGAATATGAGAGGTGTGGAGGCCCTTCCCCAAGAAAAGATTTTTAGTGAACTCAATAGAGCAGCTATTATCTTTGCAAAATTGAGAAACAGACAGTAATCATTTTGAGGTTCATGGATTACATGAAATGTGATATAAAGAAAAAGATTTAGTTGAAGACCAAACCACTCCTTTATCAATTTGATTGATTTTCATACCTTGACCATTTCCTTCTTGAACTTCATCATGTCATGAATATGATTGTGAAATTGATAGATTATGAAGGTTGTTGGTAATGTGATGAGTAGCTCCACTATCCAAATACCAGTCATTGTTTCGTCGAGGATGTGTTTCATGCAATTGGGCTTGTGGAGCTGAACTAGTATTTCCTTTTCTATAATAACAACGATAGGGAGAATGTGCCCATGTATACCACATACCACAAAGGAGATGATCGGCCTCGATCGTTGTAATTGTGACCACGATCAGGAAAGTTACCTCGACCGCTGCCTCTCAAGGGTGTCTTGGATAAATTAAGCTGAATAACATTCCCTGACAGCTGACTTTCTGAAGAAGTGGTTGTATTTTGTTGAAATCGGATCTCACGAGAAGTTAAATATCGTGAAGTTTTGCAATGAAACAGGTGAGGATTTGCTAATGCAGTTTCTATGTCATTGTAGTTGCCTCCTACGTTTTGAAAAATAATAGCATTGAATTCTGCGATGTCCACTTTATGACCCGATGCATTGAGTTCATTCGCGATGTATTTTGCTTTATTTGAAAATGCTGCAATATCTTCTGTTTCTTTCTTGAGGCTTTGGAGTTGCATTCGTAGTTGAATTATCCTGGTATGAGAGGGAGCACCAAAGGCTTCTTTTAAGGCATTCCAAACCTTATGACTAATGTTGAGGCCAATGACTATAGGGAGTACTTCTGGAGATAAAGAAGCGACCAGCCAGCTGAGAAGAGTTTGATCATAGTGGTGCGGTGTTTGAATCAATAGTTCAATATCAGTGTTATTTTGTGTAATTTCAGAAGACGGTGTGTCAAAGGAGGAAGTGGATGAAAGAGGTTGTGGGCATAAACCCGAACCATCTACTAGCCCAAACAGTTTGTTTGACCATAATAGTGGTAGTAACTAAGGTTCCCAAAGCAAATAATTATTTGGTGTTAGCTTTATAGATAGGAAGAGATGTGCACCAATGTTGAGAGGAACATTAGGTTGAGCCATCATAGCATGAGCCTGTTGAATATTCAATAAACGAAATATTCTTTGAAACTGCTGCAGAGGAGGCTGCGACTATTTGATTTGATTGTAGCAAGGCTGGTGTATAATATGTTTCTATGTAGGGCTTGGCAATGGATGAAGACACCTTTTGAGAAATCGTAGCATGGAGACAACATTCTTCGTTGAAATACGGAAACAAAGTTATGTGATTGATAGGAGGCTATTGGGAATATGTGTTGGAATATTAATGAGATGGATGGGGTATTCCAAGTGTATTTAGTAAAAATATGGGTGAGAATATGGATTTAGGGGTTGCGTAAGGAGAGGTTTTGGGTGTGGCGAGCAGTTGCCGTCTACACCCAACAAAGCTTCGATTTTGTGCAGCAGGATGCTTGTCGAAGAAATGTGCAGCACGGGCGACCTTCGCCTCATAAATCTGATGTCGTTTATGACGGTGATGATGAGTCTCTTGCTCACCCGACGTTCGTTGATTCGAGACCAAGGGTAACAGATCATTTGACACGCGATTGGGGCCAAGGATCGGATGTGACTGTTGAGGAAGCTGGCAGGAATGACATTGTCGTAAGCTTCGAGACGAGAAGGTGCGTCACCTTGGTAAGTGGAGAAAATAAAAGGGTTGGTGGGTGGGATTTGTTTTGGCTCTTGATACCATGTTAGTAACTAGTGAGATGCATAATTGCCTCACGGAACTGTTCCTGGTCGTCCCTTTATTTATATTCACTTGTGATTACAATGAATCCCATATTTTTCTCAACACTCACATCTCTCTCTTTACAATTTATAGATCCATTATTTTAGGAAGGAGAGAAAGTCTTTACATTTGAATGAGTATACTTGTTTGAATAAGTATACCCTACGTTTAATAGATAAGACTAAAAAGTGTGAAATTTGTGTTCAAGCTAAGACACCTTGGAAGCCTTTTCAGTCTATCTCCAGAGATAGTGGGATCTTGGATCTGGTTCATACGAATATCTATGAGTTTAATGGCGTGTTGACCAGAGAAATACTTTATCACCTTTATAGGTGATGGCAGTGGATATTACGAATATCTATGTCTATACCGGATGTAGATGTCAACACTATTGTTAAATTTAGTGATCCTACCTTATTTGAGGATATCTTCCCCGTGAAGACTAAAAATCCTCGAAATCTGACCAATGATGGTGCCTCCACATCAAGATCTATTCTAGATCAAGCGGAAATGATAACAAATGTGGGGTTTGAGACTCAATCTGAACCCAATAATCTTTCAGAAGAAATTGAGCTAACGAGGAGTAAATGACTACAGATAGACAAAGAACTGGATAGTTACTTTGTTGTCTACCAGATCGAAGGTGATCCACCAAGTTACAAGGAAGACATGGCTTCATTTGAAGCAAACCAATGGAAGAAATCATCAAATCTAAGATGGATACCATTATGGCTAATGGAACTAGAGAATTGTTTGATTTACACAAATGGTGCTCTATCATTGGGTTTAAGTGGATGTCTAAGAGAAAGCTTAGACCTGATAGATCTATTGAAAAGTATAAAGTCAAATTAATTGCTAAGGGCTTTAAGCAAAAGGAAGGTATCGATTATTTTGATACATAATCCTCTGTGACTAGCATGATCACAGTCCGGATGCTTATATCATTGGTATCTATATATGATGTCTCTATCTACCAGATGGATGCGAAGATCAACTTCTTGCATGGCGATCTTGATGAGAGATCTATATGGGTCAACCTGATGGGGTTGTGACTATTAGGAATGAGGGAAAGGTTTTCAATCATGCTTAATCCCTTTACGAAATGAAACAAGCATCAAAGTAGTGGAATGAAAATTTTGTCAAACTATTTTATCATGTGGCTTTAAAGTTCATGAATCCAACAAGTGTGTTCTTTCCAAGGTGAAATGTGATAAGTGTATTGTCTTGTACTTGTACGTTAATGACATATTGTTGTTTGGATCACATGTGAGGATTATTGATGAGATTAAAGTATTCTTAAATAGCAAGTTTGAGATGAAGAACAAGGGTGTTGTTGATGTGATCTTGGATCTCAAACTGACAAGGTCAATTGATGGGATTGTAGTTTCACAATCACGCTATGTTGAGAAGGTACTTGAGAAATTTAGATATCAAGATTATAAAACTGTAAGCACTCCTTTTGATTCATCCAAAATGCTTTTTAAAATCAAGAGAGGAGTACCTATAGCTCAGCTAAGGTATTCACAAGTGATAGGAAACTTAATGTATCTTGCAAATTGTAAGAGATCTGATATTTCATTCTTGGTTGCAAAATTGAGTAGATATACTAGCTGTCCTGACCGTTCTCACTGGAAGGCTCTGGATCGAGTGCCGAAGTACTTGAAGGAGAATATTTCCCTTAGTTTGCAATATGGTAGACATCCATCTGTACTAGAAGGATATAGTGATGCAAGATGGATAGGGAAAATAGAAGGGTCTGGAAGTAATGGTATTAGCAGGTATGTCTTTATCGTTGGAGGCAGTGCAGTCTTTTGAAGGTTTGTGAAGCAGACCATTCTAGCTCGGTCTACCATTTAGGTGAGTTGTGTTCTTTGCACACCAAAGGAATTGGAGTTGAATGGTTAAGAGAATTTCTTTATGAAATTTTCATGGCAAGTCAGCCAATTCCTGCAATCTCGGTACATTGTGATAACATGACCACAATTGCTAAGATCAAGAGTTCAAAGTTCAATCAGAAAATAAGGAGACATATACAAATCAAGTTTAGACGTTAAAGGATTCGGTGGTCTCAAGTAGTGTTGATTATGGATTTTGTTGGATCCGTAGACAACACGGCAGATCCGTTGACTAAGGGACTTGATAAATCTTTAGTTCTAAAGTCTAGAATAGGAATGTGACTGAGATCCATTAGAAGTTCCTCTATAGTAGCAACCCAACATATCTGAGTGAAGATCACACAAAGTAGGATCAATTTGGTAATAACAAGCTGTTTGGAGAACTGGTTAGTACTCTTACTTTAGTGCTTATACGTGAGTGTCTTCTCCCTGCAAGTTTAGGAAGAGTGTAGGCTCTAAATGGGTTCAAGCTTTTGGACATGATGTTAACAGTGCATCTTCGAAGGACGCTATTTATGTGAGTGTTACTATGGGCCGCAGTTAAAGGAAGATGGTCTTTTCTGAATACACTCATGAAACATGGTATGGATGCATGGCCTTTGAGAGCACCAATCGTGATGATTGCATGAAAAACTTTGTTATTTTTAGCATATACTTTAACACTAAGGTCTAGAGTTCATTGTGTAGTTTACTTTGTTCCAGTTAAGGTGAAAGTAATAAACTCAGTTAAATGTTCAAATCGGAAGGTAATTTTACTGAAGATAAAGTGTGGCAACCAAAAGATTTCTTTTGAATCTCTTTTTTCAAATTGATGAATTCATGGAGGATATTTGTATTTAGACTCTATGTAATTATATTTTAACTTGGTAAACATATGCAATTATATTGGATTAACTATTTGATTTCAATCAAGAAATCAATGGTGTTGGAGGGAAGTTGGAAATTCTCAAATTGTAAACAAGATGAGTCTTGAGCGGATTTTTAGTAGTTGGGAGTTCTAAAATTTTGTTGGACTTAAATAAGAGACCACACCCCAAGCTCACGTAGTAATAGTAGAGAGGGGAATGGAGGATCATATGCGCATGCGCTCCGCTCCGTCTCCAGCTTGGTCTCAGGCTCGGGCTCCGGATAGGGATCACGTACAGGCTCGGGAGTTTCAATTCGGATCTCGATAATTTTGCTATGTGTACTGTTCTCTGAGGTGCTTTCGAGGACGACAATTGTGTGTAGTCGTATCCTAGGAGTGGATCGTCAATACCCTTTGCACCATTATTATAGGGGTGAGATCCTATCTAAGGACAGTCAGTTACATTAATGCTTCGGTGATCTCTAAAATGAGTTGTTGATTGTTTTACTTGGCGCAATGTGTTTATTGCTTTACCTTTCCTAGATCTCGTCTTAATGTTTTTTTTACAAAATAAATCGGTTCCTTAATGTATTTTGTAATCGGATTATGGATCGGAAATGCATGATTGTTTTCCTGTTAATTTATAATGCATATATATTGATTCGTATGGATCCAGAAAATTAATGTTTAATGTATGCCTTAATGATCATGTTAACAACTTCTACATTCCTTCATCTCAAATAGGTCATCATCTCACCCCTCTCGGTTCAACCCACTTGTTGCTCCGAAGATTGTCTGATGCCATGCCATCTCCTCCAAACGTCGTCAACGACGAAGACTCCATCTTCCTGCAGACCATGCCACCTCTCAAGATAACATGTTCCATCATTGTTATCCTTTGAAACCTACCATAATGATACTCTGCAAGCATTCCTTGATAGGCTCTCTATTCCAATGGATCCCCTATCCACCTTCACAACAACTCTCTTACGCATCCCTCTATCATGTCCATGTCCGCTAGCAATGCTAGAAAACTCCTCGGAGTGGCAGCGGTGAGGGCACACCTGAGAACTGTCGTCGAGGGTGTGATCTCAACTTGGAGTTCATGTGAGTTTGTAGTCTAGGGATGTTATTGTTGTTGGCGACATTGTGCTCCTCCAGCGTGATTTAGTGAGTGGGGTGATTGCCTTCCTTTCATGGCATTTTTAATATATCTTTGTATGGCACCTTCGATATGCAAATGTTTTGAGGTATATATACTTAATAATAATATATATATCTTCGATATGCAAAGGTATATATATGGCTACAAATCGTATTTATGCAAAGAATACTTGTAATTAAGGAGCTCCAACATGATTTTGCAAAGGTTTTTCAAACAATATATATAAATATTTGAAAGTATTTTTGCAACTATTTTCCAAACATCTGGAAATGATTTTTCAAACATTTTTATTCCGCACAAAGAAAAGATTTTTTTCAAAAAATATTTTTGTAAAGGTTGAAAATATTTAACAAATCATTTTTCAAATAGTATTCAAATGATTTTTCAAAAAAGATTTTCAAACTATTTTTAAAATATTCTGCAAGAAAACATTTTTACCTAATTTATTAATCAGTATATACACAAAGAATTTTAGGAATAATAAGTATCCTTTTATTAAGTGATTTTAATGAATTTTATAGGTATTTTATACAGAATTTGTAGTCATAATTATTATTGAAAATACGAAAGTACGATTTATGGCTAAAGTATATACGACCCTCATATACTTAGCTTGAGCTATGTCCTTATAGATCAGAGAGAAAAAGAAACATAACTCGTACTGAGTATAGAAAAGTATGAACAAATAAGAAATGAATGAACAAATGAGAAGTTGATTGCTCCCCCCTATTCTTAGGATCAAATAATCCTAAATATAGCAAACTTTACACAAAGCATGGAAGGTCAAGGGTGGGAATGAACATATCATACTCAGACTGCCTCCCCTTATACTTTAAGATATCCCTAAGTATAGACAAGAAGAGCATCAAGTGGAGTGGATCAAAGAATGAAAAAAATCGGGGTGCACGCTCCCTATACTTAGGACAAAGTACGCTCTAAGTATAGAAGATTGACAAAAAGGGATGACATCTTCATGATAGAGAAAGAAAAATGAAAAAGAAAAGAAGAAAAGACAGATGAAGATAAAAGAAGGGATAAAAGAAGGGATTTGAACAACTTGGGATGAACATCCCCCCCTATACTTAAGACAAAGTACGTCTTAAGTGTAGCAATAATGAAGAGGATGACTCCTTTTCGGAAGAATAAGAGATTAAAGAAGGAAAAGAAGAACATAAGGAAAGAAGAAATATCATTCAAAAATGTTTTGACATGCTTTGTATTCTACTACATCTATGGAAGTATTCATTTTATTATCGTAAATTACCTGGATTGAGTCAACAGACAAAAACAGGTCATGTTCAAGATATGGTTTCAGAAGCTGTCCATTGACCACAAATAGTTGTATGCCAGCTGACAGATCATATATCGTTACGCTCCCGTTGTCACGCACATGCCTCATTGTAAACGACCCAGTCCATTTGCTCTTCAGCTTGCTTGGAAAGATCTTCAATTTCGCATCGAACAACCACACATTCTGACCCTGCTCGAAGGACTTGCGACAGATATGCTTCTCGTGCCACTTTTTGACCTTCTCCTAGTACATTATGCTGGTGTCATATGCATATTCTCTGAATTCCAATAATATGTTCAGATCTACTTTCGATTCTTCCCAGCTTTCTCAAAGTCCAAGTTACAGATGTTGATGGCCCATAGAGATTTGTGAATCAGTTCAACAGGCAGATGACATGGCTTGTCATAGACAAGGCGGTAGGGTGACATTCCTAAAGGAGACTTGCACGTGGTTCTGCAAGCCCAAAGAACTGAATCAAAAACTAAAAAATATAATTTGTTGATTTGACAATTTCCCATGCCTATATATTATTATACAACTCCAAATTGATCGAACTCCCCTTTAAATTTATAGCATAATAAATACTTAATTCCAAGATTAATCAAAAAAATAATTTAGATTAAAGGAGAGAGATTTGACTTTTTGGACCCTTGTAAAATTGTCTTAAAATACATGAATCATTTACAACATTTCTAAATGTTTTCCTTTTATTATCGTTTGTTACAATTCTTTTTTATCCTTTTCATAAAAAATATATCAAAAAATATATTAAAAATCAAACTTATGAATTTGTATATATACTAAAAAATCTAATCCCTAGTTTCAAATATTACATCCAAAGACTAATATCTCATCCTTAATTCCAATTGTGCTCACCTTTAAAGTTCTTAAATAAAAATAATATAACCTTATAAATACTTTATAAGTAGGATTCATCTTTGAAAAATGGAATTTGAGACCTATTGTACAACTATATGCATAGCTTAAATAATTTGTACAGAATACACGGTACGCTATTTTTGTTTCAATTTTGTACATTCCCTTCTATTTTGTTCTTTCAATTTGTACATTCCCTTTTTTATTATATTTTTGCTTAAAAATGTAAACAAAATAAAAATGGCAAAAGTCAAAAAGATGCAAAAGAATATCGTTGACATGTGCAAAATCTTTCTTATTTTATATAGGAAAGTAAAATTTATCAAAACTATCTCTATATGTCTAATATAATGTAAAAATAAAGAAAATATGAAGTATATAGTGCTAACAAGAATAAAAAAATAAAAATTGAAAAACCTCTAAACAACGCAGAAAATACTAATCAGGTCAATTATTGAAAAACACTTGCGGCTGTTGATTGATAAAGAATAAAGTTAAATGCCATTAGCGAGGAAAACAATATTTAGGTTCGACCGATTGGACTGAGAATCGGACATATTCCGGTCGGTTCAGTCGGTATGATGATTAAATCAAAATAAATATCTAAATAATCAAAATCGGATTCGATTGAATGGTCCGATCTAGTTGAACCGGACCGGATCGGACCAATAAAGCCGTTCACATGTTTTATCCCACTTCATGTTTCACACTTTCTCCGATCCAAAATCCTCGTGCAATCATGTGCCGCTTCACAAACCTCGTGCTACTCTTCCGCTTCCGAGCCTTCCCCCTGTCGATGAGACCTCCTCTCCTACGGGAACCCCTCATTCGCTGTATAACATCCTCTCCAAAACCAGTGAGCCTCCAATATGCCCTCACTGCAGCATGGTTTGTTGCAAGAGGCTGAGAATCAAGCCACGATTGCTGTAGGAGGATTTTCCTTCAGTATGATCCCTCTAGGGCACCTCGTCTTCGACATGAAGTGGAGGTCTAAAGAGGTTAGAAGATCTGTTTTGATATGATATAATCTGATTTTTTTTCATTTTGAGTATTTTTTATCTTTGCTGAAAGATCAGAGGTTCGACTGTCATTGATATTTGCTGGATTGCTTGGAAATTTGTGGATTTCATTGTGCACACAAGGTATTCCATGTTTTACCAGTGCGAATTATGTTTTTATGGTATAATGGACATAATATTTTTTTGAAGTTTTTATGATTGCATAGAGTTTTATTAACATCTATTTCAAAACCTCTTTTGATCTTTCTCTAATATTTTTTATTTGTAAGTTCATGGTTAAATTTTATCTTATTTTTTAAAAAAAATCTTGATTTACTGTGCTTGTGGCTCTTTTTGGATTTAATAATTTTTATATGTTTTTAAAATTTTTTGAGAAAGTATGTTTTTATATCTTTTAAACTATATTCTATAGCAGTAAATAAAATAGGAACTGATCCAAGTAGAACTACTTTGTAGTTGATGCATCTATTGGAAAAAAAGGCAATCAAGAATGTCTTGCAACTTCAATTGTTGCTTGCAAGCACCTTTACTGATTTGGCATAAACTAGTATGTTATAGGTACCATTCCAATAAAACATTATTTTATAGATACTGATATATGTATGAATGTATAAGGAGTTTCATGTACAAGTATGTATGTTTGTACATACATATTCATGCGTGTATGTATATGTACCCTGTTTTTGTTGAGGTAAACCGGTCTAACCGGTTCGATCAACAAATTATGACATCCGATATATATGAATGATGATGTCAACCTGATGTCATCACCGGTCCGACCGGTTCGAACAGATGATCAGACCAGATTGGATCAAAATCGATAATCTGTCGTTTCAATGTCCGGTTCGGTTTTTTAAACATTGATAATGGAGACAACAATATGATATGGACCTTGTTTATGATTGTGATCTATCTGTCTCTCTCCCCTCTTCAAACTTCCTACTAGGTTCCTGTTCGCCCTAATTAGGGTACGAGTCACAGGCGTGATTAACGAATGGCACCTTTTCCTAATCAAATCAGAGATCAGACATTGGACCCAGTCGTCCATTGCAACATCCAAGTCCATATACGAACTCTCACCTGTTGCAACGTGCACCACCTACTCACGCTGTCTGCATCTGCATGAACCCTAATGACGTCCAGCACATATTTGCCCTGTCCTAAATAAATAGAACACCCGCTTGGCAACTGGACTCTGCAGCCAAGAACAGGTCTATTCCACTGATATCTATTCGACACTGTAATTTGTAAAATTTACCTGTCCTTTAGAAGATTGGGAGAGTTCCATTGAGCAGGCAAATAAGCTACTTCGAGCAGACGAGAGCTTCCATGGTCCGACTTCGTGGAGAGAACATCACCAGCGAGACGCTAAAAGATGCAGTCTTCTCCACTATAACAGGTTCATATGACTTCCTCAACTACCTACAACCCTCCATACCTTTTCTCGGGGAAGCGATGTTATCATCTGCAATGCTTCAGGAGTTGATGATTTCCAACCTGACTGTACACCAAAAGGTGCGTAGGTAAAACAAAGGTATTCGAACATATATGAGATAATTACCTGCTGTGCACCCTTCTCATTATCTCTATGTACTGAAGAGGCTGCATAGACTTGGAGCTCGCAAGTTCGTCGTGGTGGGCATCGGACCACTTGGTTGCATATCATATATCGAGCCCCCCAGCTCTCCCCTGGCCGCCTTTGCTTGTCACCTGCAAACCAATTGATCCAAAGCTACAATATCAAGCTCAGGAGATTGTTGGGTCGGCGAAACAAGGAATTGGGACCGCATGCCTTGTTTGTGTATGCAAATGCATATAACATCTTTCAAAGCATCATCAAAAACTGCAGACATTCTGGTGAGATCCTCTTTTGCTTAAACCATGAACTGCACCAAACATTGGCGTTTGTTTCATATCCTGACTAGGATTTAAACATGCAAACAAGCCATGCTGCAGAGGGAGTTTTCCTCCTTTCATCTGCTTCAAAGGTACGAGAAAAAATTCAAGCTCTGCACTATGCGAAGATTGATCCAAGTATGTCTTCTGGGACGCATACCATCCCACAGAAGCAGTCAACATAATCATCGCAAAGAAGCTACTTGATGGAGATGGGGGAGATGCTTATCCTGTTAATATACGGAATCTAGATGAATACAAACTACGATGTAAGCACAAAATGTTCATTACACAGGTGAGGATGGTGTATTAGATGTAACATGCACCAGTAAATTAGTGTTTCCTCAATTAATAGTTCTATTACAACAGGAAGTGGAGAGCTTTTGTACCCTTTTAAGGGAACGAGGACAACTTCCCTCCTGAAGCAGCAAATAATTGTGGCATTGTTAACAACAGAAGCATACAAGCACACATTCGTTCCATAGAAGAGTAAAGTGCTCAAGAAAGTATAATGTCTATAACAAAGGAGAAAAAAATTATCATATATTACAAAAAAGATACCCAGTAACATGAGTGGCTTCGTATTAGAAGCCATTGCAAAATCCCCAAAAAATCAGCAAACAAACCTCCGTAATCCCATATGAGTAAACAGCTGAGAACTTTACTGACCGAAACAAGCCAATCTAAAATGGTGAATATTCTACAGCATCCAATCCCTCGGGTACGAACACACCTTATTACTGCCTACATCACTGGTTATATCTTCCAGAAATCACTGAGGACTACGGCCTTCTTACGTTCATATGCACAAGACAGATGATCGTCATGACTCAGGGGAAACATCAGATATTCCTTTCTGCCAAACTATTATGGATGCACATTGCTCGTGGATGTGCATCTCTTCGAAAGGGTCATATGTAAATCTCAAAACTCAACAAAATATGGAGTGTTGGCCTCCAAATCTTTTGCATGCCCACAGTTACTTCTCCACCATTATTTGTCATTTATCCCTTCATAACTTACATCTTATGCCGATTATGCCGACTTTGCTTCCTCCATCTTTTTAAAGCATGAAGGGCCCATGCCCCAGCAAATAAGCCTAGCGCAGAAAATGCTAGGATGGTAGAATTATTGATGTTTCGATAATATCCGGCCTACCATTACACAATGATCATATTAGGAAAGGTTATGAACTCCTAAAGTTAGTACCACCGGTTAAATAGAAAAAAATGACATACTTGAAAGAGAAAAAACAAAATGACAGCACTTGAAGGTGCTAATGATAAGCTTATCATGCCTCCACGCACCTCAGTGGGAACATACCTGCCCATGTTAGGGCATCCATATTAAGAATAAAGTTATTGTGAAAGTTATTAGGAAAAAAGTTTATATCCAACAAATGAAGTCCTCCCTATAAAAATTCTAGAGAAACTTACATGGTTCTCAAGTGTGCCAGTGAAGGTGAGATTAAACCCGCACAGACATTATATATGCAGAATAGTATCATTAAAACTCCAATCTCCTGGAGATCAAATTGGTCTAGACATTAGCATATGATGGTAAAAGTTTATGCAACTATTAAAATTCTACCTGATAATCATATGCCACAACAGCCAAACAAAAACCAGCAATAATGAATGCAGTTGCTGGATAATCCTTATTGAACAAGGGTGATGCTGCACTAGAAAACCATGGAATGAACGTGCTCCCTAGCATCCTTGACCCAAGGAAACAAGGGTATAAAAGTGGCAAGCGAGCTTCCCTCCCATCAGCCTGAGTTTGAAAGGGTCAAGAAGCAATTGGAAAAGATTAAGGTTGTGAGCAATCTAAATATAAATGTAAATATCACATTTCAAAGATAAGGTGGGAAATGGACACGGTCCAATAATATGCATGGTATACATAAGGAATATATGCTACCATGTGTCTAAGCAATTCAACATATTTAAACTTGCAATAGATTTTCTGCGGCTAGGAATCCAAATAAAATGCCCTAACGTGAGTTCATCATAGGGACAGAGGTATCTCCTCAATGCATCTACGAGAAAAAATGTCTAGGTCATTTAGAATATAGCATGTTCATGGTTTTAAAATACAAGCAGATCGATTTGGGTTCCTCTGAGGCAAGGCGTATATCAAGGTTCCAATGAAGAGAAAATAAATTGATAGAAAAACATATGTTTATATAGGTATTATCATAAAAAAGCTATGTCCATGTCTTTCCTTTTCATTAAGAGGTAGGAAGGCCGAATATTTTTGTTGCTCTAGTCATTCGTAAATCATAATAGATTTTTTTAAAAAAAAATAGGAACTCGTCATTAAATGGTATAATTTCCTATATTATAAAAATGAAACGGGCAGCATGTATAACTAAAATTTCACCATTAACTTAGAGTACTATGTAGTTTATGTGATAAAGTAATGATATTGTGATATTCTAAAGTAGATTCTGAGAAGAGTTTATAGCCATACTAAATTTACCAACAAAAAGGGTTTTTTAAATATATTGCAATCTAGCAACAAAAAATATCATTCAAGTGATATATCTTTAATATAGAAGGTGAAAAATGTAAGGATGCAGAAAAATCAAATTTAACCAATAATCAAAGAAGAATCCGAAAAGTGTAAATGCTGGTAAGATGCTAAGGATTTACTTGACAAAGTTTAGTTCTGATTTTCTTCCTAAGTTTGTTAAATAATAACATAGAGAATACAAAAGAGTAAAATTTTCTTGTGAAATATCTTTGTATCCCAAGGTGAAGCCTTGGTATAGCCTCAACCTCACAGCCTTTGCACCGCCTCGGAGAATCGAGGAGTAATCCTCACTGAAGCAGTCAGATATCGTATCGATGCGCTGTCGATACGAAATTTCAGTGAAATTCCAATGACATTTCGCCCATATCGACCACCATTAGTGAAGAAATGACCAGAAACTGCCCTCATATCGTCATTTCGCTTGAGATTTCGGTTCCTTGTCGAAACCGAAATTTCGTCGAAATTTTGCCGATATTTCGCTAAATCTGAAACCATGGGCTACAGCCGCGAGGCTATACTCCCTCAACACCTCCTTGAGGTGCTGGAGTAAAACACTTCACCTGGAACTCTTGCAACGTTCCTACTCTGATGCAACTTAAGGGTGGGCAATGACCTAAATGACGATTTTAGCAATGGAACTATAGAAACCAACGACGGACGTAATAAACGATGCACGACAAGCCAAAATCAGCAGCAATAATGGTCAAGTTACTCACGATTAGCACCGATTTTCGATCCACAAAGTTAGGGTAAATAGATGAGTTACGAGTATTAGAAAGTTTATCACAATATTGCAACCACTAGGGATCTCAACGATTCACCAAGCCAAATCAACGGTATAACAATCCACGAACTATAGTATGCGGTGGAATAAAATGGATCATATAACGCTCATACCACAACCGGCAGGGGAAGAAGCGAGCACTTCAGATCTGAACGCACGGTGGCTGACTACCGTGGGCTGGTGGGGTGCGGCAACAGGGCTTCACCGGAGATAGCAGCGTCACGGCAGCAGGCTGGCGGGCACTGGTTGTAGCCTGGGCGTGTAGCGAAGGCGGGATGAAGGAGGGTCGCGAGTGTGTCGGGGAGAGGCGTGGGCTGGGCGTTTGGTTCAGGGGGGGTTTAAGGGGTTACGGGATAGGAAAGGCGCTGCGGGTTGTGGGGGTGCGGCTGCTGGCGAGGCGCGGCGAGAGGGGGGTTGCACGGCGAGGCTGGGTGCGTGAGGAAGGTGGGTGGCAAGTGGTTGGTGAGTGCGGGCAGGAGGCGGCGCGGGAGGAGAGTGGCGGTGAGGTGGTGGCGGCGTGGAGATGCGGAGGGGAAGAGGAGTGGTGATGGGGGAGAGGCGGGTGTGGAGAAGAGAAGGGAAGGCGGCGGCGTGAAGGGTGTTAGGGTTGGGCAGAGGGTCGAAGTCGGGGAGAGAGAACGCGGGATTGGGGGAGGGAGAAAGAGACGGCGCCGAGAGAGAGAGAGAGAGAGATTAGGAATGGGGGAAAAAAGTAATCTTAATTCAACTTAATTTAAAACTAATACAAAGGGAGCCCTTTTATAGAGGCTACTCCCCCACAAAAGGAGCAACAAATCCCTAAAATTAGGGAAGAAGAAATCAAAGGAAAAATTATAAAAGAGGCCTTTTATAATGAGCCTTTTACATGGGAAATAAATAAAACAAAATAAATACTAATTGGACCAAATAAATGTCTACTAAAATTAAGTTGCTATCATGCTGCATCAACTCCCCTCTGCTGAAAAGAATCTCGCTCCGTCGAGATGGCATCATGGAAGTTCTGAAGTATATCGGGGCGGAGTTGTTGGAGTTCGTCTTCGTCGATCCAGGTGCAATCGGTAAGAGGTCGTCCCTTCCATTTGACTAGATATCGTCGGAAGAGACCACGTCTAGTCGTCATATCGCGGATATCTGCAATATCTTCAATCTGATCGGCATCGGTGGCGGCTGGCGGGTGGCGCGTGTCATCATCAGGAATTGCTCGAGTAGTGGTATCCGTCTGTTCATCTTCATGATATAAAAAGAGATCTGATACGTTGAATACTGGCGATGTCTGGACGTCTGGCGGCAGGTCGAGTAAATAAGCATTGGTCCCAATCCTCTTGAGGACTCGGAATGGACCAATCTTTCGTTCGCTCAATTTTTGGTGGACTCTCAGAGGAAATCTCTCTTTTTTCAGGTGGACCATCACTAACTCTCCAACTCTGAACTCGCTCTCTCTTCGGTGTAAGTTGGCTTGGGTCTGGTATTTCTGGGTCATAGATTGGAGTTTGGCTCGGATTTCGGTATGGATGTGGGTTAGATGTTCGACCAGATCCTCAGCAGCTGCACTACTTCTCCCTTGCACGGTTGTGGGTTTTAGGTCAAGGAATTGAGTAAGTGGAAAGCCGTACACACTCTCAAAAGGGGATTTTCCGGTGGACCTATTGGTGGAACTGTTATATGCGAATTCAGCTTGGGGAAGAATTAGATCCCACTTGGACGAAGAGTCCCCTGCAAGACATCGCAACAAATTTCCTAATGACCTGTTAACTACTTCAGTTTGCCCATCTGTTTGTGGATGATAAGCGGTGCTATACTGCAAACGAGTACCAAGACGGGACCAAAGAGTGCGCCAAAAATGACTCAAAAACCGAGTATCGCGATCGGAGGTAAAAGAACGAGGGACACCATGCAAACGGACGACATCACGAAAAAACAAATCGGCGACATGAGATGCATCTGAAGTTTTCCTACATGCAATGAAATGCGCCATTTTAGAGAATCGATCAACAACCACAAAAATGGAGTCAACTTTTCGCACAGTGAGGGGTAACCCTAGCACAAAATCCATGGTGATGTCTTCCCAGGGTCGCAGAGGAATGGGCAGGGGTGTGTATAGTCCAGTGTTCTGTCGGTGGCCCTTGAATCTTTGACATGTTTGGCATTTCTGCACAAATTTTGCCACATCCTTTCGCAACTGCGGCCAGTAAAAACGTTCTTGGAGAAGGATCAAGGTTTTGTCCCGTCCAAAATGCCCAGCTAAACCTCCATTGTGTAGTTCTGAAATTAAGTTCTCTCGGAGGGACGTGGCCGGGATGCATAGTTGGTGGCCTCTGAATAGGAAACCCTCATGAAGAACAAAAGTGGCTGTTGGGTCCTGCCCAGTACCAACACAGTCGGCATGAACTTGACCGAAATCAGGATCAGTGGGGTATAGGTCCTTGAGAGTTTCAAATCCTGTCGTGCTGACGGTCATCGTGGTCAGGGCATGTGCTCGCCGGCTCAAAGCATCGGCCACACGGTTCAGGGTTCCGGCTTTGTGTTTGAGATGGAAGGTGTACTCTTGGAGGAAATTAACCCATTTGGCATGACGCTTGTTAAGAGTTTTCTGGGAGTTCAAATATCTCAGGGCTTCATGATCAGAGTTAAGGATGAATTCACGCTGGATCAGGTAATGTCTCCAATGCTTGAGAGCTTGGACCACGGCATAAAATTCAACATCATAAGTGGAATACCGTGATCTGGCATCGTTCAGTTTCTCGCTGTAGAAGGCGACAGGTCGCCCTTCTTGACTGAGGACAGCGCCAATCCCGACATGTGAGGCGTCACAATCGACCACGAAAATCTTGGTGAAGTCGGGGAGTGCCAAAACAGGAGCATGCGTCAATTGATGTTTTAGGGTTTGAAAGCTCGTTTCTGCTTCGAGAGTCTAGGCGGGTGCGCCTTTCCGCGTACAGTCTACCAACGGTGTTGCACTAGTGCTGAAGTTCCGAATGAAGCGTCGGTAGAAAGAAGCTAATCCCAGGAAGCTGCGAATTTCGGTGAGGGTTTTGGGTACGGGCCAGCTCTGAATGGCCTGGATTTTGGAGGGGTCGACCTTGAGTCCATCAGCGGTGACAATGTATCCTAGAAAGAGGACCGTGTCACTCATGAAGGAGCATTTCTTGAGATGGACGTACAGTTTTTGGTCTCTCAGGGTTTCCAGGACTTGTCTTAAGTGAGACAGATGGTCTTCTTTGGTCAAACTGTAGATCAGGATATCATCGAAGTACACGACCACAAACTTGCCAATAAAGGGTCGCAAAACATGATTCATTGTCCGCATGAAGGTGCTTGGGGCATTAGACAAGCCGAAGGGCATGACCGTCCATTCGTACAGACCCTCTTTGGTTTTAAAAGCTGTCTTCCATTCGTCTCCAGGTCGGAGGCGGATCTGATGGTAACCGCTGCGGAGATCCATTTTGGAGAACAGTTTGGCACCTGATAACATATCAAGCATGTCATCAAGACGTGGAATGGGAAAACGATATTTAATCGTTATCTTGTTGATAGCTCGACTGTCCACGCACATTCTCCAGGTGCCGTCTTTCTTTGGGGTGAGCAGAGCAGGAACCGCCACGGGGCTCATACTCTCTCGAACATACCCACGTCGCAGCAGATCAGTAACCTGCCGGTTCATCTCTTCATGCTCGCTTGGGCTCATTCGGTAGTGGGGTAAGTGAGGAAGGCTGGCTCCAGGGACTAGGTCAATGTGATGTTGAATGTCTCGCAACGGGGGTAGTCCTTTAGGCAACTCTTCAGGCATGATGTCAGCGAACTCTTGGATGATGGGCTTTATCTCAGGTGGGACTTCAGGTGGAGTTGACTCTTGGTTGTCCACTTCACGTCCCATCAGGGCATAGATGGTGGAGTTCTCCTGAATTTCACGTTGGAATGTTTGGGCTTCCATCAACAACACGGAGCCCGCGGTCGCAGTCTTTGCCGGTGGGGTCTTGTTACCGGTTTGGTTGGTCGCAGCTCGAAGTGTGGCCACTTGGCGAGGGCTAAGGGCTTCACGTTGCGGTCTGAGGGTTACACGAACCTTGTCGATGAGAAAGGTGTACGTGTTTGGTTTCCCTCGGTGTTCGGTGTCTCGATCGAATTGCCAGGGTCTCCCTAGAAGTATTGTAACAGACATCCATAGGGGCTACATGGCACCACACCTCGTCCTTATATGTGGGACCAATGGAGAAGCTAACGAGGCTTTGGCGGTGGATCGGAATTTGGGTACCACCTCGAAACCATGCCACGCTGTACGGTTTTTCGAGAGGTTGCGTTGGCAGACCCAACTTATCCACCATTTCTTGGGAGACGAAGTTCTCAACGCTTCCTCCGTCAATGATTAGAGAACAGCGTCGTCCTCCTGAGGTGCAGGTGGTTCGGAAGATGCTGCGTCGCAGCCAACTATCAGCATCGTGGACAGCGGGGGTGAGCAGAATGTTTGTGGGTGCGCTGTCGGGAGCGAGAAAGTCTTCGTGTTCAATCACCAGGAACGGACCAGAGTCGTCTCCATCCACTCCTAGAGGTTCATAGTCGTCGGCTCCCATGGTGTCGGCGGTCAACGCAGGCGGATCCTCTTCAGGGAATTCTTGTTGGTCAGGGTCAGGGTATTCAGGGTCATCGGCGGTGCATAGATGGACAGGTCTAGCCTTAGGGTTTGGGCATTCGGCGGCACGATGGCCCTTTTGATAGCATCGGAAGCAAGTGTCAGGCCCGACAGTAGGTCGGCTTCCCAAGATGCCTTGGCCGGGGTTTCCAGTAGGTGGTCGGGCGACGGCAGGAGTTGTTGGTTTGGCTTGGGTTTTACCCGACATGACAGCTGAGGAACCCATGGGTTTGGAGTAGGACGTCATGGTACTGGTACGAGGAGCAGAGTTCACAGAAAAAGGCATCTTCCTCGTCTGGGCTTTAGCAAGTTTGTTCTCAGCTCGTTCAGCCTGCTTGTAGGCTTCGTCGACATCGCGGCAATTGTGGAGGTATAGTTCATCCTGGATGACTTGGCGGAGGCCTTGCATGTAGCGGGTGACTTCCTGAATAGGAGTCTCCTGCAAGCGGTTGCGATGGACTAGGGATTGGAACCCTTCAGTGTATTCTCTCACACTCATGGTACCTTGCCTCCATGATTGCAGTCGCGCGTACAGATCGCGTCTGTAATCTTTCGGCACGAATTTTGTCTTCAATTTATCTTTCATTTTGCTCCAGTTGCGGATTTTACTTTTTCCTTTTCGTTTGCGTTCAGACTGCAAACGGTCCCACCATAATAGCGCATGTCCCTTTAATTTTATCGTGACGAACTGGACTTTACGTTCGCTAGGCATGGACTTCCACACAAAGAAGTGTTCGACGGCTTGAAGCCAGTCTAAAAAGACGTCAGGATCTCGTCCGCCGTCAAATTCTGGGACATCAAGACGGATACCTCGATCCCATCCATCGTCGGGCTTGGGTCCATTTCGTGGTGGAAATTGGCGTTCACCATTAGTTTGCGGAGTATAGCCAAAGGTGTACGGATCTGGAGTCTTGGGGAGGAAAGGAGTGTATTCTTTGGGTCCTTCTTGTTCACTCTCCTGAGAATGATACTCGCTGACACGTTCGTCAGAAGTAGAAGAGCTAGAGTCTCGGGAAGTGCTATTCCGGGAGTGTGATTTCCGGTGAGTGCGTCGACCTTTGTTGGGAGTTTCATCAGCAAAATTGTTGCCTATCATATGACTATTCAAGGTAGCAATTTGTCCACACATCTGGTCAATCATTTTTTGCATGTGTTGCATGTGAGCAGCTAAGGATTCCAGTGATAGTTCAGGGGGTGGGGTGTAGGGTTTTTTTGAGCCACTAGGTTTGTCGGCCATGGCTATCCTAGGGTTTTGTTTTGTTTTTTTTTTGTGGTTTTGTTTTGTTTTTTTTTTTATATGCAACGAATAAATGAGATGCAGACGAAATGCAGAATCGTGATGCTCTGATACCAAATTGATGCAACTTAAGGGTGGGCAATGACCTAAATGACGATTTTAGCAATGGAACTATAGAAACCAACGACGGACGTAATAAACGATGCACGACAAGCCAAAATCAGCAGCAATAATGGTCAAGTTACTCACGATTAGCACCGATTTTCGATCCACAAAGTTAGGGCAAATAGATGAGTTACGAGTATTAGAAAGTTTATCACAATATTGCAACCACTAGGGATCTCAACGATTCACCAAGCCAAATCAACGGTATAACAATCCACGAACTATAGTATGCGGTGGAATAAAATGGATCATATAACGCTCATACCACAACCGGCAGGGGAAGAAGCGAGCACTTCATATCTGAACGCACGGTGGCTGACTACCGTGGGCTGGTGGGGTGCGGCAACAGGGCTTCACCGGAGATAGCAGCGTCGCGGCAGCAGGCTGGCGGGCACTGGTTGTAGCCTGGGCGTGTAGCGAAGGCGGGATGAAGGAGGGTCGCGAGTGTGTCGGGGAGAGGCGTGGGCTGGGCGTTTGGTTCAGGGGGGGTTTAAGGGGTTACGGGATAGGAAAGGCGCCGCGGGTTGTGGGGGTGCGGCTGCTGGCGAGGCGCGGCGAGAGGGGGGGTTGCACGGCGAGGCTGGGTGCGTGAGGAAGGTGGGTGGCAAGTGGTTGGTGAGTGCGGGCAGGAGGCGGCGCGGGAGGAGAGTGGCGGTGAGGTGGTGGCGGCGTGGAGATGCGGAGGGGAAGAGGAGTGGTGATGGGGGAGAGGCGGGTGTGGAGAAGAGAAGGGAAGGAGGCGGCGTGAAGGGTGTTAGGGTTGGGCAGAGGGTCGAAGTCGGGGAGAGAGAACGCGGGATTGGGGGAGGGAGAAAGAGACGGCGCCGAGAGAGAGAGAGAGAGAGATTAGGAATGGGGGAAAAAAGTAATCTTAATTCAACTTAATTTAAAACTAATACAAAGGGAGCCCTTTTATAGAGGCTACTCCCCCACAAAAGGAGCAACAAATCCCTAAAATTAGGGAAGAAGAAATCAAAGGAAAAATTATAAAAGAGGCCTTTTATAATGAGCCTTTTACATGGGAAATAAATAAAACAAAATAAATACTAATTGGACCAAATAAATGTCTACTAAAATTAAGTTGCTATCATGCTGCATCATACTCCAAGGTGAATCATTCTAGATTCCAAGTGCTGATCTCATTTTATGAGCCAAAACTCAAATGGTAAATCGACTTGGTAGCCTCAGACAGAGTAAATGCTGCCACAAAAAAGCATGTGATAAATTAGATTCTTTTGCAAAGATGTCTGCAGGTTTTAAGTAAAGACACGCTGAGCTACCTCAGTAGGTGATCACCCAAAATCTCATTGTATTTAGTATTAAATTACAAGTGTGTCCATTAGTTTACATGAATGAGATGGGAGAGAAAAAGCTTTTTCCACGTTATGTCTCACTCATTTATAAAATAAGCGAGTTCCTACAAAAAAAATGAGGATGTCTGCAGGTAATTATTACAAGGAAAGAGAGTCAGAGATTAACACGATTAATGAAGAAATGTACACACTAATCATCTACTGAATTCATAGAACAAAGAGGAAAAGAAGGTGCCATGTGGTCACAGAAATACTGCTCATACTGATGGATGGGCCATTGCACATCATAGGACATTTAACTTTCAAACGCTAAAATCGGAAAAAGGCAGAAGTATTACCACTATGGTTGGTGCCCAAAGAATCCAAAAGGTATATTCAGAGAAATGATGACACGCTTGAGCCACTATCAATAGCCATATCCTTTTATCTGTAAAAATTAACTGCATTTGAAGGAACAAAACCTAGGTTTGTATATCATGTGATAAATTAATTGGATCTAAAGAAAAAAACCAGTTTCTCATATTATAACAATCCATCTACTTCAAAATACAACAGGGTGACATCAAACAAGAAAGCACAAGAAAGCTTATTAGCTATATTCAAGATTATGCAAATCTTTTCACCAGAACACATGACTAGATACAGGGATATATTAATTAGCTCATCAAGTGGCCTATTTAAGATAATGCAAAACTTTTCACCTGAACACATGACAGGATACAGGGACGAAATAATTAGATCACCAAATGGCATTGTTAGTATATGATAAACATGCAATTATAAGAAAAAAAAGACCACTTGCTTCAAGACGTCCCAGTTGTGATACAAAAAAACTACTTGATTACCACTTTAGCTTACTTGTATCTATCCGAACTCTCTCATTAGTCAATGACATCTTTATTTTCTTTTCCTTCACTATCTAGGTTTATCCCAATTCTCCCATTAGTCAAAGGCATCTTTGTTTTCTTTTCCTTCACTATCTAGGTTTATCCCAACTCTCCCATTAGACAATGGCATCTTTGTTTTCTTTTCCTTTACTGTCTAGGTTTACTAAATATCTATCTCGCTCCAGTTCCGATAATTAACCCCCTCCTGGTGTGAGAAATAGAAGAACCTATCACTCCTCTAATCGTCCTTGCCCATCCTTTCACCTCACAACACTTCTAAAAAACCATCAATAACCACCAGCAGAGCGAGCAACAGCGCAACCTTAAGCACCATGCAACTTTTCATTTTTGGTTATTAGCCCCATCAAGAGAAATTACCACCACTTATGGATTGCATCAGCTCTCACATGATAATTACTGCACCTGCAGTTTGGTTGACTACTTTCGATTAGCCATCCTTCATCCTTTAAACAAATGTATTACACTTGCCACCAAGGTAAACCTTAAGACTAAGGGATGTGTTTCTATGTTGAATGTTACTACACCTCCAAGCCAAGGTAACCTTATTACTTGCCTCCAGTGTAAACTCAAACCTAGTGGATAAACATGTACGTTTATGCAATGATGATCAATGGCCAAAAAATGCACTTGTCAAGGTTCAAACCATGATGTGTGATTTTGGCTTTGAAAAACTATGCATGCAATCAAGGGTTCGTTTGGTTGCAGGGTTGGGCAGGGTTGGGTTGGTCCAACCCGGGTTACCCCTCCAACCAAACGGCCCAATCCTCTCACAGTTTGCTATTCACAGGGGTACCCCTGCCCAACCCAACCCTGCTCAACCCTGCAACCAAACGAACCCTAAGTTTCATGGCAGTAAAGCTACCCATCCATTAGTCTATGTAGCAGAACAAACATATTGAAGTCGATCCTTTGGCTTTTCAGGAAAAAAAACTATAGTCGATAGTCAGTACCAGTCTATTAACATGTCTTTTCATATGGAGGTGCTTAGGTTGGAGTTGAATAAATCACTCTCTACAGAAGCACACAAAAAATCCAATGGTAAATTACAAAAATGGTCTCAATCTTTGCACCCAGTTCCCAGTTAGGGTCCTCAGTTTTGAAACAAAATAAAGATAGTCCTAAACTTTAGGATTTAGGGTTTATGGTATAAAAAAAGAGATACAGTCTATCGAAGCTTATGAAGGCTGCATTTGAGGTAAAAGATAATATTGGATCCCTCTTCGTTATGTTTCAAAAAAGCGGACCCAGGCTGGTTGTTGATGCATAGATACGGACATTTTTTTGTAATTTATTCTAAATCAGAATAATATTGCTACAAATTAATTTCAGAAATGAGAAACAATTAGACTATTCTTTTGTACCTTTCCCAATAACAACTAAAAATTCATCTCAAAGTTATAGAGATAACTAGTTAACTAGGTGAAATGGCATTTGAAGCCTGCTCTTCGGTCAAAGAGAAACCATGTCATGTCCACCCACCCAAGACTACTTTCCTATCTCCATTCTACACACAGAAAACCACGACTTTGCCTATCCTGTCAATCCCATGTTTACATCTTCCCCACGCTCGTTTTTGAGCACTTATCCACTTGAAGTGAATAGAAAGAAATACTTATGAAAGCAAGCTGGAAATATAAACACAGCCAAATAAGAAAGGAACTCACCACAGAGAACATGCTCATTAAATAAATTGAGGTAAGTCATAACAGAGTGCGGTTGTTGATATCCACTCCATCCTTTCCTGATGTAAATAATGCTTAGCAATGATAGGAAGGCGGCAGGAGCTGACGGAGCAAAAATTCCTTTCCGGTTATCCTTGATTAGAAGATTTGCAAGCACTTGACTTCCAACAAGGACCACTGATCCAAAATACATCATCAGCCAAAAGGTATCAGTTAACAGATCCTGCCTGTAATTTTGCTGCAAAATGTGAAGCGGCATCAGGTGAAGACAACATCAAAAGAAAAGCACAAATCTCATATCCGCTCCACCTTTTCATGTTCTGACACCATCCAGGTCTCAAAGCAAAATGATAACACAGAAGACGCAAGAGAAAGACATATACTCATAATCCAGCCATTGGGGTTCGTGGTCACGCTCTTTAGGAAACTATTGATGAGATGGAGGATACAAAAAACCATGCAAAATTTTCTTGGACCCCTACAAGCAGGTTAAAGAAAAAATGGAAACGTATGAAGCTTCCTATAGACAGCAAAGAAAATAATATTCAAACCAAAATGAAATAGACTGCACAGTAAAATGCCATCACTTTCAGGTACTAGGGAGTTTGAGAGGAAATGTTAAGCACTGAAGGAGTTTATGAAAGACTTAATCGTGACAGATAACTGCAGAACATAATAGCTGGAACAAAAAGATGTCAAAAACACATAAAAATTCCCAAATGCCTCAGATTAAAGTATTCGTAAATGGAGAACGCCTTTCAACAACTCTATGTAGTGGCACTTGACAGTTGCCACTACCTCAGTGGATCATATTTCGCTACTTTATCATATTTATATTGCAAAAAAAAATAGAATTGCACGGTCAAAAAGCATATGTAACATTAGAAATGTGAGAAAATGTGTCATGCCTTGCTGCATGCCACATCAGTCAGGCAAGCGTCTGAGCCTATGTGGAAACCACATCTGTGTGGGATGGGTTGGAAGGATTAGGAGAGGTCTGCATTAACACTTCGGCTCCACATTATTTTGCGTTAAGTTTTTCTTTAGAAAAATTCACATGCCACGGTTGATATATTTTCTCTATATATTCGAAGATAGCATCAAAACAGAAGGTAAACATTTGTGTTTTTTATCTTTTCCAGTTGAACAGAAAATTGCCGCCTAGCCAACCTATCGACATCTAACTGTCCAAACATCGCTAAGGAATCAAATGATATGGGCATCAAGATACAATTTCAAAAGGAAAATGTTATAATTATTAGGTGACAAATAACCCTACAACCTAAATTAAACAGCAAGTTACTCTAATAAATTGTGTGAAAAGTTCTGGAAAGGACCTTAGGAATATTTCAGGATGAGATAAACAAATAAATGAACTAAACAACGTAGGATCTGCCCCTAGGATTCTTGCCTATCAAAATGGTGTATTGTCTTATACACATACAGTTGAAAATAAACACTTGGGTATAAGAAATTCTTTATGATAATGTTCCACTATAAATACATCTCTAGCAAATCTCACCATCCTATATTCTCACACCTTTTTACTAGCACATATTTAAGTTTCCCTCCAAGAGTCCTAACTATGGTATTTAAAAGCATGGCGTGGTTCGAGACAGTTATCTGCTGTCAATGTGAGGCGTAAGCCTCAGCTGGTCAAGATGTAGGTGAAAAACTATAAAAATCTAATACTAGAAATGAGAGCATAAAAATCTAATACTAGAAATGAGAGCACACTACTTATGGGGGTCAATGATTCCAATCATATTCCCATAAGATGTGATGAATCATAAATGATGCTGACCTAATATCACATCTAGACTCCAACCATGACTCGTTACTCATTAGTTTGTTTTACTGCAAAGAAGGCATATAAGCAGTAATATTGTCATTGATTCATTGCCTTCATGTGCAAAAGCAATTGGGTTCAACATAGTTATATTTGACGGAATGAATTCAGATGTGGGTAGATACTTGAAACCAGGATCTCATACTGATTCAGTCAAGTTCTTGAAAATGAGAGAGAAAGAGGGAACAGGCATAATTGCATAAAATGGAGAAGATAGAAAGAAATCTAGCAGGGTGGAAAGCAGGAGGGCTTCTGGTGCTTCTGAGTTTGTTATTCTAATTTTCTTCCTTTCCTCCAGATTGCTTCCGGTTGAAATGCGAAAGTGCCTAGAGTTGTTGGTGAGATTGTTCTGTTAGAGGCCCTTTGGGGGATGTCGGCGATGCAACACTTGAATGATGGAAGTTCTTGGTGTGCAGGATCAAAGGAGATGAGCAAGGCCTTGCAGGCAAAGTGAATTTTGAAAATTTGGTTGATAGTTCACATTTGCTTGTTAGGTTGCTCGGACCGCTTTACAGATTAATGCCTAACCTAAACGCTTGTATTAGTCTAGCCAGATCTCCATCCATTTCTGGAATGGAATCTGTTCAGTCTTACCTGCATCTCTTCCATTTTAGAGTCAATGGTGGGGGATATCAGGGGTTTCAATTTTTAGAATGATAACTGCTTTCGTATGCTTTTCGAAGTCGATAGTCAATACTCGATTGGCAGGGTCACTAAGGATTAATTAGCAGTCGGAAGAGTAATCGGATTTAGTTGGACATTAGTCGGTTTTGAATTTTTTTAATTGTTTTAAATATATAAATCAAGTTTTAATACATAAACTCTCATTTATATTCATATATTTAGCAATTATATTCATATATTTAATAATTTTAATATTTTTAAGAGCTTAAAAAATTATAGCAAGAGAACAAAAAAATGAAGCAAGTTAAGAACAAAATGTTTAGTACATAGCACGAGCAAATATTCAAAAACATATACAACATGTCTAAAAAATAATACAAGTGGAAAGTGAGACAAGCCAATCGATTCAATCCTCAATGTCATCATCCAAGTCCATCTCTTGTTCTTCGTCATCTTCATCATCATCATCTTCTTCGTCGTCTATATCCTCAAGATGTAACTCCTCGTTCTCATTCATCATCGTAGCATTGGAGCTTGAAGATGAAGTTCACCTACCACGTTCACCTTGTTGGCTCCTTCTCAGTTCCAAATTCTCTTCAGCACAACTAGCATGTGCTACAGCACCCCATGTCAATCCGAAACCTGGAAAAACCTCCTCGTCATGAGCATCGACACCTATGATCCATTCAGCCATGTGTGCACGATCACGAGATGAGGGAAGATCTCTTTCTTTCTCAACTCAATGTTCCTGCAAGTTTGAATTGAAATACACGTACACAAGTTCATTCGGCTTCTTCGTCTCCAACATGTTTCTCTTCTTGGTATGGATCTGAAGACCAAAATACAAATTTTAAATTTATATCAATTACTATATTATAGTTTACTATTATTAACCAAATTTGGTGGGTGTAATGGAGTCATTACCGAGTCAAATATACTCCAGTTACGCTCACATCCAGAGGATGAAGATGTCAAGCTCAAGATCTTGATGGTCATGGCTTTCAAATGAGGCGTGTTATCTCGATGATTATACCGCCAATTAGTTATTTAAATAGAGAATTGGTCAATATAATATAATATAAAAAAAGGATGCCAAAGAGAGAATTAGTTGGAGGATGAAATACCTAGATCATAATTGTCAGCATTTGGCTCCCTCTGTCTCACAGATAAAGGCTTGCCAAAATCTCCACAGCCAAGTCTGTATGTCGGAAGCTTGTTCCTGGTAATTGCATCTTGTATATCCAAATCTGGACAAAATATTTCCATGTACTCCTTTAAACCCTCTCCTCACCACAACATCCGGATCACCACGAGATTTAGTGTAGAATAAAAATGGGTTGAAGTAATAAGCTGCTAGATGCAATGGAGTATCAAGCCTCCCTTTGATCTTGAAGGTAACAGCATCCACAAAAATTTTGTAAGACGACTCCACGCCATTGAATGATGCAATTATCTCCCGTTTGGCTTCTTCAAGCCCTCCATAGACAAAGCTCATGGATGGGCATCGATCTGCATCAACCACACATAATAAATGAACCAACAGAATGAAAACTCAGACAACAAATGCGATGTGGTTCTAGAATGTAGGGTTGAATACAATGGAACTCGCTGCTTCTCCGTTCTTGGTCTTGTATCATTTGCAATTCCTCCACTCTTTTGAGGAAAACATCAATCTAAGCTTGTCTTTCTTCTCATTTAGGCTCTCAAGAGTGAGAAAAGTGGTTGCAAATCGTATTTGGTCGAGCCTTGTAATGTCCCTCTTGTTGGTGAACTTGCACATCAAGCTTAGCATTTTGGTGTGAGTAGATGAACATTGTAAGCCTCTTCGCCTTTGTTATTGCTCACCTTTGTCTCTCTGCTTCTCTCCTCCAAAGCAAGATCAAGGGAGTGAGCGACACACGAAATCCACCTAATCTGCAGATATTTGGTGAGCAACAATCTTCTTGTTGCTACATTCACGGATGCATTATCTACCACAATCTGAACCACATTATCCACGCCCACTTCGTTAAGACATTCCTCCACCAGCTTGAAGATGTATTCCGCAGTGTGAGCCTCATCTGAGGCATCTATCGACTTCAAAAATGAAGTTCCCAAGGTGCAATTGACACAAAAATTAATGATGCTACTTCCACGTATGTCCGTCCATGCATCAGTCATTAAAGAGTATCCTGTCAACTTCCATATATCCCGACGACATTGCAAGTCATCATGCATTTTCTTCACTGCCTTCTTCAGAAGTGGGACCACTAAGCTTATACCTAGGGAGTCTTTAGTCCAGGCCCGTACTTATCAATCGCCTCCATCATCTGCATAAAGGGCTTCGTCGTCAATGCATTAAAAGGAATCTCCGATGTATACGCCCAATTGGCTATATACGGGGTGATCCTATCACGATGATCCTTGGAGAACGCATCTTTTATGGTCATCTGACGTGATGACCCTTCTACTGCGACATTCTGCTCCAAGAAGTTGGATACTCGTGAACTCTTCACCAAACCTGCATTTCCAGTGATATCAATTTCCTCTCTCATCTCATAAACATCAACTGCTTTCTAGATCTTCTTCCTGACAATGCCATCAAGGTATGCGACCATCCTCTTATTTATCTCTTCATCCACCATGGGACATGCAACCACATTGCCTCTTCGGTGTGCTAGATGTTGCTTGAACATGTACGCACCTCCCTTGACAACCTGCTTGCACAATCTGCAAGTAGCTGTATTCGGATATGCACGGTTCGAAAGATAACCATATTGTTATGCAGGATCAGTTGATCCTGACGGCACGTAAAAAGATGAGTTGATATCAGAAATGACGTTCGCTGGAGGTGTAGACATCTACATAGTCACACACTCACAAGTTACTAATCATAAAATACAAAAATAATCAAACATACAAGTTACTAATCAACAAACTTACAAGTTAGCCAATCAGCAAATACAAAGTTAACTAAACACACAAAGATAATCAACAACCACAAAGGTAAATAACCTAAGTTACCTAACCATCATGCAAATCAACAAGAAATATCGAAGATAACGAACACATAAGGCATATAAACATAATTCTAACCTTATATAAGTTAACCAACATGCAAACCATCTAATAATTTGAGATAACGATTGACATAAAACTCATACTTTTCCACGGGTACAATTCTTATATTTCTCTTATAATATTCCATCTTGCATATCCTTCCGATATAAAAAAGACAGCGAACTTGACCAATGTAAAATATGTATGGGGTTACTGTCTAACAGTAAGCCCCAAATCCAATTTAAACGGGTAATCGGGTTGAGGTATTAGATTGAACCGAAATACAAATCCACATGCAAAAGTCGATCGATTAGTCAATCGACTAGGCCGTTTAGTCGCCCATTAATCGGGTCAGCCCGACTAAAAGCCAATTTGGCCAAGTCAAGTCGGGTACCCCCCGACTCGATTAGACAGGTCGACTAGTCAGCCTAGTCGGCCAACTTTTACAACAGTGGAGTATGACTTGCAAATGTGTAGTCAAACGGCACCTAACCCTAGGGATTTCAGAATATCTGGCTAGAGTTGATGGCATGGCAATGGGGCATGATTTTTGGACATGGCATCATGTGGTGCTTCTCTGCCATAAAGGCCTATAAAACTCTATGGGCATTAATGGTTTTTTATCCCGAGATTGTTTAGGATTCCAAGAGGATCTAGAGATGGAGTGTTCCCTTGAGAGTCAAGATCAGTCTTCAGTTTCTCATAAGCAAGCATGTCCTAACTAGTGCTCCGAGGAATAGATTTTTTCAATGGGTGACTAATGTGTGTGTTTGCGATGCAAGGATAATTCAGAGGTTGTGGACATTGTTTCTTCACAAGCTCTATCTCAAGAGATACATGGGATGCTTCTCATAAATATGGGGTGGAGTATGGCAATGCTTCGACCCTTTGGAACACCATTGGTTGCAAGTGGACTGGCACGAAAAACTTAAGATCTAATCCTTGGCATTGATCTGGGTACTTTGAATATGAGGAATGGTGTGAATTTCCACAATAATTTTTTCTGTAATCGAACATGCCAAGGCTCTTTTGGAGTCTTGATCTTCACAATCTTTTTTCTTAATATTGTGGAATATATAAAGTTTTTTGTTGTGCACCTTATAGTAAATCATTAGAAAACTGCTTAAGATGGTTTGGTCATTTGCAAAGAAGATTAGTTGATGCACCAGTTAGGAGATGCGAGTGTTGGGATGTAGAGCTGAATAAGAGAGGGTGAGGACGGCCCAAGAAGTGTTAGAAAGAGACTATACAAAGGGATCTCAATTTTTGGATATAAACCCGAGATTGACGCAAGATAGATCTGAATGGAGGCGAAGAATCTATGTAGCCGACCCTACTTAATTGTGGGAAAAGGCCTTGTTGTTGTTGTACCTTATAGTAGATCACCCTCTCTTTCAAAAAAAAATATTACAATGTTTTTCCCTTTTCTATATAAGTAGCAATTGTTTTTTAACATGTGAAAATGTATCTCGTTCCAAGTATGCATTAATTATTTACATCCAATAGCAGTTGAACTATTTTTCAAACATTACACAAAAACACAATATATGAGCACAAATTCCCTTTTTCTGATAACCCCACAAGCAATCTTACCAGATTGATCAATCTCTAACGGGCCATGCATTATTAGCCATCGTGGAAATGACCAAAGGCTAATGGCATGGAACAACCTTACAACTAAAAGTGTGAATATTCATATTTAAATCGGTGATGACTTCTAAGAGACTGGCAAGGAATTCAGGTGCCATAATAGCATTGAACAATCATACAACTAAAAGGGTAAATATTCATTTTTCATCAGCAATGACTTCTAGGACATTGGCAAGAGTCCAGGGACTAAATATGGAACTAAAGCAAGTCACATGTTCATGTACGAAGGCAAGATTGTTGCCATACATGATTATGCGCTTCATCATCAGGATTGGCATGAAAAAGAACGATAAAAAAACAAGCATGCACAATTATAGATAGATTTTTGCAAGACATTCCAATAAATTCCGAGCTACTAGTAATATTGATGCGAGAGTACATGATCTACCTCTACGAAAGGGAAGGAGCTAAAGAAATGGAAAGTAAGAGTAGTGTATTAAGTGCCTCCATTTGGCTAGCTTTGGAAAGTTCCTTCTTCCATTGTGAGAGCATGACCTTAAATGTCGATATATGTGTTGCTTTGCCAACCCAGAAAAGGGTCATGTCACCAACATGTCGCCAAAATAGTCATAAATCATGGAAACAGCTATAAATTTGATCATTCCAGATAAAATAAAAGTTCCAATGATATTTAATCAGTAAATAAGATAAAATACATGCTTATTTAATAAAATATAGGCTTAAGTAAAAATTGTATATAGCATCGACATCATAATTATTGCACAAGCCGATATGCAGTAGAAGTTTAATCATGAAGAGTGCATAAATAAGTTGAAATAACAAATAAAACTCAAAATCATAATGTATACAAAGTACAAATACAATATTTACAAAATAAATATGTACTTCTCATAACATAGAGATGTCTAACTAGATCCATCTGTTTTGTTTGTTGTCCCCATCCTTCATATGTTCTCCTGATTGAGTTTCTATATTCCACATAGTTTTCTTATGTCATATAGTGGTACATGGCTTTTTAGTCCATAAAATACTGCTCAAGGCTTTAAAAACGTGAGGTTGATCGAGGCGATTTTCTATTGTTGAGGCAAGGTGTAAGCCTCGAGGCAACCTAGACGTAGGCTCCGGTTTATATAGGAAAATATGCATAAAATTACAATTAAATATATATATAATTGTTGGGAAAATGAGAGGCTTGTTTATTCCTTGAGCCATACGTTCTCTTATATAAAGGAGAGACCTATGAGAAAATTACATAAAACGGATAAGAGGAAAAGAAATAGATGAAAAAATACATAAACATAGAAATATATATCTACATTCTCCCTCAAGATGGAGCATAGATATCCATCATGCTTAGCTTGGATGAACATTTTTGAAATATTCCTCTAAGTAAGGCCTTGGTGAAAATGTCTGTCGTCTGGTCCCAAGAGCTGACATGGGATGTAGCAATGAAGCCCTCCTGAAGCATGTATATAATGGCAATCGACCTCAATGTGCTTTGCCCTTTCGTGGAATGCATGATTATTGGCAATGAATAAGAAAACCTGATTGTCGCATTTCATCGACATGAGAAGAGGAACCTCTATATGCAGATCTGTAAGGACTGCTTGAACCTACATCATTTTCGTGCATTCTTGTGTCATAGCAGTATACTCATATTCAGCACTAGCACTAGCTCTAGCAACAATATTTTGCTTCTTGTTTTTCCACGAGACAAGTGAATCTCCAAGAAATATAGCAAACCATGTGGTGGACTTCTTGTCCTTCAGGCACCCTGCATAATCTGTGCCTGCACATGCTGAGATAGTGATGGTTCCACCTCTTTTAAAAAGCAGTCATGTGCCCGGAGATGATTTAAGATACCTCAGTATCATCTCTATAGCATCCGTATGTACCTGACGAGTTTTGGAGAAGTTTTGGAGAAGAGACAAGTACATGTCCTATACATGAACCTCATAAAAGATATGTATGATAGGGCTTCATTTTGTGTAAGGATACAGTTTAAGAAGACTGACTATTTTGACATCAGCATTGGTTTCCATTAACTTTGAGTCCATTACTTTTTACTTTGATTATGGACGAGTTGACAAGTCACATTCAGGATGAAATACCCTGATGTATGTTATTCGTTGATGATATCGTATTGATTGATGAGAGTAGAGATGGAGTAAATGAAAAGCTTGAGGTCTGGTGACATGCATTGGAGACTAAAGGATTTCGTATAAGTAGGGCTATGACTGAATATATGGAGTGTACTTTTGATGGAAGCAATGGGAAGGAATCGGGGTTAAGATTGGTGATGATAACATTCAGAAGAGAGATTCTTTTAGATACTTGTGATCTATTTTGCATCATGATGGGGAAATTGATGGAGATGTTACAATTACAAATAGAATAAATGCAAGTTGGCAGTGGAGTGGAGCCTCTACTAATCTCTGTGATAAGAAAATTCCTTTGAAAATCAAAGGAAAGTTCCACAAAAGAAGTTGTGAGGCCTGCTATGCTCTATGGATCTGAATGTTGGCCTGTGAACCATGGACATGTGCAGAGAATGGCAGTAGTAGAAATGAAAATGCCAAGGTGATGTGTGGACATACACATAAAGATCGGATTCGAAATGATGCCATCAGAAGGACATTTGGTGTAACTCTGATCGAGGATAAGATGCGAGAAAATTGCTTAAGGTGGTTTAACCATTTGCAAAGGAGTCCAACTGATGCACCGGTGAGAAGATGCGAGTTTTGGAATATTAAGCTGACTAAAAGAGGGTAGGAAGGCCCAAGAAGTGTTGGAATGAGACTATACGAAGGGATCTTAGTTTTTTGGATCTAAGCCCGAGAATGACCCAAGATAGATCTGAATGGAGGCAAAGAATCCATGTAACCGGCCCTACTTAATGTGGGAAAAGGCTTTGTTGTTGTTGTTGTTGTTACATGCTCACGAACGAGAGCAATTTACTCAATGGTGAAGGTAAGGTTGTGGTGATTGATGAATGATGAGTCTGAAAACATCCTTCCTAAAGGATGCAAAGCGAGATGGGTGGGGGGGCATATTGGAAGAGGTGAACTGCAAATGATCAATATTGACCATGGGCATGGGGAGAGAGATTCTTATGCATGGGATTGTAACAAAGGAGGAGTTAGGGGCTAAAAGGGTTCAAACTTCCCCTTGCTCTAACAAGAGTGAAGAAAGTCGAGAGAAGGGAGGATCTCGTCATCAACTAGGCTTGGTCGGTGTTCCCGCATGTGATACTAAATGAAGAAGATGAGTTGTTTGGCATACACCTCCATGTGATTCAGCATCATGATTTGTACGAAGAATAATAGAGAGAAGAATAATAGAGAAAAAAGCATGTGCAATTGAAGATAGACTTTTACAAGGTGTCCCCATGGACACAGGAGCAGCCCTCAATCAATTGAGAACCCCAATTCCTTTAATTGTTATGTTATAAGATGTTTTTGTAACTATACATGATCACCCTTTATGTGAGGAAGGAGAAGATATAAGAAAAGAAACAAAGAGGAAGAATGGTAGCTTGGTTATGCCCATTTGACTTGTTCCATAACCTCCCCTCATCTCCCCTAGTATAGATGGGAGAAAAGGGAGTAACATGAAAGGTTGATACAAGTTGCTCACGATTAGATGGTTCAGATCGCACACAACAGTAGTTCACTACAGAGAAAACATGTCCAACAAGCATCTTTTTGTTGGGCTATTTTTGGAAGCATTTGAATTCCACTCGGGCAACACATAAAACAGATATTTTACCCCTCTTCAAAATCTCAATGGGCTGCTTTAGGGTTGAAAAATGATGACAACGCTTTCTGTCAAGTCACGATTGGTCATGCTAGTGAGCAAGTCTTACATCAGAGAAACAAAGCGAACTCAAATATATACTATTCATCAAGTCCTGCAACATCAGACGTACAAAAACTAACTTCTATATTTGGGTTTTAATATTCAAGTCCTCATTCAGAGCCGGAGTATTGTAGTGAAAGTTACATCCTGATGCTTCATTTTGCACACAACATGCCTGAACCATGCACAACAGAGATGGAAAGGAATGTATTCACAAATTTTGCAAAGTGATTCTATTTAATTCTGTAACAGGGTGGCCATTTATAAAATCCGGTAAAAAATTTAAAAACATAAGGACTCACGTTACATCGGAGAACAGCCCCAAGAATGTTCCAACCAACAGAGCAGCAGCCGCTCCTGACGAAAGATACAGAGCCATCTGACTCCTACTGGCCCCGTAATTTAAGAACTCGTACTCCCCGAGCACAGATTCAAGCCCATTTGTCACTGAAAAAGCCACAAGGCACATGACCAGAGAACAAGTACCGAAATATCTCAGTCGCGACATTAAAAAAGGAAACAAGCAAGCCACACCTGCAGAAATATCATATTTTAACCCAAAAATAACCAAGGATTTGGACTGCCTTAGGTCTACGGCAGTTTTGGCACTCCGAGTGCTACACTTCACATGCCCTAAAATGTTGACTACGCAGGTTTTGACAATAGAAATAGCCTGAAAATCTATCCACTCAGAATAATTTAGAATTAAACCTTTACAATCAGCATTTTCAATAGCAAGGTTTAACCTTTGGACAAACTGTTGTGGTACACCGTATCCTCCATTTGGATAAAACGACCCTGACCCCTCCAGGACGCCACATTTCATCATCCGCAACTCACGATTCTCCAGAAATATCACCCAAACAAATATGTTCAAATATAAAAGAATGCACAACATCAAAGAAAAAGAAAGAACAATCATGCCTATTGTGGTTCGAGATGGTCATGGTGATCATCTATTCCACAAGAGAAGGGCCCAATAAAGTCAGATCTTCGTAAGTAGAGCTTTTTATACAGGCCCAGCAACACACCCGTCTCACCACAAATCGACGTGGGATTAAACATACAAATTTCATACCATATAACAAACGGATATCCCCATCAAATTACACAATTCTCCATCATTCTCAACATCCCTGTCAAGCTAGAGCATGCAATGCTCAGCTTGGATAAGTGGCAAATTCTCTGCTCACACACAAAATACATTATAAGATGTTGGGAAAAAGAATGAAAAGCCCATCTATTCCTTGAACCCTAAGCTCTCCTACACAGAGGAGAGACTTATGAGTAAATTACATAAGATAGACAAAAGAACAAAAAATAGGCAAACAGTACACAGACAAATATATTTCTATACTCCTCAAGATAGAGCATAGATGTCAATCATGCTCAGTTTGGATAAGCATTTCTGGAAAGGACCTCTGAGCAAAGCCTTGGTTAAGATATCTGTCGTTTGATCTCTAGAGCTAACATGAGAGGTAGAGATAAAACCTTTTTGAATAATGTTCCTTGTATAGTGGCAGTCCACTTCAATATGCTTAGTTCTCTCATGAAATGCATTATTGTTTACAATAAATAGGGTTGTCTAGTTATCATATTGTAGCTGCAAAGGAAGAGGTACATCTATATGTAAATCTGCTAGTACTGCTCGAACCCACATCATTTCTGTACTACTTTGTACCATAGCCCTATATTCAGGCTCAACATTGAACCTGCCGACCACATTTTGCTTCTTATTCTTCCAAGAGACGAGAGAGCTACCAATAAAAACTGCAAAGCCTGAAGTAAACTTTTTATGCTTTACACATCATTCATAGTCAACATCAGCTCATGCAGAAATAGAAAATGTTGTCCCTTTTCTCGATAATAATCCCGCACCTGGAGAAGACTTTAGGTACCTCAATATCATGTATACATCATCCATGTGTACATATCAGTGTTAATCCAATAATTGACTCACCCGCCTAACTGCAAATGAGATATCCGGCTTGGTTATAGTAACATAAAGAAGCTTTCCCACTATTTCTCTGTATCTTCTCCTATTCACCTCCTTTGTATCATCATCGTATAACCTCATACTAGGGTCCATTGAAGTGGTAGCAGGTCAACATCCAACCATTCCCGTCTCAACTAGCATATATGTCAGATACTTCTGTTGGGTCATCACAAGACCCTGATGATTTCTGACAAATTCTAACATCAAGAAATACCGTAGGGTGCCAAGATCCTTGCTAACAAACTGTCAGCCAAGAAATTTCTTTGCCCTTTTTATTCATACATGTCATCATTGTAACTAGTATGTCATCAACATATACCATAATAGCCATCATACCTCTAGGAGTTCTATATACAAATAGTGAATGATCCACATTTGACCTCCGAAATCCCTGCTTCTCAATTAAATCCAAGAGCTTCTGAAATCATGCCCTTGAACTATGTTTAAGGCCATATATTGCCTTATGAACCCTGCAAACCTATGGATACTCCCCCTCAACAGCAAACCCAAGAGGTCGTTGAATGTAGATTTCCTTTTGTAGGTCTCCATTACAAAAATGTATTTTTAACATCAAGCTGAAAGAGAGGCCAATCACGCACCACAGCGACAGAAAGAAGAATACGTGGAGTAGAATGACGAGCAACTGACAAGAATGTATCCAGATAATCTACTTCATATGGCTGAGTAAAGCCACGAGCAATCAGTCTGGCTTTATACAGATACATATTCTCATCTACAAGGTCTTTAAGAGTTAAACCCACTTGCAACTGACAACAGATGCTCCACTGACTATCCTTCAAAGCCTCCTAATAAATCCGTGGAATTTCAACGGTAGACAATGCAACTGCAAATTTACTGAATTCCCCATTCAAGCGATCAAAGGAGACCTTAGATGCGAAAGAATATGATGCACAGCTACGCTTCTGCTTCCGAAGCGCAATAGATATGTACAAATCATCAACCTGTATGTTTGTCCCTTATAAAGAATCTTGCTCAGGCAAATCATCAGACCCGTCATTAGAAAAAATGTATTCAGAACATACTTGATGCGTGCTAGATGATGAGCGATGACCATGAGTAGAAGCAAGCCGACGTGTATAGTAATGTGGCAACGGTGGGTAATAGACAATGGGAGCTGAGGGTATAGGAGGAGGTGAAGGTGGTGATGGTGGTGATGGTGGTGAAGGTGGTGGTGGCATGTAGACGAAGTCAACCGATCACGTGTAGGAGAAAAGTACATCACTGACTCGAAAAAGGTGACATCAACGCTAACAAAATATTTCATGCGCAGTGGATCATAGCATATATACCCTTTCTGTTTTCTGAAGTACCCAACGAAGACACACTTGACAGCTCTAGGAGAGAGCTTGTTAAGACCAGGAAACAACTGGTGAACAAAGGCAACCAAACCAAAAATACGAGGAGTAAGAGAGAATAATTCTTCCTCAGGAAATGCAAGGAAAAAAAGATATTCTCACCCAAGATATATGAGGGTCAGTGATTCACGAGATAGCATGTCATAAGAACAGCATCACCCCAAAAGGAATGTGGAGCACGACTCTGAATGAGAAGAGTTCTGTTAACATCAAGCAAATGGTGATGCTTTCTCTCGGCAATACCATTTTGGTAGGAAGTATAGGCACATGATGTTTGATGAATAATACCCCGAGTTAAAAAGAAATTGGAGAGAGGATGAGTACAGAATTCCAAAGCATTTCACAGATAAAGAAAACACATTCTGCACTTCATTGATAATGTTTTTTTTTTGAAATCAAACGATTCGGGGGAGACACGGCATGGTGTTCGCCCCAAAAGCTTTATTAATAAGAAGCGGTAAACAAGAAGGAAAGAAGTACAGGGACAAAGAGAGAAGGGACATTGATAATGTTTTTTATAGCATCTCCTGCTTCGTATTTATTCTTTAATAAAAAGAACCATGACAGACGAGAGAAATCATCCACAGCAACAAGATAAAACATGCGTTCCTGATGATCGGTAACACAACTTGGATCTCAAATATCAATATGAAACAACTCAAAATGGAGCTACTGCACCGACTTTGATGACTAGGGAAGCCAGACCGATGATGCTTTCCCAACTGATACACCTCACATAAGAAGGATGAGTAAGGAGAAATCTGAGACAGAACACGACACATTTTCTGGAGCGGAAGATGACCAAAGCACAAGTGTCACGTAAAGGGTGAGAAAGGTCATGCAGAATGGGAGGAAAGGCCTGCCTAACGAGTTCGAACCAAGCGATAAAGGTCGCCATGCTCACGACCACAACCAATCACCTTGTTTGTAAGGATGTCCTGAAATACAAGAAAAGATGGGTCAAAAATAGCTCGATAATGTAGATCATTCATAATCTGATTAATAGATAACAAATTCATAGAAAAGTCGGGCGCATGCAACACATTTGTAGACACATAAAAGGTGTCAAGCTAATCTCCCCATGTCTGGTGATCGGGGAATGAGTCCCATCTGTTATACCCACAGTCCTCCATGAAGGAACATGTATGTATGTTGTAAATTGACAGCTATCTCCATACAAGTGATGTATAGCACCGGAGTTCATAATCCATTCTATAACATCGGTTCTACTATAGCTTGTAAGTGCACAAGTACTACCTGAGGTAGTAGAAGATGCTGAAGCAGCCATGTTTGAGTGACTTCTCGAGGCAGATGAAGAAGCAATGGGTCTGGCAGGAGGCATAATATCCCTCAATTATGCTACAAGTTTGATGCAGCATGATAGCAATTTTATGAACATTTATGTTATTGATTCTATTTAGCATTTGTTTTGTTTATTTAACTCACATGTAAAAGGCTCATTATAAAAGACCTCTTTTTATATTTTTCCTTTGATTTCTTCTTTCCCTAATTTTAGGGATTTGTTGCTTCTTTTGAGAGGGAGTAGCCTCTATAAAGGGCTCCCTTTGTATTAGGTTTTTTTTCATCAAGTTGAATTGAGAACATTTTCCCCATCCCTAATTTCTCTCTCTCTCTCTCACTCCCGCCGCCCTTTCCTTCTCTCTCCCCGATTCTCGTTTCCCATCCCCTTCCCTCGCAAGTCCCGCACTCCCCTCTCCCTAAACCCTTCTCCTCCCGTAACCCTCTCCTGCCCTACCGCCGCCTCTCCTCCCAGATCCCAACTCTCTGCTCGCCGCCTCCACCTTTCCCTCCTCTTGCGCCGACCTCCCTCTCCCTTACCAAACGATGATGCAAACGAAATTTTCGCGCGGCGTCGTTAATAAAATAATAATATTTTTTGGTGGATTTTTGGTAGAAGAACGAGATGGGTTGAGACGAGAAATTGGAGGGGTTGAGAGGAAGAAAAACTCGTCGGAACGAGGGATTTGGAGAAGAGGACTCGCCGGGAATGCGAGAGGTTGAAGGAGGAGAACCGCGGAGATCACGTGGAGGGAGAGAGAGAAGGAGAGGGGATAGAGATAACAATCTCAATTTTTACTTCATAATTGACTGACTAAAAATACTGGACTACCATCTCTTTATATAGGAGAGATGGTTTACAAAAATAGTAACAAATTAAAATTGACAACCAACTTTATCCTAATTGACCTCTAGTTACCCTAATTAGACTCTAATTTATTCAATTGACCAAAATTACAATTAAAATCTACGAAATAAACGTTGAGATCACAGGCGATCTCAATTATTTAATTAGACCAATACGACCGCTAAAAACGTAAATAAAATTGACTACTAATTAAGTAAATAAATGTGGCCCTATAATTTGGGGTCACGCTGCATCAACTCTCCGCCGCTTTAAAAAATTCGTCTCCCGACGAATTGCTTGACGTAGATGCCCGTTGGAGAATTCATCCTTGAATCGTAGCTTCAAATGCCCTCAATTAGGTCTTTTCAATGTTACGTTTGTAGTCCTTTTCAATAGAAAGGTGCCCCTGCAATTTTCGCACTCCTTTATTTTTCTCTCCTTTCATGATGCTTTGGACCTTTCTGTAAATGGAGAACTTATCCAATTTGATTTTGCAATTTTTCCCATTAACCATCCAATCCCCAAGTCTTAGGGATTCGGTTCCTGGGAATGGCGATAGGGTTCCCGTCCACAAAAGGAGGCGGCATGAATGCGGCGCCCAAGGGCGGCGTCGACCTGGGCGATGCAGGAGGAGGCTCGTGGTTGCGGGCCTGCGCGCGCGGGGCTGAGGGCGATCGCGCGGCGTTTCTCGCTGGAGGCGGCGCGGGTGGAAACGCAGAGAGGGAAGGGCGGCGGTACGGGTAGCGCGAGGGTGGGGAGGCGCTTTTGTGGTGGCAGGGACTGAGACGGGAGGAGGAGGCGTCGGGAGGATGGAGGTTGGGAAAGGGAGAGAGGGCGTCGAGGCGAGGCGGCGCTGGAAGGGGAGAGAGGCGGCGCGGAAGGGGAAAGGAGGTGGCGCGGGGAGAAGGGATGAGGCGGCGCTGGAGGGGTTGGCGGCGTGAAGCGGGGACGAAGGGGGAGGCGTTGAGGGTTTGGGTCGAGAAGAAGTTCGGGGGAAGAGGGGGTTCGGGGAGGGAGGAATGAAAGGCGGCGGCTGGGGTTGGGCACGGGAGAGAGAAGTATCGGGGAGAGAGAAAACGTGAGACCGAGAGGGAGATGGGGGGGCTTGGGGTTGTGTTGGGGATTACCTGGGAGGGCTGGGATGGTGCCAGGGTGGTTGGAGGGGGTTGCGGGGTCGCTTCCGGCGACGGACTTGGTTCTGGAAAGTGCTGGACAGCCACTGCTTCTTCGATTTTTTCTTCTAAAATGATCTGGACAGCAGCGGATTCTTCGTGGGCAGCTAGCTTTTCGTCGTAGACGGCGAGATCTTCGTCGGTTAGCGCGCCCAGCCATGCTTGAACCTTGATGCACGCTACAAGTTGCTGCCGGAACTTCTTTGAACGATACGGATCATGAGATGGGCGGCTGAGACCGAACTTCAAACACCAATAGTCGACAGGATCGTCGAATCGTAGGAACGATTCGGTATCCATGCTCTGATACCAAATGATGCAAACGAAATTTTCGCGCGGCGTCGTTAATAAAATAATAATATTTTTTTGGTGGATTTTTGGTAGAAGAACGAGATGGGTTGAGATGAGAAATTGGAGGGGTTGAGAGGAAGAAAAACTCCTCGGAACGAGGGGTTTGGAGAAGAGGACTCGCCGGGAATGCGAGAGGTTGAAGGAGGAGAACCGCGGAGATCGCGTGGAGGGAGAGAAAGAAGGAGAGGGGATAGAGATAACAATCTCAATTTTTACTTCATAATTGACTGACTAAAAATACTGGACTACCATCTCTTTATATAGGAGAGATGGTTTACAAAAATAGTAACAAATTAAAATTGACAACCAACTTTATCCTAATTGACCTCTAATTACCCTAATTAGACTCTAATTTATTCAATTGACCAAAATTACAATTAAAATCTACGAAATAAACGTTGAGATCACAGGCGATTTCAATTATTTAATTAGACCAATACGACCGCTAAAAACGTAAATAAAATTGACTACTAATTAAGTAAATAAATGTGGCCCTATAATTTGGGGTCACGCTGCATCAAACGACCTCCCCCGACGCCTCCTCAATCCGCGCCTCTCCAGCCCCGTTCACCAAATCGGCGCCGCCAAGCCACGCCCTTCCGCCACTCCATTCCATCGCCCCTGCGGCGATCCCACTCTTTCCCCTTCCCCAATCAACCCCGCAGCGCCCTGCGCCAAAACCCCCTGTTCTTCCCTTCTAACAACCCACCCTTTTCCTCCGCTTTCAGCCCCGCTCCCTCCTGTCGCACGCCACTCCAATCACAAACATCCACTGCCGCCGCCGTTATTGAGAGGCCACTGCCTCCTGCAACCCCGAAGTGGATCGGAGTACTCCTCTCAGGCCGCTGTTTGCTCGTTCAGATCTGAAGCACGCCGAAACTCTCTTGCAAGTTGTGGTATGAGCGCCCGTTTCACCATATTTCTACTGCAGATTTGTTAGTTTTGTGGATTGGTATATTGCTGATTTGGTTTGGTGAATCGTTGAGATTCCTCTTCATTGCAATATTGTGATGGTTTTCTAAGAACTTTTAACACATCATTTTGCCCTGAATTTGTGGAATATCTTGTGCTAATATTTGCATAACGGTTATCATTAGTGCTGATTTTGTTGCATTTTGCATGCCGTTACATTTGTTTTCGTCATCGAGTCCACTATTGTCATTCGTTAGGATTGCTATTACACCAACTACTAAGTAGTCCGCATCAAAGTTCATCAAATCTCTAATGTGAAGAGGGAGCAGCTGGGGACTCAACCTGCTCAGCTACTTGGACAGATGCAGGAAAGCCATGCTTGGAATAACATGTATCCTCTCAGAATGACGAATATCTTTTTTTCTTGACAATCGACGCTAGACCTCTGAAAGCGCATGGTGATGCAAATGGAATTTTGCGACGATAAAAATTAAATTTTGAACGGTGGAAATTGTTGGTAGAAGAAATTGGAGGGATTGAGAAGAGAAAGCTCGTCGGAGAACGAGAGATTCGGGGAGGAAGAAACGTGAAGATCACGTGGGGAAAGAGAGATACCGATGCAGCGTGAGATGGAGAAATAGGGCCGCAATTTTTTTACTTTTTATCCGTTAATTTTATTTACGTTTATTTTGAGTCGTCGTAATTTTATTCGAATAAAAGAGATCGCCTGTGATCTCTAAAAGTAGTTAGTTCAATTTGAATTTCAAAATTAGTTAGTTAGTCGGTTAGAGTCAAATTAGGATAATTAGTTTGAATTTGAATTGAGTTTCTATTTTGTAATCCCATCCCTCCTATATAAAGGGATGATAGAAGTTATTTAGGCAGTTCAGTTGATACAAAAAATTGAGATTCATCTCCGTCTCTCTCTAGTCTCTCTCTTTCCCCACGCGATCAATGCGATCTTCACGTTTCTTCCTCCCCGAATCTCTCGTTCTCCGACGAGCTTTCTCTTCTCAATCCCTCCAATTTCTTCTACCAACAATTTCCACCGTTCAAAAGTTAATTTTTATCGTCGCAAAATTCCATTTGCATCAATTTGGTATCAGAGCATTTCGATCCGTTCCATTTGTTTTATTGCATTAAAATATATATATAAAGAAAACAAGAAAAAACATAAAAAAAAAGAGAGAAGAAGAAGAAGGTCTAGATTCCCATGGCTGAAAGGACAAATACCTCTAAACCCGTCAACACCCCCCACACTGAGCTATCATTAGAAGCCTTGTCTGCCCAACTGGCGCACATGTACAATCAACTGAGCGTAAAAATTGCAGCCCTATTTCTCCATCTCACGCTGCATCAGAGACTAAAGAGAGACGGAGATGAATCTCAATTTTTTGTATCAACTGAACTGCCTAAACAACTAGTCTATCATCCCTTTATATAGGAGGGATGAGATTACAAAAATAGAAACTCAATTCAAATTCAAACTAATTATCCTAATTTGACTCTAACCGACTAACTAACTAATTTTGAAATTCAAATTGAACTAACTACTTTTAGAGATCATAGGCAATCTCTTTTATTCGAATAAAATTACGACGACTCAAAATAAACGAAAATAAAATTAACGGATAAAAAGTAGAAAAATTGCGGCCCTACTTCTCCATCTCACGCTGCATCAACTCTCCTCCGCTTGAAAAATTCGTCTCCCGACAAATTGCTGGATCTGCATGCTGGAGGGTGGATAACTTTAAATCAGCATTCTCGATCATCCCATGGAAGAACTGGTGCGGAGCAAATGACGGAATCCATGCGTGTGTGGCACGAGTGTTGGCAACATTGGTGTCGTGGCGGAAGAGCAGGTGTGGCGCACATGCGGGCATCCATCCGGGTTTCGTCCCTTTGACATGATGCTTGAAGAACTGACGGGGCATCTTCATGACGAACAACTCGGCCTTTGGAGAGTCCATAGCAAAGCAATAGCACAACTAGAGTAGAGGAGGAGATGTGGCCAATGAATTAAGCCATGGGGCCTTTAAATAGGTGAAACCCATGATCCTAATCCTAATTGGATAAGGAGGCCTTCCAGATTTCTCTCTTTCAGCACTTCTTTTAAAATATTTCTGCTCCAAGGGGTTGGAATGCAAATTCCGTACCCCTTCACTTAAATAAAATCCATAGCATAATCTATCACCCAAATAGCCCCTTTGATAAAAACCTTTGGGAGGAGGGGTTTCCCTGCAATTGTTCCAAATTAACCTCCTATCCCTAACGTTATGGGATCCGACTTCTCTTGAGCCCCACGAAATGGAGCCCGATGCAAGGGTTTCGTTTCTCTTCAAGAGGCGGCGGCGGCTTGGGCATGGGTGCCATCGACTTCGGTGGTGGCGAGATGTACGGTACGAACGGAGCTGTTGATGGCTTGGTTGGCTTTTGGCGGCGGTGCGAGGCTGCGGTAAGCCGCAGAGGGTGGGGGTGTCGGGAGGGAGCATCATTGTCCAGGGTGGCAGAGATGGACGTCAGCGGAGGGGTGTTGTAGGAGAGGTGGCGATGGTGTTAGGGATCAAAAAAGGGGTTGCGGCTAAGGGTATGGGGGTAGCGTGAAAGGGTGTTGTGCGGATGGAGATGGGGAGGGTGGAGATGAGGGGGAGGACTGGAGGTGCGGGGGCAACAGCAGGGTTGGCTGGAAGGAGTGTTGGGGCTGGGAGGTTTGTGGTGGGAGAGGTTGGCGGGGACGGGGCAGGGGATTTAATTGGGGTCGCAGGTGCATGGGCCGGTGATGGGGCAATTTCTGGAAGTGCAGGGGTTGCAGGGATGGCGGAAGGGGCTGATTCCGGGGCTGGAAGGGGTGTTGTGGCGATCGGGGATGGTGCCAAAGGTGCAAGGGCAGTGGAGGGGGTCCGCCAGAGGGTCGCGGATGGGCCGAAGATCGATTCCTGCGGCTTTTGCGAGTCAGAAAATACCTGGACAGCAAGCAGGTCAACGTTTTTCTCCTCTGAAACGGTCGGGACAGCGAGCGTATTGTTGAGGACGACGCAGTTTTCTTGGGTCTCTTCGTCAGGAACTTGGATGGAAGTTTCGCCGGCCTTTTTGGCAATGAGTTCTTCTAGTTGTCGCGTCAATGACTCGCGATTCTGTGACAGCACAGTTTGCATATCGGCAAAATCTTGGAGCATATTCGATAGTGCTTGTCTAACCTCAGCCATATCCTTGTTGTAAGCTTCTTCGGCTCGCCGTTTACGCTCCGACGAATGATGGTCTTTCGTCGCATGTCGGCGCGAACGTCTGGACGGATCGTTAGATCGTGAAGACGATCTGCAGGCCATGCTCTGATACCAATTGATGCAAATAGAATTTTGCGACGATAAAAATTAAATTTTGAACGGTGGAAATTGTTGGTAGAAGAAATTGGAGGGATTGAGAAGAGAAAGCTCATCGGAGAACGAGAGATTCGGGCAGGAAGAAACGTGAAGATCACGTGGGGAAAGAGAGAGACTAGAGAGAGATGAAGATGAATCTCAATTTTTTGTATCAATTGAACTGCCTAAACAACTAGTCTATCATCCCTTTATATAGGAGGGATGAGATTACAAAAATAGAAACTCAATTCAAATTCAAACTAATTATCCTAATTTGACTCTAACCGACTAACTAACTAATTTTGAAATTCAAATTGAACTAACTACTTTTAGAGATCACATGCGATCTCTTTTATTCGAATAAAATTACGACGACTCCAAATAAACGTAAATAAAATTAACGGATAAAAAGTAGAAAAATTGCGGCTCTATTTCCCCATCTCACGCTGCATCACATGGGGCGAGACAGTTTTTACACGCGGATATCTCGTGTGGGATGTTTGATATCTGCGCGGATATCCGCGTGGAATACAGAAGATATACACCCAAGATATATACCCAAGAATGTATCCTCTCACCCAAGATATCCTCCTCTTTATGTCCAGGACGATGACAGTAAGTGCAGGGCTGACGAATACGACCTCCTCTGCCACGAGATCTATGTCCACGAAACTGGAAAGAGCTTCCTCGACTCCGGGAAGCAATCATCGATGAAGAAGTATGGCTAGTATCAGTGGATGGGATAGTGATCCTGATGAGCCTGCAGAAAGCTTCCTTTATGAGAGGAATAGTAGCATCTGCCAGAATCTGGGAACGAGCATCCTCATACTCAGGATCAAGGGATGCCAAAAATACACCAACCATGGTGGTATTCCTATATGTCTTCTACTGCTCATGAGTAAATGTGAGGGGTATGAACCTGTGGAGTTTATCAAACATCCACGCAAGAATGTATATAACAAATGAAGGGGTCGTTCGTTCTGCTTGATAGTAAAGATATTGTGTTGAAGTTGCATGATCTTGATCTCATTCCTCGTCCGAGAATAAGTGGCTACGAGGATATCCCGCATCACCTTGGCGGTGGACTGATGTAACACATCATTTGCGATCTCTATCATCAATGTAACTGAAAATCAAAACTTGGCATATGCATCATCCACCTCTCACGAGGCATTATCCCCAGTTTTCTCAACCGGCTCTTCCTCGATAAGAATATGTTTCTTACCCGTAGACTTCATAAGGCTCATGAACTGCATAGCCCATAGCTCGTAGTTCGTCCCATCTATCTTGACAATCGACGTTAGACCTCTGATAGTGCATGGGATGGAAACGTTGATTTCGTATTCTGACATATTGTCGGATGAAGAATGATAGGGTTTTGTAGACCAAAAGATGAGTGTCTACACAGACATATGAGGATTTGAATGCACATGTACACTTATGCATTCAAATCCATCAATCCTCAAAGAATGTCGATGCAAGGACGAAGGGCTCGGAACCCGCGACGGCTAACCGTGGCGATGGGTGGAGAAGCTGGCGAAGGGTGGAGAAGCCGACATCAGTGCTTAAAGGAGAGGTGTATCAACAGCAACTGCCCGAGATAGAGAGAGGGCGACAGCGGCTAGATGTGTCGGCGGCGTCGCCCAAAGTAGGTGGAGGGGACGACTGGTACGGTTAGGGTTAGGGTACGAGAGCTCAGGTATGGACCGCCGCTCTGATGCCATGTTGTAAAAAAGAATGAAAAGACCATCTATTCATTAACCTAGGCTTTCTTATATAGAGGAAGACTTATGGGTAAATTACGTAAGATAGACAAAAGAACAAAAAAATAGGCAAACAATACAGAGACAAATATATTTCTACATAAGACGGACCACATCAACTCAACGCATACTCATATGGTTGCCAATGACGGAAACAATGCATCTCTATCATGCCAATGAGTACGAGTTGGAGGGTTTAGACTCTGGAATGATGATCCATTGATCAAAGTGTAAATAGGCTTGCATACTCTACACCCACATCAATCAAATGTACCACCACTGCAATAAGTCTCCCTCATGAAAATCGCATGCATACACCATGTATCCTTAGCAGAACATAGCTAAATCTCTCAAGGGTTGAAAAGGTTGGAGGAATGCCATATGAAGATTATGACAATGGCCCCTCGCATTGGACCTCGAATTGGACACTCTCTTACACGAAAACTCAAATATAAGAATTTGAAAAAGATATTGTATTGGAGGCCATGAACAATGAATGATGGAGCATGAGTCTTATTCATATGCACAGATAAGAATATCATCCTTCCACAAGGACAAACAAGAGTCTCTCTTTAAAGAACTATAAGAAAGAGCCTAAAAACTTTATTCCAGGACTCTCCCATTCTCCATACTTGTTGAAATCCAACCAATTTGAAAGAAATGGATAGGGCATCATGTCTTCCTTGCTTATATACATGTTGAAACCCAACCAAGTTAGAAGACACGTGTGGTGCAAATAAAAAAATCCATTCCTCTCCATTTTTTGAACGTCCTTCCCTTTTTGTACATAGTTTCTCTCTCCTTTTAACATTGTTTTATTTACTTTCTTTACAAGCATGTTTGTTTTTTGAACTATTTATATTTTTTCTTTGCTTTTCATTTCTTTTTCTCCAAAAAAACAAAATGGATTGGAGATAAAACAATTGAGATCGAGAAAACATGCTTTAAACTATGGTATGTAGGTAAAGAGGGCAAAAATGGTGTTGGAGTGCTTGTTCATAAGGATTTGAAGGATAGTACAGTTGAGGTGCAAAGATTCAGGGATTGGATTATCTTGCTGAAATTGATGCTTGAAGAAGAATTTTTGAATATCATCTCAATTTATTCACCGCAAATTGGTTTGCATAAAAGGATTAAAAAGCTTTTTGGAGGATTTGGATAAAATTATGCGAGGAATCCTACAAAGAGAGATGATTTGCCTAGGTGGAGATCTTAATGGACATGTGGGAAAGGATGCTTCAGGGTATGGTAGTGTTCATGAAGGCCATGGCTTCAGAGATAGAAATGAAGAGGGAGGAGCATTTGATTACTTATAAGCAAGGTTGCAAAAGTTGGTAGTCGATACTCGGTCGGTCAGGTCACTGATTAAGGATTAATCGGCAGTCGGGTGATTAATTAGATTTAGTCGGACTTTAATCGGCTTTGATTTTTTAAATATATAATCATTTTTATACATATATTATTATATATTTACATAGATATATATATATATATATATTTACTATCATAATGAATCAATAGAAGTATTTGAATCTAAATAAAACATTAAGTGAATTAGAATAAGCTTGCTTTTGAGAAAGTAAAAAAATAGGGTATCTCTAAGCAAAAATTGGTTGACTAGTGGACCTAGTCGGAATTAGTCGGTACTTGGTCGGCCAACCCACCGATTAGACTAGTCGGACCTACTAGTCGGGCTAGTCGGGTGACTTTTACAACATTGCTTATAAGAGTGGCCCAACTAGAACACAGATAGATTACTTTGCAATGAGGAGAAGAGATCGGTTGTTTTATAAAGACTGCAAAGTAATCTCGGGAGAGAGCTTGACAACTCAGCATTGCTTGTTAGTCATGGATGTGCAAATAAAAGGCAAGTAAAGAAAAGGAAGATTTCCAAGATCACTAGAACTAGATGGTGGAATCTTCAATTGAAGCAATCACGCTACAGGAAGAAGGTTTTAGAGGACTTACCTTGGGATTGTAACGGAAGTGCAAACAAGATGTAAGATGCAGTAGTGTCATGTATTCGAAGAGTAGCCAAAAAGATGTTCGACGAGTCAAAGGGATGAGTTCCAAGCCAAAAGGAGGTTTGGTGGTGGAGTGGAGGGGTGTAAGAGAAGCTCAAAATTAAAAGAGCATGCTTTAAAGCTACGTCTAAGGATAAAACAGAAGAAATTGTCATAAACTATAAAATAGCAAAGAAGTAAGAAAAGAAGGCAATAAGCGAAGCTAAGTCAAAAGATTATGAAGTGTCGTACAAAAATCTCGTCTCTAAGGTGTGCCAGAAGGATATATTCAAATTGGTCAAAGCAAGAGAAAGAAATACCAAAGACCTTTCTCAAGTAAGATGCATTAAGGATGAGTAAGAACGCGTACTTGTTACACACAAGGATATAGAAATTAGATGAAAGCAGCATTTCCATCAGCTTTTCATTTGGGAGGAAATAGAGAGATCACTTTGGGAGATCTAACTAGTAGTAAAAGTTACTTGAATTGTGCATGTTATAGATGAATATAAAGGAAGCAGAGAAGGCTTTGAAGGTTATGAAACCTGAGAAAAGTGCAGACCTGATAACATTCCTATAAAAGTACAACGAGTTCTAGATGAACATGATTTGACTTGGTTTACAAATCTATTCAATGTTATTTTGTGAAGCAAGAAAATGCCTGAAGAATAGAGGAGAAGCACCGTGGTGCCTTTTTATAAGAACAAAGGAAACATTAAAAATTGTTCGAATTACAGAGGTATTAAGCTGATAAGTCACAATGTGAAATTTGGGAACGTGTGACCGAGAGAAGTAGAGGCAAGTTTCCAAAGTGAAAGAAAATCAATTCAAATTCAAGCTAGGTCGCTCAACTATTGAAGTCATCTACTTGAAAGAAAAACAATGGAGATTTATAGACCTAAGATGAAGAACCTCCATATGATTTTTATTGATTTGGAGAAGGTATGATTCTTTCCTTACGAAAGATATTGTGGAGAATTTTGGAGAAGAGACAAGTACATGTCCTATACATTAATCTTATAAAGGATAAGTATGATAGAGCTTCATCTCGTGTAAGGATCTAGTCTGGGAGATTGACTTTTTAACATCAACATTGATCTACATCAAGGTTTTGCTTTGAGTCCATTCTTTTTTACTTTGATTATGGACGAGTTGATTAGTCACATTAAGGATGAGATACCTTGGTGCATGTTATTCGTCGATGATATTGTATTGATTGATGACACTGGAGATGTAGTAAATGAGAAACTTGAGATATGGATAAATGCATTAGAGACTAAGGATGTGTTTGGATAGAGGGTTACCCCGGGGGTAACCTGGGGAGGGTAACTTGTTTTGTGGTTTGATGTTTGAATAGAGGGTTTGGAGTTGATAGGGTTTGTTGTGATGTGATTGTATTGAAGTTTAGAAAAGTGAGTAGTTGTTGTGATGTAATTGTATAGAAGTTTGGAAAAGTGGGTAGTCGTTGTGATGTGATTGTATTGAACTTTGGAAAAGTGAGTAGAAGTTGAGTATTTTATAATTTTTAGATGATAAGATGATATAATATATTATTTTTATGTTAGAATGGATGCAAGAGAAATAATTTATTTAATGTATTAAATAAGAGAGAGAGAGAAAGAGTGGGCCTCACAAGAGAGAGAGAGAGAGAGAGAATATGGGTTTTGGGGAAAACCCCCCAAAGTGGGGATTAACCCTCTACCAAACGGGTCCTAAAGGACTTCATACAAGTAGGGCTAAGACTGAATATATTGAGTGCACTTTAGATGGAAGCAATTGTGAAGGATGCGAGATGAAGATTGGTGATGATAAAATTCAGAAGAAAGATATTATTAGATACTTGGGATATATTTTACAACATGATGAGGAAATTGATGGAGATATTACTAATAGAATAAATGCAGGTTGGCTAAAGTGGGGATGAGCCTCTATTGTTCTATGTGATAAGAGAATTCTTTTGAAAATCAAAGGGAAGTTTTACAAAGCAGTCACGAGACCTGCTACGCTCAATGGATCAGAGCGTTGGCATGTAAACCATAGACATGTGTAGAGAATGGCAGCAAGATAAATAAAAATGTTAAGGTAGATGTGTGGACAATACACGTAAAGATCGGATTTGGAATGATACGATCAGAAGGAAAGTTGGTGCAACTTCGATCAAGGATAAAATGACAGAAAATTGCATGAAACAGTTTGACCATTTGCAAAGTATGTTGGCTAATGCACCAATTAGGAGATGTGAGTTTTGGAGTGTTGAACTGGCTAAGAGAGGGTGAGGAAGGCCCAATAAGTGTTGGATTGAAACTATCCGAAGGGATCTTAATTTTTTGAATCTAAGCCTGAGAATGACCTAAGATAGATATGAATGGAGGCAAAGAATCCATATACCCGACCCTACTTAATATGGGAAAAGGTTTTGTTGTTGTTGATTCATTTCTTTTTCTTTTCTTTATTGGACAAAAGTTGTAGCCACTCTTTTTCTCTTTTGCTCCAACCAAAACATAAATGATTTGTGGCCCAGCAATCCGTGATAAAAAAATGGTGAATGATCCAAGAATAGCATGGGGCCTATATACATCCCCAAGCTGGTTCGATATTTAAACTAGTGTGGGAGAGACCTAGTTCTCTGACAAGGAGACCTAATTTCAGCCGCCATCTTCAACGTTTGTGGACTTCGACGAGGATGTTTCCACAGCTTTCTCTACTTTGACCCTTCAGAGAGATGGACATGTTGAAAGCTAGAGTTCTCTATGTGAAGACCCATTTCAGTTTCAGTGACTCCACACAGTAAAGAGCGCATGTTCTCCAATGAGGAGACCCAATTCGACTACAGTGACTCTGACAAACGTAGTACAAAGCACGCATTGTCCGACGAGGAGATTATGTTCACACTCCAGCTCTTCCATTCCTCCTCACCAACACGGTATGAGAAGCAACATCCTCAGGAAGCAAGTAGAACATTCGTTGAGTTGATATTGCATGTAGTATCTTGTATTATGTGACTGAGAGATTTCTTTCTATTTGTCCAAATTGAGACATGCTCCAACAAGAGGGGGAGTGTTAGAGTATGCGTAATAGATGGGAAATTGCTTCCCTCCAAGATCCAATTACCATATCAACATGTTTAGTCCCAGATCGCCTATGAGTAGGACTTGGTCTTACTTGTGGGGATATATAAGAAGTCTCATACCCAGTGTTGCAGAAGTCAATAATCAGTCGGAGAGGTCGCCGAATAGAGAATAATCGGTATTTGGACGACCATTCGGAATTACTCGATTTTGTATTTTTTTAATTATTTTTAATTTAGAAATGATTTTTAATACATATATTTTATATATTTATATATATTATCAGCAATCAACAATAATCCAAGATAAAAGTATCCATTAACCATATAGATACACAGAGCTTTAATATTTTTGATAATATCATGATAAATGGTAATTCTTGAGAACCCAATAAATATAATGTATATGTTTTCATTCCATCTCACAACTTCACAAGTCACAAGTTCACAACCCAACTTAAGTCTTGGAGAGCCAAGTTTTCAAATTCCAAGCAAGGTAAGTATTTTACCATATTTTTTTCATAACACATCTTTTTTTAACATACTTTGAGATGCCAAATATGTATTTTCTTCATCTTTGAATGCTAACAGAATCTTCATAATTACCTAGGCCAACATGGAGAGTCAAAAATGATTTTTACCATTTGACTGCTAACTTCATATAACCATCATCTTATCTTTGCAATAAAAATATTTGTTTGTTATGCATCTCATGGCTAACATGCTAAAAATAGTTGTTTGTTATAACCTTGTATTAGACATTTAATATTTCAATTTTAAAATTATCTACGCATTCTGTTAAATAAAAGTAGTATTGTTCTTTTGAGAATTGGTAGAAAAACTGAATGCCAAAATTTAAGCTTACGTACTGAAGTCTGAAATTTCACTATGGACGGTCATCGATATGTGACCGAAACTGTTATTTAAGGCATTGATCATTATAACATCTTATTATAAGTAAAAAAACTTGTATTTCTATCTCTATTATTGTTTAAACAACAATATAAATCTTAATTAAAAAAAGAGTTTTCAAGTCATTTCCCCAATTTCCGGCCATTTCACCGAAATTCCACCGAAATTCTTTTTCTGGGCTTACCGAAACGAAACCGAAATCCAACATTTGAGGCCTTGCTTCTCGCACGCAGGCAACGCATCTCCCAGCCGCCCTCCTCTCCAGTCGCGCGCACCTCCAAGCGGAGAAACCATATTGCGCACACAGCAGCTCCCGCCCTCGTGATCTCTCCTCCAAGCCATGGTGAAGGCAGCGACACCAGCAAACGGAGGCACAACGCGAGGCGAAGGCTTCACCATCTTGCGATGATGACGACCCCGCAAAGGAGGCGTGATACTCGAGGAAGCCGCATCTCCAACGACGTTGCTCCTCGTCGCGACGGCTCCTCACGGCGATGGTGGAAACTTCCTTCGAAGAGGAGGGTTCCCACGATGGGAACCCTAGTGCTTTGCGGAAGAAAAGAACCTGATGGCCCTTCCTTTATTAAAAAAATTAAGAGTTGTTGCAATTAAAAAAAGAGGGCATAGTTTTGAAAGCCCGATTGGGCAGAGAGCTTAGGCCCCCTTTTGGGTCGTGTCTTAAAAAAAGTGGAGAGAGGCACAAAAAAAGGTTTGCCTCATTAAAAAAAGAAAGAGATGGGCCCAAAATTGGGCCAAGTATCAAAAAAATTGAGAATTCTTTTGGAAAAAGGCGCATACAAAAAAAGTAGAGAAAAGTCGTACGTAATTTAAAAATACAAAAAAAGGAGAGAAGGAAAAGCCGTAAAAAATGATGAAACGGCTTAAAAATGTTTAAAAATGAATGATTTGGAAAGCCGAAAGAAAAAATTGAACTGACATCGGTTTATTGTTTTGTTTCTCCCCATATTCATTTGCCTTCTCCCAACTTGGTCGATGTCTTCATTCCGACCAGTATGGGAGGAAGGGGGAGTATAGAGTCACAGATCTGTTCCAGATTCAGATGTCAGATTCCAGACCAACCAGATTTTTCAGACTCTACAGTTGTTCAGACTCGACGCTCAAATGTTTTCGGGTCTTGAGTTTCAGACACGCACATGTTTGCGGTCTTTTCAGATGAGCACATATATGCCATCATTGTTTGTGTTCCCTATCTTTTGTGTTTTCACCAAGGTTCTCATGTGATTTCATAGGAACTCTAGAGTAGAGATCCCATTCTCCGAGCCATATGGGAGAGACCCGGTTCTCCGACGAGGAGACTTTTCCGAATTCATTCTCCAACGACAGTGGACTCCGATAAGGATTATACTCCATGGCTTTTTCAGTTCGGCCCTTTCAAAGATGGAACAATTGTCCACATATTATAGTGGGCCAGAGTTCTTCAAGTGGAGACTCGCTTTCAGTTGCAGTGACTCTGACAGGCGCAGTACAGAGCACATGCTCTCCGACGAGGAGATCCAGTTTGACTCATTCGTCCTCCTCACATGCATGGCATGAGAAGCAACATCCTCGACAACAGCCGACAGTTGTGCGTGTTGAGTTGATATTGTTTGTAGTGTGAGTTGAGATTTCTTTCTCTGTCCAAGCTGAACATTGCATGCTCCATCTTGAGGGGGAGTGTTGGAGTATATGTTGTGAGTTATTTATGTGGGAGATCGATAAATGGACCTCTCAAGGATCCATTTATCACATCCAAGTCTTTAATCCCATATATACCAGTTGTGAGATGTGGAGACTCGATGAGGGTTATATAAGAAGCCCCTCGCCCTCTGTATCCTGTGAGAAAGTGCAATGAACACATCAACCTTTTATGGCATTCTCCCGTGGTTTCATCTCGCTCCTTACAATGTATTTATTTTAAATCCCATGTTCTTTCATGTTCTTTGAGGCGTGAAGTAGGTGGATGTTCCACGTTAAATCACATGTTCTTTCAAATTTATTTATTTCTGATATACTTCCGCATTCCTATTTGCTAACAGTAGAGTAAATAATTGCAAGAGTATACATGTAAGTCTCACTATCTCGGGACCTATGTGTAATTACAATGTACAAATCCCTAAAATAAATTAGAAACTAAAACTTCTACCTCAACTAAGGATAACCAATTACCACTTAGAGTCCCTTACTGGATCCATATTACTAAAATACTGATGCAACTTAGTAGAAACTAGAAATATACTAGCATATACAAAATCTCTATGTACATATTCCTTGATAATTTCCAGATATGTTTGTATTCCGCTACGTCAGATTTGGGGACAAAATCCTAGTCTGAAAAAGGAGGTCGGAAACAAAATAAAAAAATCTGACTATTTATTCAAGTTGCTTTTGTATTTAAATGTGTTAATATTGGGAGTAGCTGTCCAAAATTCACAAATCAGCCTTTAAAAGCTTGAAAAGTCAAAAGTTAAGCTTCTCTTCCCACAGCAACAAGCAGCAGAGGTGATAACAACAAGAAATTATTGATACCCCCTACTGGCCAAATGGTGAAAATTTTGCAGTAAAATCGATGTTCAGGAAAAGTGAGATCAATAATAATATCAGTACTCAAAACCGGTCTATAAGATATATAATGTATGATATATCATCACGATATTTAAATCCGTGATAGATCCAACTAATGTTAATGTGTCGGGAAATCAGAAGCTAATCCCCGCAAGAGTATAAGCCTATAGGATTAGCATCTTCTTTCCTTGCTTGCACTAGGGACCCTTGGGGTGACGGACTCGCTTGTCTTCAAACCTACTAAAGCCTACTTGAAAATCCCCGTAGCGGATGAGAAATCTTTGTGACCAACGACGATGACATGAATACTTTTTTATCTTGCTGCTCAGGTACAGGCATCAAGAGACTATCTATCCTGCTTGTTGGACGTCCACAGGCAGGTGATGCATTCTCCGCACTTTTTTTTACTGGTAGCGGGATTCGAACTGTGGTCTTTTAAATTGGGAGCCACCAAACCATTAGAAGGGTTCTCCCCTTCGTGGTCATGTGTTTGTAAAACTTTTTCTCTTTTTTGTATTGTAATCAATGATTCTCTCAAATCTCCTTCGCCGACAATGGCATTATACGAATCAGTTCCATCGCGCGGACATTGGAGCGACTACACAGCTTGTTCGAGGCTCGTATATCCTTAACTTCTCTATCAAAAAAAAAGACGAGAGCAGGAACTTACAGGAGGAGAGGGAGAAGAGGAGAAGGAAGGTCCTCTGGAACCGGAGGAAGGGAGCGCTGGGGCCCCCCGAATCGAGGGGCGGCGAGGCCCCCGAGGGCTTGGCGGCGCCGCGCGTGGCGAAGTGCGGGAAGAGGAAGATGGAGGAGAAGGAGGCGAATGCGAGGAGGAGGTACCAGAGTGGCCTCGGCTCCCACGCCTCGCTCTCGATCGCCACCGCCATTTCCAGCTGCGATCTCGGCGAGAAGAAGACCCCCTACATATAGACCCCACTGGTGCCTGCTTGAGACTCTCTCTCCGTCGACTGTGATGCGAGAATGCGGGAAGGGGGGTACGGTGGGTGGGACGGTGGGGTTACCGGAGGTACGATCGCTGTGGTGGTGCTGCAGAGGTGAAGTGAGGGGTGACTCTTGGCTACCGTAACCGCCGGGCGCTTTGTTCGTTCTCGGAGGTTGGCTGCATCTGGGTTGTGAATGGCGACGGAAAGCGGCGAGGGAGGATCACATGAGTGACGGTCGCACCGCGAGAGCGACGCTTTTCTGTTTTTTTAATAATAATAATAAATTAATATCTGGGGTGGGAGGTTTCTGGGATGCACGTAGTTGTTTCGTTCTAATTTCCAAATGCCCTCAAATGGTCTCTTTTTTTCCTTCTTCCGTTGAGAGCAAGTAAAAAGTCTACTTAAAATTTTTAATTTAAAAAAAGGGATATTTACCCGGCGAACCCTGAAATCTTTCAAAATTACCTCTACGACCTTTGAAACATCGATATTCCTCCCTAGACCCCGTAATCTTGCTAACCATTACCGTGCAGACCCTCTGGTTAACTCCCATCCATTTGTCCGTTAAAACTAACCGGCTTCCGTTATATTTGTTTACATTATACTCAATTTGTTTGTTAAATTTACATTCATTGCCATTTTCCCTTGGATTTGGCCCTCCCCGCCGTCCTCCTCGAAACCTCAACCCGCCCGTGCCGTCCAAAGCCCCGGCGTCGCTTCCCCTGCTCCCCCGCCGGCCCTAGCGCGCCTCGGCTACCTTAGCCCTCCCGACGCCAGACCAGAGATGTTGGCGGTGTCGAGGTACGCACGGCGCTGGGAGTCGGTAAAGTACACGGGAACACCGATGACGCATTCCGAGATGGGGCCGAGCGAGCGGGAGGCGAGGGAGCGGAGGTGGGAGAAGAGCATGGCGAGAAGCTGTACGGCGGAGAATTGGCGAGGGGAGCCGCGGTGGGTGACATGGACGAGGATCTGGCTGTTGGAGGGGGAGATGGAGGTGGAGAAGGGGAGGTCGGAAGGGGGAGCGGAGGAGGCGAGGAGGCGCAGGAGGAGGAGGTTCCCACCTGCCCCGCCGACGATGGACCTCCGCCCTGCTGCTGCGGCCCCCTCCCGATGGGCTCCCGCCCCCACCTCCCGACCTCCGCCCTGCTGCTGCGCCCCCTCCTGATGGGCTCCCGCCCCCACCTCCCGACCTCCGCCCTGCTGCTGCGGCCCCCTCCCGATGGGCTCCCGCCGCCCACCTCCCCCGCCGACGATGAACCTCCGCCCTCGCGCGCGTCCAGCTGCTGCTTCGTCCCCCTCCCGATGGGCTCCCGATGGAGCCCCCCACCTCCCCCGCCGACGATGGACCTTCGCCCTAGCTGTTGCTTGGCTCCCCCTGCATGCCCTGCTGCTGCTTCGGCCCCTCCCGATGGGCTCCCGATGGAGCCCCCACCTCCCCCGCCGACGATGGACCTCTGGCCTCCCTGTTGCTTGGCCCGCCACCACCCCCCCTCCCCGCGATGTAGCCGCCTGTGCGGACGAAGAACGCCTACATGATTTTTTTCCTTTTTTTTATTTTGGCCAATCCTAACCGTCCGATGATAATTGGTTAGGTTAACTCAAGACTAACTCGGGTATTTGACTCAAATATAGTTAATATTGACGGCAGGGTTTGTTGGGTAAGACGGAGCAAGATTACGGGGTCTAGGGAGGAATATCGATGTTTCAAAGGTCGTAGAGGTAATTTTGAAAGATTTCAGGGTTCGCTGGGTAAATATCCCTTAAAAAAAATGTCAACTTGTATTGTAATTTCGATGTGAATCCTTCGATCTTACATAGATGTGTTCGGTGTATGAATTTCTAAAGGTAGGAGATTCAATGGAGCGTGCGAAATTGGTTTATCGTAGGTGATAGATAGAGATAGAATCGTAGAAGTTGATCATGGTGCCTCCAAAATGTTGAATGGACCATAAAACTATATTGGTGTTGTTCTTAATAGCTTTTTATAACAAGTAAATATGTATGAATGAAACACTGAAAGAAACTCGTGAAGAAACGTAGCATTTTAAAGTAAAGAAACAATTTGATATGGGATTTACCCGGCAGACTCTATAATCTTTGCCAATGTCCTATACGACCTTTGAAATATCGTAATTCCTCTCTCACCCCCATAAACTTGCTCCGTCTTACCCAACTAACCCTACCGTTAAATTGACACATTTAAAGTTAACTTTCTTAAGTTACAAACGAGTTAATCTAACCAATCCATGATCGGACGGCTAGAATTAACCAAGAAAACTAAAAAAAATAAGGGGGAGGCTCTGCGGTGGCTATGCGGTGGGGGAGGGGGGGCTATGCGGTGGGGGAGGCTCTGCAGTCCGCAGGGGAAGGCGACGGGACAGGGGACACGGGGGGAGAGGGGGGCTTCCGATCGGAGCGACAGGTGGCAGGTGGGGCTTACAGCGGGGGACGGGGGGAATCGAGGCGTGGGACGTCGGCAGAGGGATCAAGCAGTGGAGGCCGACCGTCGGCAGGGTGATCGAGCAGTGGAGGCCGACAGGGAGGGGGGGTAATGTGTTCAACTAAAGTTGGACGGTGGGAGGGAGGGGCAGCTGGAGGTGGAGGGTGGGAGAGAATGGCACTTCTAGTAAATTTGATAAATAAACTGGGTATAGTATAAAAGAAGATAACAAAATCAGGTTGATTTTTACGGTTAAATAGATGGAGGTTAACCACAGGGTCTGTACAATAAAGGTTAACAAGTTTAGGGGGGTGACAGAGCAATTACGATATTTCAAAGGTCGTAGAGGTCATTGGCAAAGATTATAGGATCTGCCGGGTAAAAATCCCATATGATATCTACTAATGCTTTATAGCTACAAAGCGTCAAAAATATTAGAAGAATAAGGCTAAAGTTAGAAACTGAAATGGTATATCTATAACTATTTCAAAGCTAGATTTTCACCTAAACTATAGGCACGTGGATAGCCTCTCCTTCCTCCATCCTCACTTCCCATACCTTTCCCCTCTACTCACCCTTAGAAGGACACATGGAACTCCCGCACATCGTTCTCTGATGCACTCCCCCCACCCCCATCACTCACCTCATCACATGGTCATCCCCACGGCTGCTAGAACCAAGCTCCTCCTTTAGTTGGGTACCAGTACACCATCTCTCTTCCACATACCACTGCTCTCCACTCTGTCCTCCCATCGTTGCCACATTTTACCAACAAGTCCTCCCAAGTGTTGACTCTGAACTGGACATGGCCAAGCTCCTTACCGATGGTGTAGAGAGAGAAAACATCGACTATGGGGTGGGAAAGGACGGTGTTGATTGGGGAGGGCTTGGAGTTGGTGCTTTGGCGGTTGGGGTGCGGCGGGAGGAGCCCTTCTCCAAGATCTCCTTCAAGTCCACCACATCTCCCTCATCCGTGAGGCCCTCTTCACGATCACCTCCTCCCACCCCGGCGATTGCTACCTTGACCTCATGCTGCCATCTTGCACTAGAAAGTCTTCATCTTGATGCGATTTCTTTACGCTTTTGGGATATCATTTGTGAAATCATATGATTTGTTCATTTGCATCATTGGGGACTCTTGAAGATTATTTAAGTGTTGTTATTTCTCAGGGAATCAAGTCGGGTAGGAAAGATTATTTGATGTTTATTATCGAACTATTTGTAGTTGTACATATTGTTGTATACATTTATGTTCGTTAGATTTGTTCGTTTCATTGCAGTTGTTCTGAGAAGTCTTATGTGTTTCTATGTCCGACGATGTTGCAGACTTGCATGGAAATGTTGGTATATCCTTAGGCCATGTTAGTTTGGAGAATAAGCACGAGAATAAGGGTTCAATTCCTCGATCGATGCGATTATCAAGAGTAAATCTACTCCCATCCGCATCTCATTATTTCTAACTTATTCCACCCTTATTTTATCTTTATTTCACCTTACCTACCCTTATTCTTCCTTGTTCTCCTTATTCATATCTCCAGCCGAACAGAGAATAGACTCTTATTCTCCTTATTCCATGTCTTTATTCCTGCTTATTCCCGAACCGAACCCCTCCTAGGTTTTGTTTGGTTGCCAAGTTAATGACTTTGTGATTCATCATACTAAAAGATGAAAATAGAGCTTCATTCTCGATTAATTAGATGCATTTCATCAATTATTCTACATTTTTATCATTCATGCATGTAGAACTAATTTCTGTATTTTAACATTCATAATTGCATGCGTAATCATCTTCACATTTGCACCTAATTTCACGCATTTTTAACTAATTCATGGTAACTCCAATTGACCTCAAACCACCTCCATTGTGTATATATTACCAAAAAGGTTAAAGAAAAAAATACAAAAAATTATTAACTTAAAAATTGGCACGTGAGACAAAATCCCAATTTCAAATTAAACAAACTAAAACGCTCATATCTTTATCATACAATGTTTGATTTAGGTCTACTCACTTTTAAATTAATACATATACAAAGACCGTCAAAACAAGACTAATTTCATAAAATCGAAGCTCGTATGTGAAAGTTGATTTTGGGCCCCTTTTGCACGTGTTGAGTTTTCCATGATTTTGACTTGATATTTTATGTACATAATTAACTCATTTTCTCTTATTTCTTTTCTATCTATATTCTTTGGTGAAAGTTTTAATAAAATCCACAAAAAACCAATTTTAAATTAAAACAAAAATAAAAGAAACTGATCAAATCCGAGTGTTCTTGCGAGTCTGTACAATTTTCTCACTTTTCTCCTTTATTTTATTTCCCTATTTCTCATTTACTAAAAAACCAAAAATATTATTACGTAAATATTTGTATTTGATTTTATCATAATTCTTTTCAATTTTTATCTTGGTTGAAAATCATAAAAAATTATAAAACCCAAAAATCAAGGTATTCTATGTACATAGAGGACCCCAAAAAATCATTTTACATATAAGACCCTTTTTTGCTTTTGGTCTCTTCAGGAAAGTTGTAGATCTCATCGAGACGACCAATTTTCAAGTTAAGTACTTTTCAATCCGAGGTTGTTTGTTATTTATTCTGGAGTTATCTTTTATTATAATTTTTCGAATTTTTTGGAGTTTACACGTGGCAGCTCCTGGAGCCGCCATGTGCCACTAAATTTTTTAACCCCTTTTCTATTTTGTTTTTTATAAAACAATTAAATAGTTAAAAATTAATAAAAAAATCAAAATATTTCCTTGCGTGCCAAGCACGTGAGGACCCCTCCTCCCCCTTCCTCTCAATCAACGCATACCAACACCCTCCGCTTATCTCTCCCCCTCCAACCACTACGCAACGGACGTCGCCGATGTTGGCCCCGCAATCATCTCATTGCCTCCTTATCCCCTCTCCCTCCTCTCTATATAAATGGCCATCGACCTCAAGCCAGAATCATCCGCCATCATTAACAAGAGAAGAAGTTGGAGAGAGAGGCCGGTGAAAGGGGCCTCTCTTCTCCGACGATTACCCTCTACTGTGCGATCGATCTGAGCTTCTTCCTTCGTCGAGGAGTCGAGGCAATAATCTGGAGCCGGCCTCCGTCGTTCCAATCCCAGGAGAAAACACGTCCACCTTCTTCTCCCCTTTCTTTTCTTACTCTGTTTTTAACTCGATCCCCAGTTCCACCTATCGGACCCATCATATGGCCTTCTCCGCCTCGACCGTGCACAGAACCTATAAGGAACTCCTCTTGGCTCTCCTTCGAGCTCCTCCACCGCAAAAGCTTCGCCACCAGTGTCCTCTACAATTGCATCAATCCACATAGCTCCATGCCGCCCTGCGCGTTCTTCCTGTGCTGATAGAGCTCCTGGGCGAGCTTCTTCGCCTCCAAATCCGCAAAACCACTGACACGTGTCCAAGTTCATCACTCACACCATCCGCAGCGCCGTCCCTACCGACTAGGTCCGCTGGTCGCACCTCCGTATTGAGCTTCCCCGATAACTCCCCAGGAGCCCCTGCCATCACCTGCACGCGGAGGAGCTCCTGTCTCCACCCGCGACTCGCCCCTTCTCCTCCATCAGTAGGTTGTCCCCTCCAGCAGCAGCCTTCCACCACTGCCCTACGGCCTTCGTCAAGAAGCACCCTGCCACGCCATCTGCTACTCCACTGCAGCGCGCCCCCTCACGATGCGATTCCCGCTCCATTCAGCCGTCAGCCACCGACGCGCGTTCGCTTGCACACGGGTTCCTCCGCCTCTGCCTTCTGTCGCCTCTGATTTCATCGAAGAAGGAAGGGAATGTAGTCCCTAACGTGCGCAATACCCCCTCTAGGGTAACTTTACAACTAAGCCCCCACAGGAGCAACGAATTCCAGAAGAACCCTTGTCACGACCCCGATTCCGGGTCGTCGAATCCTCCCATATCCTGATCTGATTACTCAGCAATAATTTATTCAGCAATCACAACTAACAATCAGAAACATACTGCAAATAAAAATACTCAGAAGAAAGTATTTCAAAACTTTTCCATTCATAAAATAAAGTTCACATGATACATTGTCCCACTATAACCATTTACATGTACATCATCTTAAAAGGAAAATACACAAAAGATTACTAACTACCTTATAGAGAAAAGCTACTGTGAATGGTTGGATGACTACATTAACTGGTTGGATTATTAAAGTCCTTACGATGGCTCACCACACATGTTGGGTTTTCCATAAATCATAGGATAACAATTAGCAAGTTCAATGTAACGAAGTAGAGAAAAGTAAACAATTGCATATTTTTTTCAAAAAGTTGTTAGCACAAAAAGTTACATTTATTCTCATTAGTTTAAGTCACATTCCTTCTACTCCACATCATCTACTTAGTCCAACGGAACCCCACCATTCTTGGACTCCGAAGCTGTGGATACTTCGGGATTGGAGATTGTGTTGATCTAGTGAGCTTATGCTGCCGCACGTCGCCTCAACCAATCTTCCAATACTACCCTGAGACATATCCTTTTCTTTTATTAATCAGGATCTTAAACCCTCAGTTAGGAAAACAAAGAAGCACACCGTCCTCGAGGACCCGGTTGCTTAAAACCTCATGCTGAACTTTAATTACATAACCAAAAAGCTTTAAATACATGTTATCGTGACCCAGCCGCTATTGAACCACCCGTAGCTCCACATGGCACGACCACATCTTCCGTCGTTCAACCCAAATATATTGGCACCCGGTACCACACATTGCAAATCATTCATTTCGTGCGGCACTAATCATAATAGGGCAACCACGTACCACCTAGGTAGGGTAAAGCCAATACGGGTTCCTTCCGACAAACCTACAGGTTTCATGCGTGATCCGTAGTTCTACTCCCAGACATTCCTTATGTAACACACAATCCTTTTTCAGGATCCAACTCAAAACACATCAACTCACATGATGTAATTCCTCCGTTAAGCTTTATATTTGAATAAACATCAACACTTAGTATAGACTCGTGAATATACTATCCATATGCATATATAATCATATTTATGCTCATTTTAACTCTCAAACCCTAACTTTCTGAGCCACTGCATCCATTCGATGATTAGACCTTATTTTAGTTGAAATCACAAAGCAACTTTTCATACTTTCTCAAAAATAACCAAATTAGGGTTATTCATAACGAAGAACATAAAGTCAGGAATCTCAACGATCTCATATGAAAATCCAACAGCAAAAGGAAGGATTTCGTTACCTAATCGAGCTCTCTCTCGTGTATGCAGTGCTTTATCGTGATTCGTTTTCGGAAAAGGATGGTTTACAGCTCTTGAAACGATCGAATTTCATGTTCGTATCAAAAACACTAAAAACATGCCAAGAACGCGAAGAACGAACGAAGAACACAAAGAACGCGAAGAACACACGAAGAACGCGAAGAACATATTTTCTCTTAAAGTTTCTGCATAGCTTCCCCTTATACGTGATGATATTTCTAAGAAAATTTCGGCAGAGTTTTTCCCTTGTTTTGGCACATATTTCTATAAAAATTTTGGTAGAGTTTCCTCTTATATCGGGACATATTTTAGAAGAAAAAATGAAAAGAGTTTCCTCTATAAAATCACCGAGAGGAAAACAGCAACGAAAATGAAAGGATATAATCAAACAACAAGAGATGAAGAATCGATAGACACCACGCATCTTAGGTGAGTGAAGGTATGACGAGTCACATGGTTCATTGATGTGCATAGCCGCCCGCAACTAAGTAGGGTATTGCATAGATTTCTCCATCAAAATATCAATAAAAGTGGAAAATAAAGAATAAACCACAAGAAATGGAGAATCGGTAGGCACCACGCATCTTAGGTGAGTGAAGGTGTGACGAATCACAGGGTTCACTGACGTGCATAGCCGCCCACACCTAATTGGAGTGTTACACAGATTTCTACTCGAACCACAATAGAAAACGAATCGGAAAGAAGATGAATAGAAACCAAACTGGAAAAAGAACATGAATCAAAACGAAGCCTACTAGAAGAGGATTGTACCTTTCTCCTCCTCGTTCTCCCAACAGCACTTTGCTCGTGCTCTTTCCTTGCCTCCCACTCCTCCTCCCAACCTCTCAATCCTAACCCTTGGGGTGGTGGTGGTAGTGGAAATCATAGAGAATGAATGGGTAGGGGGTATTTATAGGCTCCAGAAAACCGCTAACCATGGTTAGTAAACTATGGTTTATCCCTTAACCGCGATTAGTGGCACATGGTTTTGGTCATGGTTTTTGCCAAAGCTTATCCAAAACTTAAGGCTTCAGTTAGAACTTTACAGAATATTCTGAATTTGCTAGTGACGCTTAATTAGCGCTAATCATGGTTAACTTTCGCTAATCACGGTTTAACTCCCGTTAATCGTAATTTAACTTTTATGACTTGTGCTTAAGTTCTGTCGATATTCGATTAGTGTTTGCTAATGTTGATTAGCGGTCCTTGATCTATCATTAGTTTCCTTAATTATTGTTAATTAGTTTTAATGACAGTCATTAAGGTTTAATGACATGTTAAGCCTCCTTTTTCTTCTGAAAATCATAACAATTCGAAACAAAGTCCGATTTAAATGAAACAAATTCTGTTGATTTCCTCTTGACGAACCAGATCTTATGATACACGATCCGGGAGATGCTAAGTCCAGGGCTTTACAACCCCAGCCCACGTGATACTCATGTGAGGTCTGGTGAAATTGCCAGTAGCCTCCCTCGGTATCCACTTATTGTAGAAAGGGTCAGCCAGGCAGTACGTTCTTCGCGCGTGCCAGTGGAGAAATTGCAAGAACCTACCCGTGCAGATTCATCAACTGTGAAGACGTCCCGGCCTCTGGACCTCACGTGCAAGGCATGTGCTCACTGGATAATTTGCAGTAAAGTCCCTTCCCGGGCTAGGTAATTATCATTGGGTCCATATCTTTGCATTTCCTTGTTATATTTATTTATTGTAATGTTGCAAACAGACCCATGTGCTCTCCATTTATTTTGAACCTCATTTTGGCATCATTTTATTATTCTAAAAAATTGCATAGTGTTTTATAATTAATTGTTTACATTATGGTATGCTCATTATATTTTTATTCGTTGTGATTATTAAATCATTAATATTCTTGTAAGAATAAGCATATTTTTCCCACTCTAAGATTAGAAATTCATAGTTAAATAACCATTGCTCGAAAAATTACCAAAAATTCAAAGATAGTAAATTTAATTATTACTGACATTGTGTCAAAAAAGAATTGCATTTCCATGCATATTTTGTTCTAAAAAATCATTTTGTGCATTTACTAATTGATTTTTAATAGGTATTACAACGAACATTTTTAGGGTCTAAGATTTTTCTAAGATAGATAACCTAGTGATATATCTTAGATAATTTTATTTACTGAAAATAAATAGATTTAATATTTATTATAATTAATTAATGAAAATCTCATTGTTTGCATTCATTTAATCATAGAATATTCATCTTGCATCCAAAATTTTCAAAAAATATAGTAGTCTAATTTCATCATATTTACTATTCTGGCCAAAGTTAAAGATTTTTAGTATTAATTTGAATAAAAATTACATTTTAGTCCTCGGACTTTATAAAAGTTACATTTCTTTATTTATCGCATTTAAAAAAACCAAAAAATACCTCTCTGAAAATCTAAATTCTAGATCGTCTTAAAACCAACGTAAGGAGACAGTTGCCTCCCTAAGTTCGACTTTGGACTTACCCAAGTAAAAAAAAGATTGACCACTTGCTTTAATTTGACAAATGATTATTAGTGGTTTATTATCAATCGTGAAATTGCCCGCCTACAATGATCATCTTTTAATCATTAATTCCATCGAATTAAAAACGTATCATTAATTCCATCGCAAAAGCTGAATTTTCTCCCAAATATTGTCAGACTTTGTTACTGAATTATGCTCATTAGTTTGACAAAGAAATGCACTTTTGTATCCTCATGCATTGCGATTGCACTTATTTTGTTACGGCCGGCTTTCGTGTATTTAGTAAAATGTCATACATGTATTCTCTTTTTATACATCCATGGATCACACTGGCTATATTGATTTCTTATCAACACTGCCACGATTTCCTGAAGAATAGCTCGGCAATGCATTTCTTTGTGGACATTGAGGTCATTGAGATTTGAGTCCCTACACCACTTCCTCCATGTGTGCATGGGCGAGTTTTTTTCTCTCCTTTAGTCTTGTTTTCAAATAGAGTGTGTTTCTCATCTTTTTTGATGCCTAAGTGAGATAATGGATCATCCTTATGTTTTAAAACTCACAATTATTAACTCCAATAAAGAGATTGGTTTCTCAATTTTCTAAAACCTCTAACTTAGACAAGTATTTTTCCATATCTATGCTTCGATTATTATATTATTCGACATCTGTGTTTTGTAGCTGATATATGATTGCTCGACTTAATGATGTCATGCCCATTTAAGGTGAATGGAGTTCCATTGAGATGTGTTAATCAAGTGTTTCTCATCGCTACATCGACAAATGTTGATGTATATAATAACAACAACAAAGCCTTTGCCTGCATTAAGTAGGGTTGGTTACATGGATTCTTTGCCTCCATTCAGATCTATCTTGGGTTTTTCTTAGGCTTAGATCAAAAAAACTAAGATCCCTTCATATAGTTATCATTCCAACACTTCTTGGGCCTTCCTCACCCTCTCTTAGCTATTCAACATCCCAAAACTCGCATCTCCTCACTGGTGCATCAACTGACCTCCTTTGCAAATGGTCAAACCACCTTAAGCGGTTTTTTCACATCTTTTCCTCGATCGAAACTATACCATCTTTCATTTTGATTGCATCATCCTGATCCGATCTTTACGTTTGTGTCGACATATCTATCTTAGCATTTACATTTATGTTATTGCCATTCTCTACACATGCTTATGGTTCACATGCCAACATTCATATTCATAGAGCATGACAGGGCTCACGACTGCTTGTAAAACTTTCCTTTGATTTTCAAAGGAATCTTATCACAGAGAACAGTAGAGGCTCCTCTCCACTTTAGCCAACATACGCGTATTCTATTAGTAACATCTTCATCAATTCCCCCATTATATTGCAAAATAGATCCCAAGTATCTAAAAGAATCTCTCTTCTTAATGTTATTGTCATCAATCTTCACCTCGAATCCTTCACTATTGCTTCCAACAAAAGTGCACTCCATATATTCAATATTAGCCTTACTTATACGAAATCCTTTATTCTCCAATGCATGTCTCCAGATCTCAAGCTTCTCATTTACCCCATCTCTACTCTCATCAATCGACACAATATCATCGACAAATAACATACATCAATGTATCTCATCTTGAATGTGACTTGTCAACTCGTCCATAAATATTTCGCGAAAGGGATTGAGAAGAAAAACAAGAAGATTGAAGGCGAGGGTGAGTTCTTTAAGACTAGCAAATGGGCAAGTGATTAAACTCGGAAATACATATTGTTTTGGTTAATAAGTGAGTAGATGGGTATTGATAAGTTATTATTGTGTTTCTAAATATGCAGGAGAAGAAAGTTCCAGAAGGTTGTGGATGCCCAATTAATAAAGGTTGTTGAGGCAGTTCCAGATTTGAAGGCATACTTGGTTGCTCGCTTCACCCTTAGGTCTAGAATGGAACCCCATGATTGGGTTTCTGGGTGTTTTTTAGGGTAAATTACAATTTGAGTCCCCATATATGGGTCCGATTCCAGAATGGGTCTCGATCTTTAAATTGTAACGATTCGGGTTCCAAGGCCATTAATGTAAGGAACTTTTTTAGGCTAACGACGAGTGTGCCCTTGTTTAAAATTTGTAACTCAACCCCCATTCCCTTCCCAACAAGGACATATTCGTCATGAACTCCAAAATTTCCATTTCCTAAATGATCCTGGGACCCGAATCGTTACAATTTAAAGATCGAGACCCATTCTGGGATCTGATCGATAGATGGGGACCCAAATTGCAATTTATCCTTTTTTTATGCAAGATATTTATTGGTAAGAATCAATTTGATATCTTTTAGGGTGTGTTTGGATAGTGGGTTTAGGTGGGTTAAACTGGTTGCACGTAACCCATTTTTGGGTTTTGGTGTTTGGATAGAGGGTTAAACTGAGGGTGAGTTAGAAGTGGGTTTATTGTGATATGATTGTATTGAAGTTTGAAAAAGTGAGTAGTTATTGTGATGTAATTGTATTGGAGTTTGAAAAAGTGAGTAGTTATTGTGATGTAATTGTATTGGAGTTTGAAAAAGTGAGTAGAAGTGAGATAGTTTATAATTTTTATATGATATGATGGTATAATATATTATTTTTTGATGGAATTGATGATGGAAAATTGATTTATTTAATTTTTTTAAAAGATAAAAAGTAGGCCCCACTTAGAAAGAGAAAGGAGTGGGTTAGGGAGGGTAAACCACCCCAAGGGGGGTTTACCTCCCTAACCGAACATGACCTTAGTGTATGTTATGTTGCATATGTCATTTTGTTCGTTTCATTAACTATTGTTATATTTTGTTATACTCGTGATCTCTCTATGCTCAGATATCGACTCCACCATTCAAGGAAAGTATGAACAATCTCAAGCTAAGTTTGTTTCTAAAAGAATACATTATACCATCTTCATCCAAGTTACCCTATCTATAGTCCTTATCAAGGCATGATGTTATCTCCCTCCAACAATTTAATTTTTCACCATTCTCCTATGTTTCACTGTCAATGTAGATGTCAATGTACAAGGAACAACAAGATGCGAAAAGATTTTCAAATACGAACCCGTAAATAGGGATGAACATTTAGAAAAAAGAAGTTGAATTTTGGAGGCTGCAAAGATATGTTACATATTTTCCAGATTTATATTCCAAAAAACTATTTATTATCTTTATTTTTTAACAATACTGTATTTCTCTAATTTGTTATCTTTTTTAACAACATTATATTTCTCTAAGTTATTTATTTTATGATTACATAATGAACATATTTTGTTCCAAATAGTTATATTCATATATATAAATATATATATATACCATATCACATTTCTAATTTTTGAGTACCTAATATGGTATGGTGATTATGTTCCGAATCGGATTTATCATTTGTGTTATTTTTTCTGAAAATGGGATTTGCCATTTGTGAATGCATGAATTCCCCCGTACTTCACATATTATTTTCCTAATATATTCTTATATTATTATCTCTTAATTCCCTACTTTACTGTACAAAATATTACTTAGTCAATTCAATGAAAATTGAATTATGGTCAATAAAAATAGGAACTCACTGATTTTCACGATAAAATAAAATTTTAGTCAATGATTTATTATAATTTCTTATCTTTTTAACTTTTTTGCATCACATCGCGAAGCATGGGTATTTACCCTAGTATGATATTACAAGGAAAGTAGCATATAGTAAACTAACATATGGAGAAAGAAACACAAGAACCAATAAGTCATTGTTTGTGGAATCGTGATGAAATTCTGCACACTAATATTGCAGCTTGATAATCTAGACTTAATGTGTTTATGGGTTCAGTAGAGTTTTAATGTTATTCATAGTTGTATATTTTAAAAATAATGCACAAATTTAGGGGTATTGGACTTTATTTCATTACTTCGACAAGGGTATGTGTGTTCCCTATTTTTATCGCATTTGCTTTTGGCCTAATCCGCCTTACTGATTTTTAATGATGTATACATCCTTCTCGACTCGACTTGTTCAAATCTCGTGTGGACTTGTCGAAATTCCTTTTGTTTGCACTATATAAGAACTTCATGCAATGTTGCCAAGATATGCATCGATCTTCTTGGAGGCGTTAGATATAGTTTAATGGAGTTTAGATGATAATTTTGTTTGATGTAATCAAATACTTTTCCTATGCACACATGGAGCTTTCATTTACTTATTAAAATCCTTGCAAATTTTCTTATTTCCATATTTCATGGTATTATACGTACTGAAGTACATAGAGTTGCTACAGTACTCTCTTTATAATTTCTATTAAATTCGTCTTTCTATAATATTCTAGTGGAAAATGATGTCTTATACCCGCATTGTGATTTCGACACAAGCCATGCAATCTCATGTTCTAAATAATATAATCTAATAGTAGTAGTTTTTAAAATTAGCTCTATATGTATTTTGATTGATTAAATATCGACCCTGCTTAGAAAAAAATTCTTGGCTCCGCCTTTGGCGATAGTTGTAATGTCCTGGGCTTAAGCCATCGGTCCGTTATTGAGGAATATTGGCGCTGACAAGTGACAACTTGTTAGGTTCGAGACCAAATTGATCCGTTGACAATCACCCAAAATGATTAAATCCTAGTTGTCAAGTAGTAATCCCCACCACGTATAACACACTCTCACACTTAGTGAGTTTTAGATGTGGGACTATATTTGGGAGTATGGGTGTTACAACCTCTCCCATTTATATTCGCAACGTCCTCGTTGCGACATGACCCATCACTCAGTGACAGTGACGGTTGCATAATCCAGGTAGCAATTTCCTCATATCTCTTTGTAGAGGTGACTCCACCTCTCGAGCCCTTTCCACTATCGGAGGGAAATTGGCTCTTATACCATTTGTAATGTCCTAGGCTAAGGTCATCGATTCGTTATCAAGGAAAACTGGCCCTGACAACTTGTTGGGTTAGGGTCCAAATGGATCCGTTGACAACCGTCCAAAATGTTTAAGCCTAAGTTGTCAAGTAGCAATCCACAGCTCTAATAACACACTCTTACACTTTGTGAGTTTTAGATGTGGGACTATCTTTGGTGGTATGGGCGTTACAACACTAAAACAACTTGACGGTCTAATCAACATCCGCTTATATAACAAAGTCTGGTCACACCTACAATCATCGGTATTCATTATCTCAAAATCTGTTTACAAAAAAGTTTACCTCTATTTTCGAGCACATATCACGAGTAATATGCATAGAAGAACTAAATGATAATGATCAATTTTCTAATGTAATTATCTAGATATGTGACACCGATTCTAAGGGGGTCGACACATAACTCAACGGCACGAGAAGTCTGTCCACAAAGACGTTTTGATTCCGCTTATCTAAACCATCACAAATCACATCTACGGTCCTTCAATTCTATTTGATCAACATTCAATGTCGACAAAGAGAGCTGTCGTAACATACATACCCCCAAAGATAGTTCCACATCTAAAACTCACAAAGTGTGAGAGTGGGTTATAAGTGGTGGGAATTGCTACTTGACAACTTGGGCTTAAGCATTTTGAGTGATTGTCAACGGATACAGTTGGGTCCGAACATAATAAGTTGTCAAGGTTAGTTTTCATCGATAATGATCGGGGACCTAAGCTCAGGACGTTACAAATGGTATTATAGTGAATTTCTCTAAGATAGTGGAAAGGGCTACCCGAGAGGTGGAGCCACCCCCTATAAAGAGATAGGAGGAAATGGCTACCCAAAGCATGCATCCACCACTTTCACTGGGAATAAGTGATGGGCCATGTCGCAATGAGGATGTTGTGAATATAAGCGGGTGATGTTCTAACACTCATACCTCCAAAGATAGTCACACATCTAAAGCTCACAAAGTATGAGTGTGGGTTATAAGTGGTGGGGATTACTACTTGACAACTTGGACTTAAGCATTTTGGGTGATTGTCAACGTATCCATTTGGATCCGAATCCAATAAGTTGTCAAGACCAATTTTCCTTATAACAGACCGAGAACCTAAGACTGGATGTTACAAATAGTATCAGAACCAATTTCTCTCTGATAGTGGAAAGAGCTACCCGAGAGGTGGAGCCACCCCTACAAAGAGATAGGAGAAAATGGCTACTCGAAGTGTGCAACCGCCACTGTCACTGAGAATAAGTGATCAGCTATGTTGCAACGAGGACGTTGCGAATATAAGTGGAGGATATTCTAACACTCATACCTCCAAAGATAGTCCCACATCTAAAACTCACAAAGTGTGAGAGTGGTTTACAAGTGGTGGAGCTTACTACTTGACAACTTGAGCTTAAGTAATTTGGGTGATTGTCAACGGAACCATTTGGGTCCAATCCCAATAAGTTGTGAAGATCAATTTTCTTCAATAACGAACTGGGACGCTCGGAACGTTATAATAGCATCACTCAACCAACGATATGGGCATTTCTCCTTATAAGCTTTCTCGTAGAGATGCTTAAGTTAATACCCAAAATAGTATCACATGAAATATTCGCAAAATATTGAGTGTGGTTACAAGGATGGAGACATGCCGCTTTACTTTAGAATTTTAGATGCTTGCCGATTGTCATCGGGTTTATATGACTTAAAATTCAACAAGTTGTCAAAGTTACTTTTTCCACATAATGACTCTAAGTATAAGTAGATATAAATTTCTACTTGGCTTCAGGGGTGGATACTATTGAGGTATTATTTTTTATTTTATTTTATCCTTATTTATATGTTATTGATTCTTGAATTTTATTAGTTGCATAATTTAAGGTTAATTATTCTAGCATAATACATGAATACACCATCAAACTTACAATTTTACATTGATATATCCTAAAACTATTATGTAATTCATGAAAACGTCAATACAAAGTTCTTCACTTTACTGGAATGCACTTCCATTAATTTGATTTTATATAAGATTGTCAAATTTAATATTTCTAAATAAGTAATATTATTCTTGTCTTATCACCTACTGTAAAAAACGACTGATTTCCTAACATTCTTAAATAAAAAGAACAACTCTTTCGACTAGACGAACTTATTTATGCATCTTTCATCTATAGTACTTTGTTTGTCCAATCAATAATTGAGTAGGGATGCATGAAAATCATGCATTGTGAGAGAAGGTGTGTAGCACTTATTACCTTTCTTTATTATAATAATAGAGAACCGCGTAGGAAGGTCGTGATTAGAGAGGAGGAAGAGATGTGGAAGAGTCGAAGCTCTTGTTCCAGAGTAAAGGATGATGAATAGACATAGAGCACGAGTAAAATTGATATTGTAGCTGCTAGAAATACACTCATACACAAGCGCGCTCGCAGAAAACACAGATCTTGGATCCAAGAGGCACATGATTATGAAACCTTTACCAAAATGGCCAATCATCGAGGACTACTAATATATCCCAAGACTTGAGACGATTCTCAGTGGACAGAAAGTAGAAAGTATACAGACCCTCGTCCAAACAAAATCAACTTGGAGGCGTCGATTAACTAACGATTTTGATAATGACATTGTCAACCATTATATTATTAAAAGGAATATGCATGGGTCGTGGGAGTTCCATGTTAGGAACTTTCTTTAAATTGTGACTTCTGTTGAGTAGAGTAAAAAGATAGTACATACTGGACATAGCAAGGGAAATCAACATACTCTGCCCAATCAGACACCATTTTATGCCCTCCACCATTCTCTGTCCACCTCTTCGACAATGCTTGCTTTCGCTCGTCGAGATGGAGGACTCACAATGGAGGATGGAGTTCATTCACCATCCAACTCTTCCATGATAAGACAACTTATAATGCTTTCTTTTAGCTCAAACCGATGCAAAAAGGGGAAAGGTCTGTGCCTTTCCCCACAAGCTCCATAACTTTTCTCTTTAGTAGAAATAAGGGCTATAACTATATAATAGGAAATGCGAAGGGCCTTTTTGATTACTGGATTGGGTTGGATTGGGCTATCCCCTTTGAATAGTAGTTGTTTGAAGGGTTGGGACTTAGGAGGATCAGAATGATAATTGTGATGTGATGTGACATTGATTATGTATTATATTAATTTTTTTAATGGTTATAATATTTTTTTATGTTAATAACTTTATTGGAACATGGTTAAAAATATTATTTCAAAGAAATTGTAAGGTCAATACAAGCAATCCCAACCCATAAATGCAGGGTTGGAGCTAGAGGTATACCAGGTATACCTTGGCAACCAAACGCCCTAAAAGAACATGAGCAAACTATAAAATATGTTATAAATGTAAACTATGTAAAAACTCTCGTTATAAATGAATAGCAGGTCCGGAACCATGCTTTCAATACAGCAGAATAAAATCAATTCTATAAATATAACATGTTCAAATCCATGCTATAAGCATATCATGTTGGATAATACAATTACTGATGCTTACTATGTGAAAGAGAAAGACATGACGTTTACCACTTGGTCGAGTCAATTATTGACCTATCGGACTCCGATAGTTCCAATCAAAGGTCTCGAGATATGAGGACCATGTCATCAGCAAAGAGATTGATTGGTGGTGGATAGGGAATTATTCTGCATTCAAGTCCATTGGTAGACCATAGGGGTGGGCATTCGATCGGTTTGGGTGGATTTTGATTAGTCGACTTGGGTTGAATTAGATTTGAGTTGGAAAATGGAACCCATCATCCAGTCGAGTTACTTCGAGTTGAGCTATTCGGGTCATTGATTTGGGTCGGGTTAAAATAAAATTAATCAAATTAATTAAAGCTGAAGGTTATCACTTAATAATCATGCAAATCACTTTTCTTAAATTAGCTTGAAGCTTACATGTCTACACATGCCCGTGGTTTACAACACTCTAAGCTAAGCAGCATGCCCATCTGAATCTATCCGGACTAGAGAAACCTATCAACTAAAAAGGGCAGCCCAGGCACGCAAAGCTCTTCTTAAGTGCAAGATCATGTGAAGGGTCGGACCACCGCGTTCTTGCATGATCGCATCTTCGCAAGAGGCTACTTGCAGGACTCCTACCTAAGACATCCATGTTAAACATCAATTTTTACTAGGGTTTGTATCTTTAGTTGATACAAACCCTAGAACTGACGATTTATATCATGCCCATAACACTATTCTTTCCTCCCGGGCTTTCACATTTCCACATTTCTTGACTGGCTTGCTCAGCTGAAAAACAGGGTGCCAGCAAAGCTTCCTCACTCCTCCTTTTAGTCTAAGCCCGTCGATCAGTCTTAGGTCCGCACTGTTGTATTTGTTAGCATGGACAGAAGGTGTACTGTTCCCAGCGGTGACCGCAGGCTGAACCTCATCTGTCTCACTTGTTCTCCCAAAGCTATGAAAACTTTCCTCTCCTAGATCACTTTGCGGTCCTTGTTGCTGTTGCAACATAAAAGTTCCCAACCCAAATTGGTCAAAACTAAAACGTCTGGAACTTTTTTCCGTTATTCCTCCTTCGGATTTCTCGCCAGATCTATCTGAATCATTCCCCTCCAACTCAGTTGGAGACTCGGAACAAGAATCAAGTGTTGTGGGGTCACATGCAGCGGTCTCGTTTCTTTCTCTAATTGTCTTCATGACCAAAGTCCTGAGGAAGTTCATCACTTGCACTGCATAAATCAATGCAGTCAGGGGGTCTGCCATCTGCAAATACCGTTCTTATATCAGTAATTCGATCATTCTAATTTTCTATCTCCGAAAAATGCAGATAGTACTGATTAGACAATTATAAACTTTAACCTGGGTCATGTTGGGAGCAAAAACCATTGAGATGCTGCGAGCATTCATCTTGTTGTGACGTTCATGCTGTACAACATCTGTCATCAGGTTGATAGCCCAGTCGAGCAATGCGGCTTCCAATGGTGGCAGCATATGTGCAAGTTCAGAACATTCCTCTTCTGTGTTACAATGCATGACCTGATCAGGGGTGAGGGAGTCAAGTACCCCAGAAGGAAGCTCCCTAAACCATGCCTGATCATAAGGAAAGACAATAATTAAGGATGTGAATCATGACTAAGTTTGATGATATACAGAATAAGAATCCTTTGCCATGACAGCATCCATAAATACATATACAAAGCAAACAAAATTTTGAAGGAGTGTATAGAATGACAAAAGATGGGCACTTTAAGACCGTAGATGACCTTTTCTATAAAGAATGGTCATGCATTGAACCATGATCCAGATCTGATGAATACACGATCTTCTGAAGAAACGTAAATGGATTTTTCTCTACCTGAACTCATATTTGCCTTTGCCATGTTGGATAACTCAATTATCTAAAGGATAACTGACTATTGTACTAACATGATCTATAAGCAGTTACACTGTGACTCATGTTACCTATCTTTCGAGTGTTGAGTTAATTAGGTAATTGAATCATGTGAACAGATTTCTCTGTTGTAGACTTGTAGTATGAGTTTGTTTAGTCCCATACCACCTATTGTGATATTTTTTTAGGCATAAATGGGGGGAACACGCGAAGTGCCTGCCCCAACTTATTAAAAAAGGAAGAATACTTGGGTTACATTATAGGAGCCAGGATTCGAAGAGAGTCCCTGCTGGGAAGACTGTATTTTCAATATAAAAGTTGTTGGAGTTAAAGATAACACCGTTGCTGGCCAGCCGGGTTGCCCAAATTGCTGTAATATGTTGCAACTTGCAACAACTATATATGGGCTCAAAATCTAGCATTGTATATAGTCTCAGAAGCTCTCGGAGATGCTCAAATACAACCAGTTGATTCGTAGTGCATGCCACATTTCCATTATCACATGCGAAAAAAGGTGGTTGATATCTCTACATTGTTCTCGCAAATAGGGCATCTATCATTGCCACCCTCAAACCTCGACCAACGATCCCTAGTCAAGAGATGCCCTCGAGATAATAGCCACAAAAAGATTCTGATACAACTGAGAAATTTTAAATCCTAAATGACTCCGCAATCACTAATTAGATTCTCATTTACCAGATTCGAGTGTGTATCCAATGACTTGTAAACAGTGTTGCAGAAGTCGATATTCGATAGCCAATCAGAGGCGTTACTAAATAAAGACTATTCGGTGTTCGGAGAATATCCAGATATATTTGCTTATGTATTTTTAATTATTTTAAGTATGAAAATTAAGTTGAAATATATATTGTTGTATATTTATACATATATGGTCATCAATCAATAATAGTCTAAGATAAAAGTACCAATTAATGAGTTACATATATGGAACTTTAACATTGTTGTTAGAGTATTTGGTAGTGCGCCATGTTGAGTTGTAGCAGGGTAAATGGATTCTGGAGAAGATCCATTTACCCCATCCAGTGTTTAGTCCCATACCGCCCAATGGTGAGACTTGGAGGCTCTGGGAAGGCTATATAAGGAGCCCCAGACCTCCTGTACTCATTGAGAAAGTCAATAAACAAACACGCCCCATTTGAAGGTTTCTCCCGCGATTTCATCCCGCTCCTCACGGAGTAGGGTTCCACGTTAAAATCCCGCGTTCTTTCTTGTTCTTTATTCTTTTTCCATGTTATGCTTCCGCATTCTTCATATTTTATAACATGGTATCAGAGCGGGTTCAGTTCTCGTAGATTTGTTGTTAAAAGTTTTATTTGTTATTCTGTTCACGGTTCGGGGTTTTCGATTCATTATCATGATCCGGGGATATGTTCCTCAAGATCTGTTCTTGAAGATCCCGCCAGGAGAGATATCTCTAGATCTGCAGATCTAGATCTCTTTCATGCAAGATGGTGGCCACCACATTTGTTTTCTGGATCCGTATTCATCCAGATCCAGGCGCATGAGCCCCTGCCACACCTTCATATCGCAGGAGATCCGATCTCCATCTTCTGCACGCAGAATCCCAGGTTCACATCTCCAGGCCACGAGCATGCCTTCCAGGAATAGCTCCACATCTCTCAGGTCAGATCTCGGCGCGCACAGCACCTCCAGGCGCCGCACACTCCAGGCGTCGTACCCCAGAAACTCCAGCAAAGGCGGCGCGCACCCAATCCAGGCTGGATCTGCTCGTGCTAGGGCATCTCCAGGCCGCATCACACAGCCCACAGGCGTCTCCTCCCTCGCGCGATGGCCCATTGTCAATCTCATCGTGCGCGCCTCGCGTGCTCCAGATCGCATCCAGATCGGCCAGAAGCGGCGCCTCCTCCGCCCTTGGCTCCTAGTGCGCAAGCTACAAAGTTGTGCGGCTCCATCGCCTGCGCGCCGACCTTCTCCCTCCATGGCGCTATGCGCAAGCCACTGCCGAGTCCCAGGCCCCGAGCCCAGCCGCCCATCGACCCTGGCGAGTCCCCCTTCGAGTCCCATGGCGCACCCCGCGCAGCCCTCCAGCCCGCGTGCACCCAGGCGCGAGGCGCACAAGCCATTGCCGTAGTTTCCACAAATCTGGGGTTGCGGCGGAAGAACAAGCCCCTTCCATCGGGGGTGGCGGCGTAGATCAGGGGTTCCCATCGGGGGAACCCTAGCGGACGGGGATAGAGCCCCTTTGGGGCGGCGAAGTTTGAAGAGAACCCCTAGGGGTTGCAGAGTTGTTAAAAAAAAAGAAAGATCATATTTTTTGGGTCGTTATGGGCTGAGAGTTACAAAAAATGTTAAAAAAATTTAAAAAATGAAATGAAAGAGGAGGAAGCATGTGTGTGGGCTGCAAGAAGAAAAAGGGAGGGGGAGTCCGCAAAAAAAATTGAAAAAAAATCTCAAAAGAGGCACGTACAATAAAAAAAAGTCGTATGCAAATTTCAAAAAAAATGATGTGTTGCAAAAAAACGTAAAAAAAATGGTTGAGACGGCTTAAAAAAAAGAAAAGCCGTAAGTTTCATGTTTCCCCATTATTGTTGTCTTCTCCCAACATTGTCGTTGTTCATGTTTTCCGACAAGTATGGGAGAAAGGGGGAGTATCTGTAGAGTCACAGGTCTATTCAGATGCTCCAGATGTCAGATCTTCATATTCCAAGCCAGTGCACATTGTTCAGACTCTACAGATTCAGTTGTTCAGACTCGACGTTATAAGGTTCCGAGTCCAGTTTCAGACACGCACGAGTGTGCGGTCATTGTCAGATGAGAATATGTTGCCATCATCAGTTCGAGGTCCCCATCATTCTTGTTGTTATTCGGCCAGAGTTTTCATGTAAGCCATAGGGACTCCAGAGCAGAGGACCATTCCCTTGAGGGCAAGGGTTTTCATGTGGTATCATAGGTACACCAGAGCAGTGCACCATTCTCTGAGCCAGATGGGAGAGACCCAGTTCTCCGACGAGGAGACTTCAGGCGCAGTTTCAGACTCGATGGTCAGATTCCGAGTCTTCAGTTGACTCACACTCCAACCCGTTCGTCCTCCTCACCTGCACGGCATGAGAAGCAACGTCCTCGACTGCAGCATGTGCGCATTGGGTTGATATTGTCCGTAGTGTCATGTAGCGTTGAGTTGAGTTTATTTCTGTTTGTCCAAGCTGAGCATTGCATGCTCTAGCTTGAAGGGGAGTGTTAGAGTATTTGGTAGTGCGCCATGTTGAGTTGTAGCAGGGTAAATGGATTCTGGAGAAGATCCATTTACCCCATCCAGTGTTTAGTCCCATACCGCCCAATGGTGGGACTTGGAGGCTCTGGGAAGGCTATATAAGGAGCCCCAGACCTCCTGTACTCATTGAGAAAGTCAATAAACAAACACGCCCCATTTGAAGGCTTCTCCCGTGGTTTCATCCCGCTCCTCACGGAGTAGGGTTCCACGTTAAAATCCCGCGTTCTTTCTTGTTCTTTATTCTTTTTCCATGTTATGCTTCCGCATTCTTCATATTTTATAACAAAAATAAGAACTTTTAAATATGGGGATAATTAGGAACTTTTAAAAATCAAAAATAAGAAAAATAAAATAATTTGTTGCAATAGTTTATCGACTATTCGACTAAATACCCGAATATTTGGGCTGAATATTCAAGAATATCCTGGTTGGACCGAATATTGGCCGAATATCATTATTCTATTCGGTTAACCTACTAAATAAGAATATTCGACCGAGTATTTGGTCTATTTGGCCGAATATTGCAACATTGCTTATAAGCCTGACATAAAATTCTCCATCTCTCCAAACTCAATGGTCTCTACCAGACAAACAATTCAGTGAATTGAGCTTATCCATCATAGTCATGAAGTCCTCCAAGTGTTGATTAGAAAAATCAGAACGAAAAGTAGGTAGCCAAGAACCATCCTCCCAACCCGCCATAGGCGCATCACGACTAACAACGAGAGCAAACAGGCTTGGGAAGCATGCAATTAAAGTCCCACCACCCAGCTAATTGTCTGTCCAGAAAGCAAACAAATAACCATCTCCCAAGACTTGACAAAATGGTCATTTACTTGAGACAACATGACACAAATGCTTCCCAGAGAGTTGAAGAAAAGAGAATGGGACAAGGTACCATTCGAGGTTGTGTGTGCATTCCATAAATATGACGTATACTACTATAACAAATATCTTTATTCTTTCCCCAGATCCTTGCAATCCACTTCATGGGCAAGGCTTTGTTCATTACCTCCAACCTAGAAACGACCAACCCTCGAAAACCACTTTGTGCATCCAGCGTACATACGTGCAGTGCACCCATCAAGGGTGCACCTTCCTCTCCAAGTGTGATGATTACAGTGGCACAGATGGTAGTTATAGACACAACCGTGAGGAAAAAAACCCCAAGCAAGCCTCTTCTCGTGTACAGGACCATTGATTCTCGAAGGAGAAGTTGCCGAAAATCTCGTGCACAAAACGTTGATTCTCGAAGAAGAAGAAGAATAAGAAGAAGAAGTTGGAGCAGAAGAAGGATGAGGACTCTCGGTGATGCGCACAAGTCCCAAGCGAAACCTTAGCCTGATGTCAACCATAAAGCCGTTGTTGAGATGTTTTCGCATTCCATGTATCTTTTATGTTATTTTATTTCCTTATCTATCTTATGTAATTTACCCATATGCCTCTCCCCTATATAAGAGAGCCTAGAGTTACAGGAATAAACAACGATTCTATTTCTTCCAACATGGTATCAGAGCGGCGGTCCTAGACCGGAGCTCTTATACCCAAAAACCCTAACCCTACCTCATTCCCTACATGTGTGTGCCGCCGATCCCATCTCCTCGAGCGCCACCACCTCTCTCCTCGAGCGTCACCGCCTCGCGCACCTCATCCCACCGCGTGCTGCTCCACGAGTCGTGCGGCTCTACGCCAACCGCCCCTTCCTCGTGCGCCTTCACGCGCACTGACCAGTACGCTTCTACGCGCGCAACCTTGCACGTAGAAGCGCCGCCGTGCACCCCTAGCGTCCAGCCTAGGGCACCGACCTTCGCACGCGGTTCCTCCGCGTGCCCCTTCTCCAAGCATCGGCGTCGTTCGATCCTCCTCTGTTAAGATAAATATAGCTATCTGTCTCTTTTATGTAATTTTCAGTTCTTCTAGTACTTATCATGTAATTAACCCAAGGGCTTTTCTCCTATATAAGAGAGCCCTCGGGTACGTCTAATGCATTCGATTCCTTTCTCCAGCACGGTATCGGAGCAACGGTCCTAGATCGGGGTCCCAGTATCCCACCCAAAAACCCTAACCTTAATACTCCCACCCCCGGCGCCGCCGCCGGCCCACGCGGCAACAAGCCGCCTCCCCGCAGCTTCCGCTCCCGCGGCACGCGCGCCGCCCCAGCGGCTCTACGCCGCTCCCACCGGAGGTTTAACCGTCCCTGCAGCTCTGTGCCGCTCCAGTGACCTCTCGTCGTTGTTACCAGCGGTTCCTAGCCACAATTCAGTCCAGATCTAGTCCTCTTCGCACGGCACCAGCCGCCCCCGGAGCCGTCTTTGCTTGCCAATGGGGTTCGACTACCCATTGTTGGTCAGGGGGAGATTACTCTAACGCCTTCCTTGAGTCTTCAGAATGTCTTACATGCACCTGACTTTAAGATGAACCTGTTGTCTGTTAACCAGCTTACTAAAGATTTACATTGTCGTGCCGTCTTTGACCCTTCTACTTTCGTGTTTCAGGACATATTGACTAGCAGGATGATTGGAAGTGGCCGTGAGCAGAGAGGCTTGTATAAGCTTGCTATCTCACCATGTGTTGGACTTGCTACTATTCCCTCTGGATCTGTTTCTCCATTTCTCTGGCATCTTCAATTTGGACATCTTCCTCTACAGAATACGTGTCACGTCTTACCACAAATATCTACCCGCAATGTATTGGATTGTGAAGCATGTCAGCTTGGGAAGCACCATCGGTCTTCGTTTCCTTGTCGTCCTAGTCGTCATAGTAGTCTATCATTTGAGTTGTTCCACTTTGATATTTGGGGTCCAAGTCGTGTCCCTGATATTCAGGGCCATCGTTATTATATGGGTGATGTGGATGATTATTCCAGACTATCATGGGTTTTTTTGTTGAAATAAAAGTCTGAAGCTGGTACTATTATTCGAAAGTTTATTCTTGAAGTTAATAATATCTTCTCTACCAATGTTAAAGTAATTCGTACTGATAATGCTTTGGAGTTTTCAACATTACATTTGTCAGATTTTCTCAGTTCACAAGGCATTGTTCACCAAACTTCGTGTAGTTACACTTTGCAACAAAATGGTGTGGCGGAACGCAAACACCGTCACCTTCTTGATGTCACTCGAACATTGATGATCCATAGTCATGCTCTACATTCTTTTGGGGGGGATGTTGCTCTTACTACGTGCTACCTGGTGAATCGTATGTCGTCTACTGTTCTTGGAGAAAATGTTCCCTTCTTGATTGCGTTTCCCGAGAAGGACCTATTCTCGATGACACCTCGAGTCTTAGGATCTGTGGCGTTTATGCATATTTCTACCCCTAGTCGTGATAACCGCTCACCAAAAGCTATCAAATGTGTGTTCGTTGGGTACTCTCGTACTCAAAAAGGGTATCGATGTTATGATCCGGTGGGTCGACGATATTATGTAAGTGCTGATGTCACTTTCTTTGAGTCCGTCATGTACCTCTCTCCTACAGGTGATAGGTCGTCTAGTAATAATGCGGATGACAGTTGTTCCTCCACCTCCATCTCTTCCAGCATCTGAACTGAGCAACCATTACCTCCAGCTTCGCCACCGCCACCACCACCTCCCCCAAATTCTTACCTATTGTTTACACTCGCAGGTCTTCTACTAGCTCTTCTGCTCATGAGCCATCCACATCATCCAATACGCCTCAGGTATGTCTTGATAACAATATTTCTACTGATGGCACTGGAGTTTTACGGCATACTCAGGATGATTCTGCTACAGAAGACAGAGAGGATGCAGATTTGGATGTTCCTATTGCGCTAAGGAAGCCTATACGCAAATGTGCCACATACCCAATGGCTGCACATGTTTCCTTGCATCATCTGTCTGATGAATACAAGAAGTTTGTTGTAGGACTTTCTGCGGCTACTATACCCCGAACATATATGGAGGCTTTACAGGATAGCAGACGGCGTCAAGCCATGGAAGAAGAAATGGCGGCATTAACATCAAGAAGGACATGGACTCTTGTCTCGGCTCCACGAGGTGCATCGGTTGTCAACTGCAATGGATATTTTCCATTAAGCAAAATGCAGATGGAAGTGTGGATCGCTACAAAGCTAGGTTGGTCGCCCGTGGCTTTACCCAGACATATGAGGTGGACTACCAGGACAGTTTTTCTCCAGTAGCGAGACACTCGACGCTTCGGGTATTACTCGCAGTGGTTGTTTCACATGATTGACCGTTATTTCAGCTTGATGTGAAGAATGCATTCCTCTATGGAGAAGTTTACATGCGGCAACCACCTGGGTTTACTGCTGAGGGGGAGTCCCAGAAGGTATGCAGATTGCATAATGCAATCTATGGCTTGAAGCAAAGTCCTAGAGCTTGGTACCAAAAGCTGTCAGAATTGATTGAGCAACAGGGGTTTAAGAGGTCCACTGCAGACCACTCCCTTTTCGTCCATAAAACACATAGAGGTACGATTGCCATTCTTGTGTATGTAGATGATATTGTTGTTACAGAAGATGATGCTTAGGGCATTCAGATAGCCAAGAAGTTCCTCGGTAAAGAGTTTGTGACCAAGGATCTTGGTACCCTACGCTACTTTCTGGGATTGGAGTTTGTCAGGAATCAACGTGGTCTAGTAATGACCCAGAGGAAGTTTGTCATGGATCTCCTCTCTGAGACAGATATGACCAGGTGTAAGCCTACTATGACTCCCATGGATCCAAGTATGAAATTGTATGATGGGGATACTAAAGAAGTTGATAGCAGGAGGTACAGGGAACTGGTTGGAAAGCTTTTATACATTACTATCACCAGGCCAGATATTATGTTTGCTGTAAGCAAGGTCAGTCAATTCATTGAGCAACCCAGAAAGGCACATATGGATGCTATCTTTATTATTTTGAGATATCTGAAGAACTCACCCGGTTTGAGACTCTTATTCAGTAGGGATGCTTCCTTGGATGTAACAGCTTGCGCAGATGCTGACTATGCAGGATGACCCACAGACAGAAAGTCTACTTCGGGGTTTGTAGTGTTTGTTGCACACTCACTTGTCTCATGGAAAAGCAAAAAACAAACTGTGGTGGCTAGATCAAGTGTCGAATCTGAGTACAGAGATATGGCTCAAGGGAGTGCGGAGATGATGTGGGTTAGAGCGATGTTAACTGATCTTACCATAGAAGTCCCTCTTCCGATGCAATTATTATGTGATAATCAAGCTGCATTATTCATTGCGAATAATTCTGCATTCCATGAACGTACTAAACATATCGAGGTGGACTGCCATTACACTCGGGACTTGATACAGAAAGGACTCATATCTACTTCTCATGTGTCTACAGGAGATCAGACGACAGATATCTTCACCAAGGGTTTATCTCGAAGCCCATTTCAGAAGTGTTGTTCCAAGCTGAGCATGATAGATATATATACTCCAGCTTGAGGGGGAGTGTTAAGATAAATATACAGGACTCATATCTGTCTCTTTTATGTAATTTTTAGTTCTTCTAGTACTTATCATGTAATTAACCCAAGGGCTTTTCTCCTATATAAGAGAACCCTCGGGTACGTCTAATGCATTCGATTCCTTTCTCCCAGCATCCTCATTAATGGATTTGAGGGCACAAGTCTACATATGCACTCAAATCTACATATGTTTGTATAGACGTTCATCTGTGGTCTACAAAACCCTAGTCTTCTACATTTGGCAAGATGTCAGAGAACAAAGTTGATGTACCCACCACAGGCGCATTCAGAGATCCAACGCCTATTGTGAAAATGAACGGGACAAACTATGAACATTGGGCTATGCAATTCATGAGCCTTATGAAATCGAATGGTAAGAAACGCATTCTTACCGATGAAGAACCAGTGGAGAAGACTGGGGTAAATGCCTTATGGGAGGCGGCCGACGCATATGCCAAAGTTTGGTTTTCCGGAACATTTACGATTGAGATCACCAATGATGTGTTACATCAGTCCACTGCTAAGGCAATGTGGGATATACTTGCAATTACATATTCGCAAGCGAGGAATGAGACAAAGATCCTCCAACTCCAGCATGATATATTCACTATCAAGCAGAACAGACGTCCTCTGCATTCGTTGTACATATCTCTGCATGGCATATTTGAGAAGCTTCACAATTTCATGCCTCCGACGGCAACTCTAGAGCAGCATAAGACCTACAGGAATGCTACCATGGTAGCGGTATTCCTAACAGCACTAGACCCTGAATATGATGCTGCTCGATCTCAGATCCTAGCAGATGCCACCATTCCTCCCATGGAGGAAGCATTCCGCAGGCTCAGCGGGATTATTGTTACTTCCAGTGTCTCTAATCAGACTTCCTCAGCTATGCCAACCTCTCGAGGAAGAGGAGGTCATTCTGCTCTTCGTAGACGCGGACCTCGTGGTAGAGGAGGTTGCACTTGTCATCCCTACACTATCTGTCACCGTCCAGGCCATAATGAGGACACATGTTATTCCAAGCATGGGTTCCCAGCTTCAGCCCGTGTTGCAGAACAGATTGAGTCTCCTGCTGCTTCTACTTTAGATCAGAGGTTTGATCACCTCGTAGCCAGACTGAGGGACATTATACCTCCTTTCGCATCATCATCCTCAGGAGATCAATCTGATGTGGCAGCCTCAGCCTCTGCCAGTACCTCTGCTGTTGCTAACACCTCAAGTACTTATGCTTTTACATCTTATCATGGATCTGACATTTCAGAGTGGATTGTGGACTCCGATGCGACACATCATCTATATGGAGACAGACATCAGCTTACGTCATATATATACAAGTTAAGCCAGGACGAACAGTTGTGATAGCTGATGGGAGTCATTCCCCGATTACAAGACAGGGAGAGATTACCTTGACACCATCGATGCATCTGCAGAATGTGTTACATGCTCCAGATTTCTCTATGAATTTGCTTTCTATTAGTCATATTACCAAAGATTTAAACTGTCGTGCTATTTTTGAGCCATCGACTCTTGTTTTTCACGACATTCTTACAGGCAAAGTGATTGGGTGTGGCCGTGAGCAGGATGGCCTCTATCGTCTGATCTGAACTCCATATGCTGACGTATCTTCTCTTTCGTTTGGCTCTGTCTCTCCATTCACCTGGCACCTCCGGTTTGGCCACCTTCCTCTTTAGAAGATGTGTCATATGTTGCCACAGATTTCACCTACTTCTTCCTTTCACTGCGAAGCTTGTCAGTTGGGAAAGCATTATAGGTCTACCTTTCCTAGTCGTCAGAGTCGAAGCAGTAGCTCCTCTTTTGAGTTGTTTCATGTTGACATATGGGGTCCAAGTCGTGTACCTGATCACCAGGGACATATATTCTATCTTGTAGCTATGGATGATTTTTCACGTTTATCATGGATGTTTCTTTTGAAAATAAATCTGAAGCAAGGAATGTGATCAAAAATTGTATTAATGAAGTCAAAAATGTTTTCTCTACCTCTGTGAAGTTTGTTCGAACTGATAATGCAATGGAGTTTTGTACTCGTGGTATATCTCATTTCCTTTCATCAAGAGTGATTACTCATCAAACATCTTGCCCTTACACCTCTCAGCAAAATGATGTTGCTTAGAGAAAGCATCGTCATCTTCTGGACATTACTCGAACTCTTCTCATTCGGAGTCGTGCACCGCCCTCGTTTTAAGGTGATGCAGTTCATGGCCTCAAATTTCAGCGAAATTCGATCGAATTTCTGTCGAATATCGATATCCAGTCGAAATCGAAATTCGACCGAAATGACTGAAATATGGGGGTGCTAGTACAAAAAATGACCGAAATGACCGAAATTTCGATCGAAATTCCACCGAAATTCCATCGAAATTCTGTTTTAGTCGATACCGAAATGAGGACCGAAACCGACATTTAAGGCCTTGATGCAGTTCTCACATCATGTTACATGGTGAATCGTATGCCATCATCTGTCTTGGGTGAGAAAATTCCTTTCTCCGTTGCCTTTCCTGAGAAGGAGTTATTCTTGCTCACCCCTCGTGCGTGTGGGTCTGTCGCTTTTGTTCACTAGTTGACTCATGGCCTTGACAAGCTTGCTCCTCGAGCTATTAAATGTGTGTTTGTTGGATACTCTAGGACTCAAAAACGGTATCGGTGTTATGATCCTCTACGCAGAAAATATTATATCCGTGCTGATGTCAAGTTTTTTGAATCGGTGATGTACTTCTCTCATACATGTAATAGGTTGGCTTCATCGAACACAGAGGAAGTTGTCGATATGCCACCTCCTCCCATGCCTGTTGTCCCACAACCTCCACCAACACCACCATCACCATCCCCACATCCTCCACCTCCTCCTCCATCGCCTCCTACTACCCGGTCGCTTGTGCCACCTGTTTCACTCCTTCCTAAGTTCTACACTCGTTTGTCTACTTCGGCTCATGGTCATCAACCATCTTCCACAGAGCCCCAGGTTTGTTTTGATAACATAACATCTAATGATGGGTCTGGAGGTGTATCTGTGCAGGACTCATTGCAGGAGATTACCGCACAGATGAAAGACGTTCCCTCTGATCTGGATATTCCTATTGCAATTCAAAAGCAGAAGAGATCTTGTGTTTCCTATCCCCTAGCTTCTCAAGTCTCCTTTGATTGACTAACAGGAGATTTTCAGAGATTTGCAGTAGCTCTATATGCCGTGGAAATTCCACAGAATTATGAGGAAGCATTGCAGGATAGCCGTTGGCGCTTGCCTATGGAAGAGGAGATGGTTGCGTTACAGTTACGTGGTACGTGGAGTCTGGTGACGGCTCCAATTGATGCGTCAGTTGTGGGATGCAAGTGGGTATTCACTGTGAAACACCGTAAGGACGGCAGTATAGATCGCTATAAGGCGAGACTCGTGGCACGTGGGTTCACCCAGACATATGGGGTGGACTATCAGGATATTTTCTCTCCAGTGGCTAGACATTCTACTCTACAGATTCTACTGTCAGTTGATGTGACAAGAGATTGGCCCCTATACCAACTTGATGTGAAGAATGCTTTCCTGTATGGTGATCTACAAGAAAAGGTCTACATGCAGCAGCCACCATGGTTTACTGCTGAGGAGGAGTGCCAGAAGGCGTGCAGGCTTCACAACGCAATTTATGGCCTTAAGCAGAGTCCAAGAGCATGGTTTCAGAAACTCTCAGACTTGATAGAGCAGTAGAGGTTTGTGTGATCGACTGCCGACCACTCCTTGTTCGTACAGAAGACTCATAGTGCTACTGTTGTCATTCTTGTGTATGTTGATGATATTATTGTTACAGGAGATGACAAGCAGAGCATTCAAGGTGCCAAGGACTTCCTAGGTCAACAGTTTGTGACCAAGGATCTTGGACATTTACGTTACTTCCTTGGGTTGGAGTTTGCATGGAACCAGAGAGGTCTTGTCATGACTCAGAGGAAGTATGCTGTAGATCTTCTTTCAGAGACAGGCATGACAAATTGCAAACCTGCCACTGCTCCTATTGACCCCGAGCATGAAGCTATATGATGATGACACTGAGGAGGTCGACAAGAGGAGGTACAAGGAGGTTGTTGGCAAGCTACTATATGTGACTATCACAAGGCCCGATATATCATTTGCTGTGAGCAAAGTTAGTCAATTTATGGAGCAGCCCAGACAGCCACATATGGATGCAGTCCATATGATTTTAAGATGCCTGAAGACTTCACCTGGTACATGATTTCTTTTCAGCAGTGGTACATCTTTGTCAATTACAGCATGTGCGGATGTAGATTATGCTAGATGTCCAAAGGATAGAAAATCTACCTCAGGTTTTGCTGTGTTTATAGGAAATTCCCAGGTTTCATGGAAAAGTAAGAAGCAAATGGTAGTTGCCAGATCTAGTGCTGAGTCAGAATATAGGGCTATGGCACAAGCTACAACAGAGATGATGTGGGTCAGATATGTTCTTACTGACCTAACCATAGAGGTGGCACTTCCAATGCATCTCCAATGTGACAATCATGCAGCTCTTTTACTGCCAATAACCCCACGTTCCATGAGAGGACGAAGCATATTGAGGTAGATTGCCATTACACAAGGGATATGATTCAGAAGGATCTGATTTCCACTTCTCATGTTAGTTCAGGAGAGAAGGCAACAAATATCTTCACCAAGGCATTACTCAAGGGGACATTTCAGAAGTGTTCGTCCAAGCTGAGAATGATTGACATCTATGCTCCATCTTGAGGGGGAGTGTTGAGATATTTTGGCATTCCATGTATCTTTTATGTTATTTTATTTCCTTTTATCTATCTTATGTAATTTACCAATAGGTCTCTCCCCTATATGAGACCTAGGATTACAGGAATAAACAACGATTCTATTTCTTCCAACAGCCTCCGATTTTAGGCACCTCTAGTACGACCCAAGATCACCAAAGGGTCGTGATGATCAGATCCTGAACCCCCATCCCAAGCGACTCCTTCTCGTCGAACCCTAAGCGACACCTTCGACGTGCATCTGAAAGACGGCAACGATGTCTCCAGATCCGCGCTGGAGGCGGCGATGAGATCCCCCAGCGGCAGACCTTCCCTTGCATCTCTTGCGATGGTGGCAATGTTTCCCGAACCCTAGTCGTATGACAAGAAAAAGCGGGAAGAGGCTTTGTGGATTGTTAGTCCATGGTTATTTTTAAAAAAAAATGATACAACTCATGTAGGCCACTACTGTTGTGTCTAAAAATGAGAGAGATGTGAGTTACGCATGTAACAATCTTTTTAAAAAAGGAGGAATATACATGAGCCTTTTGAGATGAAGACAAAAAGAGGGAAAACCGAAAAAAGGTAGACGACCTAAAAACATACGAAAAAATGGAGAATAACGAAAAAGGGAAACGGCTAAAAAAATGTAAGATTCGTAAAAAAAGAGAGAGAAAAGGGGACAAAATTGAAGTTTTACCTCTTTTTCACTTGTTCTCCCAACTTGGTCGAGTATCATTTCATTTCCGACAAAAGGGGAGTGTTGGGTAGCAATTTTTCAAGACCCTTCTATTATTTAAGGCACTCAATGTTAAAGTGACGCAGTGCATGGTGGGAGACTCGATTTTTTGATCCATTCTCCATTGACCGTGAACTCCTTGTGTATGGATATTCACACAACATGAGACTGTAAACTCCAAAGTGTATGGATATTACCATGGCAAGTCCAGTGACCGTAAACTCCAATACACAGATATTTCCACGGCTTTCATTTGTTGTTCGATCCTTCAAAGAGATGGAGCAGTTTTCAGTGAAGAAGAAATGTCATAGGCCAGAGTTCTCCCGATGGGAGATTCATTTCAATTCGGGCCAATTCATACTCTAGCCTCCAGTTCCTCCTCACCAGCATGGCATGAGAAGCAACGTCCTCGACGACAATCGACAATGTATGCATTGAGTTGATATTGTTCGTAGTGTCTTGTATTCAGTGAGTGGGTATCTTCTTTGTGCCTGTCCAACCTGAGCATTTCATGTTACAGCATGAAGGGGAGTGTTGAAGGATGTCATTGGTAGCTCATGTATCGTGTGATGGTGGGAGTTTGGTGCCTTGGTGGGGCTATGTAAAGAGTCATGTACTCCGTGTATCCATTGAGAAAGATGAAGAGAATAGCAACCTTTTGAGGCCGTTCTCCCGTGATTTCATTCCACTCCTTAGGAAGTAGGATTCCACGTAAACCAAAGTGTTCTTTTTATCTTATTCTTGCTTTGATTCGCTTCTGCATTTCATATTTCTACAACAACACTGTACAAGTGTCACCCATGGTATATGGGAAATAGGTGGAGCAACATAAAGGTATGGTAATGGCAACTTGATGAGGCAACAAGGAAATTGTATGTTTCTCTATAGAGGTGAAAGGAAGATTTTCCAGCATCCATCTTGTGTATCCCCTTGACTTAAAGACTTATGTTACATAATAACTCAGGTGTTTGTAGACATATTTACCATATTAGGTTCAAAGCCAACCCAGCTCAACTTGTGATTAAAAGGCTACAAGAATTAACTAGACCAAGTTCTTTGATTAACCAACCTATCATAAAAAGAATCAAGAATAGCATGAAAGTGACCAACGGGGTCTTAAATCTGAAATTAGATATCTAAGTAATGAACTAAATTGATTGTGGAGTGCACTTCTGATGGAAGCAATGGTAAAGGAATCGAGGTGAAGATTGGTAACATAACATTCGGAAGAAAAACTCTTTTAGATACTTGGGATCTATTTTACAACATGATGGAGAAATTGATGTAGATGTTACCCACAGAGTAAATGTAGATTGACTAAAGTGGAGAAGAACTTCTACTATTCTATGTGATAAGAAAATTCCTATGAAAATAAAAGGAAAGTTTTACAAAGCAACCGTGAGACCTGCTATACTTATGAATCTAAATGTTGGCCTGTTTACCATAAACATGTGCAGAGAATTACAGTTGCAGAAATTAAAATGTTAAGGTGGATGTGTAAACATACAAGTAATGATCGGATCTGAAATGATGAGATCAAAAGGAAAGTGGATGTAGCTCCGATCGAGAATAAGATGCGAGAAAACCACTTAAGGTGGTATGACCATTTACGATGGAGGCCAGGTGATGCACCAGTTAGGAGATGCGAGTGTTAGGATGTTGAGCCGACTAAGAGAGGGCGAGTAATGCTCAAGAAGCGTTGGAACGAGACTATTCGAAGGAATCTTAATTTTTTGAATCTACATTCGAGAATGGCCCAAGATAAATCTGAATGGAGGCAAAGAATCTGTCACGACCCCAATTCTGGGCCGTCGGATCCTCCCATATCCGGATATGGTTACTCAACAATAATTTATCCAGCAATCACAACTAACATTTAGAAATAAACTACAAATAAAAATAATCAGAAAGAAGTATTTCATACTTTTCCATTCACAAAATAAAGTTTACATCATCCATTATCCCACTACAACCATTTACGTGTACATCAGCTGGAAGGAAAAATACAGAAATATTACTAACTACCATAGATAGTAAAGCTATTGTGGTTGACTGGATGGCTAAAATCCTTGCAATGGCTCACTGACACTTGTTGGGTTTTCCAATAAGTCATAGGATAACAATTACTGAGTGCTAAGCAACGAAGAAAAGAAAAACAAATGTGTAATTTTTTAAAACTTGTTAGCACAAAAAAATCATTCATTCTCATTAGTTTAATTCTTATTCCATTCTATTCCACGTCAGGGATTAGTCCAGGGAAATACCTCACCACTATATGAACTCCGAAGTTGAGGACACTTCAGGATTGGAGATTCCGTTGATCTGGTAAGCTTATACCGCCGCACGTCACTTCAACCAATCCTTCAATACTACCCTAACAATTTCCTTTTCTTTTATCAATCAGGGTCTCAAACCCTCAACCTAGCAAACAAAAGAGCACACCGTCATCGAGGACTCGATTGCATAAAACCTCAGGCTAAAATTTAATCATATAACCTAGTGGCTTTAAATACATGTTATCGTGACCCAGCCACTATCCAACCACCCGTACCTTCACATGGCACGACTGCATCTTCCGTCGTTCAACCTGAAGATATTGGCTCCCAGTTCAATGCGTTGCAAATCATTCATTTCGTACGTACTTATCATAATAGGCAACCGTGTACCATATAGATAGGGCAACACCAATACAGATTCCTTCCGACAAACCTACATGCTACATGCTCGACCTATAGTTCTACTTCAAGTTATTCCTGACGTACGACACAATACTTTTCAGGATCCAACTCAAAAAACATCAAATCCCATGATGTACTTCTTTCGTTAAGTCTTCGATTTGCACAATCATCAACACTTAGTATAGACTCACATATATATTATTCATATGCATATATACTTGTATTTATGCTTATTTTAACTCTCAAACCCTAACTATTACAAGTCACTGCATCAATTCAATGCTTAAACCTTATTTTAGTGGGAATCAAAAAACAACTTTTCATATTTTCTCAAAAATAGCTAAACTTAAGGTTCTTCGTAGCAAAGAACATAAAATCAGGAATTTCAATAATCTCGTATGAAAACACAACAACAAAAAGGAAGGATTTCGCTACCTAATTGAGATCTCTTTCGTGTATGCAGTACTTTATCGTGATTCATTTTCAGAACGGATGATTTACGACTCCTGAAACGATCGAATTTCATTTTTGTATCAAAAACGCTAAGAACTGCCAAGAACACGAAGAACGCGAAGAACATATGAAGAACACGAAGAATGTGAAGAATATATTTCCTCTTAAAATTTCGGTAGAGCTTTCCCTTATACAGGATGATATTTATAAGAAAATTTCTTGCTTCATTCGTCCGACCGAGTGAATATTACTTGTTCAAGTATTCGGTCTAAAGCTGCTCCCATGACGTAATGTATCTCTCCAAATGTTTCAACCAGTAGGATGCTCTATCAACCAGGGAGAAAGGAAATGCCATCATCATTATGGTGTCGTCGTCCATGAATCGGTCGTGGACAATACTGCAAATCATCTCAAACTCCTGCAGGTGAAGATGTGGCTCCTCGGTGGCTAACCCATGGAACTTGGGCAAAAGCTGAATGGTATGGGGCGGAAGCTTGAAGTCTCCCAGAATAGCTGGAAGCTGGATCCAATGGCGTGTGAGGGTTGCAGCAGGGTTGTGCAACTCCCTCATAGGCCTGCCTGGTCTGGGTAGATCCCGCGGGTCTTCTGGATGTCCTCCTGCTACTCCTCCACCAACGGGTATCTCTCCACCAGTTGCACTCAGTTGAGGCTCTCATCTATCGGCTCACATCTGTGATAATTCTTGACGGACCTCTGCCATGAATGCTCCATATTCCCAAATCTGTCGTTGCATCGTCTCTAGGGAGGCTAGCAAGTTGTTGTTGATGGCACCTTGATCTAGAATATAAGTAGAACTCTGAGGCTATCCATTGGTTCGTCCGTCACTGTTGGTCATGTCTCTGGTCTTTGCAAAGGCAAAAGACCCCAACTCAGGTGCCGTCAAATGAACGATTAGCTGTGCAGGTCTCTGCTCAGGCACCTCAGGACTGAAAGAATGGTGGTCAAGGGAGAACAGGGTGGACTCGAACTCAGGTTCGGAAAGCGGGTCTGGGCTCCCAGAAACCTCCCTAGATGAATAGTTAAAACAAAAACGAAAAGAGTTTCCTCTATAAAATCACGAAGAGGAAAAAAACAACAAAACTGAAAGGATATAATCAAACAACAAGAAATGAAGAAAGACACCATGCGTTAGGTGAGTGAAGTTGTGACGAATTATAGGGTTCAGTGACGTGCATAGCCGCCCGCACCAAAGTAGGATATTACACATATTTATCCATCAAAATAACTATAAAAGCGAAAAATAAAGAATAAAGCATAAGAAATAGAGAATCGATAGATACCACGTATCTTAGGTGAATGAAGGTGTGACAAATCATAGGGTTCACTGACGTGTATAGCCTCCTACATCTAAGTAGGGTATTACACAAATTTCTTCTCGAACCCAAGGTTTGAAAAAATGAAAGATGGAACGAGGTGTTTTCCCTGGAAGCGAGTCGAGGCGTAGCCTCGAGACGGTCGAGGCGTAAGCCTCAGTTTGTATAGAAAAATAATTATAAAATATATAATAAATACATTTATTAGTGAAATAATATAATCTGACAAATATATAGTATATAACAATGTAATATATGATGATGTTATGAAGATAAGAACACGAGAAAAAGGATATATTAATGCCATAAACCTTTCTACTAAATTTCTATCCAATCAAAAGGAAATCATTGGTTATAACTATCACTAATTTTTTTATCAAAAAGGGATTAGCATAGTTGCCAGTAAAGATATCCAAGTTGTTGATATGAATCATACGATTTGAACAATTTTTTTCTTATATGGGTATTCGAATTCGTATACACTTTCTTATATGTTTAAAGGTGTAATAGTAAGAGCTTATTGAAATAATTGGACATGTTAATGTTAAATATGAATATGAAAGAGGTCAAATTTAAGCATATGAATATGAAAAAGGTCAAATTTAAGCATTCATCTTGCATAAATATATACTCAACAACAAAACCTTTATAAATATATGAAAATATGAATAGGACAATATTTTTCTTTAAAAAAATACTTGAAAAAGCCCCTAACACCTCACCTTGTGCCTCGCCCCGCCACAATGCCTCGCCTCGCCTCAACCTCCTCAGGCATCCGAGGCGCACGCCTCTGCCAGGGGGTCTGAGGCGGTCGCCTCAGGGCGATTTCTCAACGACTCGTTTCGCCTCGAGCGCCTTTACGCCTCGAGGCGCGTTTTTTAAACCATGCTCGACCACAACAGAAAGCGAATCGAAGAGAAAGATGCATCGAGAGCAAAGTTGGAAAAAGAAGATGAATCGAAAACCTAACTTACAAAGCAAACTAAGAGAGGATCGTACCTTCCTCCTCCTCGTTCTCCCAGCAGCGCTTCGCTAGTGCTCTTTCCCTGCATCCCACTCCTTCCGACCTCTCAACCCTAGCCCTTGGGGTGGTGCCGGTAGTGGAAATCGTAGAGAATGAATGGGTGGGAGGATATTTATAGGCTCCAGAAAACGACTAACCTTGGTTAGTAAACCATGGTTTAACCCTTAACCACAGTTAGAGGCTCATGGTTTTGACCCATGGTTTTGGCCAAAGCTTATACGAAACTTAGAGCTTAAGTTAGAACTTTTCAGAATATTTTGGATTCGCTAATGACGCTTAATTAGCACTAATCACAATTTAACTCCCGCTAATTGCAATTTAACTTTCGTGACTTATGCTTAACTTCTGTTGATCTATGATTATTATTTGCTAATATTGATTAGCGATCCTTGATCTATCATTAGTTTCCTTAATCACAATTAGCCGGTCTTAGTGACGGTCATTAAAGTTTAATGACATTTTAAGCCTTTTCTTTCTTTTGAAAATCATAACAATTCGAAACAAAGTCTGATTTACACGAAACAAATTCCGTTGGTTTCTTCTTGACAAACCGGATCTTACGATATAAGATCCGAAAGATGCTAAGATCAAGGCTTTACATCCATGTAGCTGACCCTACTTACTGTGGAAAAAGTCTTTAATCATGTTGTAAATTGATTAGTGGATGTCAAACTAATTTAAAAAAAATCTCAAAAAACTAATTTAAAAACTCTAAGTGTAATAATAGAGATGTAAGTAAGAGGTTTGGACTTGTATTTGTTATTAAACTTGAAAAGGACGAAAGAGATCATTGAATTAATATAATTATAGTGGAAAACCCTATATTAACGGCCGAGAGGATTAAGAAACATCATTCCACAACCTTTTTTAGATGAAAGAGTGTGCGCCCATTATGATGCACCCCATATATTTACAAGAAGTATCAAACAAGATTACAAGAACCAAGTCTCCTTCTGTTTATAGTTTAATATGCAAAGTTTAGACAGGTCTCTCATAGAGGTCCTTCCTATTTTTCCTCAAAAAAGGAACCAAGTCTCCTCACGAGGTTTGGTATAAAAACGGCATTCTCTATGTAAAACCTCTCGTGATAAAAAATAATTGGGATATTTACACCCATAACCCTGAGTAATTTAGTAATTACCCCAGGAACCCTTGCCAATCACGAATTACATCCATAACCCCGAATAACCGCTCCGTTTTACACCCATAACCTTCCGTTCGTTTGGTCCATTAACTCAACCAGATGGTTGAGTTAATCTAACCAAGCAGTAATCTAATGGCTGAGATTAATCCAAAAAAAGAGAAAGAGGTCCAGGGGGAGGGGGCTCGACCTGGGCTGAGGTTTGAACGGGGGTTGGCTTTGGCTGGGGCGGACCGCGAACAGGGGAGGAGGAAGAGCTGGATGTGGGGGGGGGGGCTTCGTCGATGGGCGAGCGGGCGAGGCTGGGGGGGGGGGGGGCTGGCGCGAACTTCGACGATGGCTGGCATGGCTCCAAGGGGACGAAGGTGGGCGCGGCTCTGGGGGGGACGATGGCAGACCGATTAGTACCATCTTCCTCGCAGCTTCTTCGTTTCCTGGTGTAACCCCGCACGCTTGAAGGCCGCACTCGTCGTCCAAATGTTCATAAATCCAATGCGGGAAATATGATTCACTGGCATTCACAGCTCCAAAGTTTGCATTTCTTCTACCTCCAACCATCTCCAGTACCAGCATCCCATAGTTGTATACATCCGACTTGCTAGATGGCTCTCCGAAGTTTCTCGAGAACACTTCCGGCGCCATGTACCCAATCGTACCTCTCAGCAAGACCGACGACAAGTAGCTATACTTATCCTTATAGAGCTTCGCCAGGCCGAAATCGGAGATCTTGGGGTTGAGGTCTTCATCGAGCAGTATGTTGTGAGGCATTATGTCCAAATGGACTATACGTGTGTTGCATCCTCAGTGCAAGTATTCAAGTCCTTTAGCAATTCCAAGAGCAATCCTGTGCTTTTGTTCCCATGTAAGTGGAGCGCTGGCATTTTTCTGGTCGTCCACGAAGAGGTGCTTCTCGAGTGAGCCATTGGTCATGTACTCGTAGATCAGAGCTCTCTTTCGTCCCTCCGAGCAGAAGCCGAGAAGGTTGACAATATTGACACGGTTGGATCTACTGATGTTGTCAACCTCATTTATGAACTCCTCTATTGTTCCTTTTGTTTCAATCAACACCTTCATGGCCACCGCGGTGCCGTCACGGAGCACACCCTTGTAGACGACTCTGTAGCCGCCTTGTCCGAGTTTGAAGCTGAAAGTATCGGTCATGTGCTTCACTTGGGAGAACCTGAACCGCGTCACAGTCGGAATTCTCGGAATGATCTGAGCAGGTTCGACATCGTCGGAGGCAACATGGGGTAAGCTCCTCCACTCTAAATATATAAAGAGGCCGTAGGCAGCTGAGAAGAAGCTCAGAGTGGATACTATTGTCCAATCTATAGATCGGAACCGCGGACGATGGCAGGCGGGGAACCTCCCTAAGCTTCGTGGCACATACAGTCCACTAGAGGGAAGCACCGGGCAGATTTGGCTGAAGATGGTGAAGGAAGTTTCGATGTGACGATCTCAGGGGTCTACAAATGACCAGTGAGGGCTACTGGGAGGAGGAGCACCATGGAGAATCGGTCGAAGGCGGTGAAGTGCGATGGAGATGCGGGCAGGCAATCGTCGGCGAGGCTTTGCTCCAAGCGGTGAAGAAGGCGTCTCGCTCAAGCGAAGGGCATTGAAGAAGGGCGCATGACCCGAAGACTTCGAATGGCGGTTGGTCGTAGGAGCGACGGATGATCAAGGAGATGGAAAGTGAGATGCCAGCGGCTCTACGTTGGTAGTAGCGTTGCTGGCGTCGATCTGGGGCTTGCGGGTTCCCAGGGGGAGTGGGGGGAGGGTCTGAAGCATGCGACCATGCGCGCGGGGGTCTGGAGCTTGCGGCTCGAGCGGCCAGGTCTCGAGCTGGGCGGAGGCGCGCTGGGTGGGAATGGGTGCTCGAGCTTGCGGGCGACCGGCGGGAGCTTGCGAGCGGAGGTGCACACAAGGGGAGCTCGGACCGGAGGCCTTGCTGGCGGGCAGGGGGAGGGGGTTATTTTGTTTGATGAATGATATCATGTTGTAAATATAATTGGTTTGAAAGGGCAAAATTGACTTTTTTCCGTTAGAGTTAACGGAGAAATAAAACGGAAGTTGACACAGGGTTATGCCATGTAAAGGTTAACCATTATTCGGGGTTCTGAATGTAATTCATGTTTATCGAAGGTTCCTGAGGTAATTACCAAATTACTCAGGGTTACGGGTGTAAATATCCCAAAATAATTCCATAATACGTCGGTCACGGAGCCTAAAACACAAATAGAGGCTTGAGTTGCTAGTCATATGCTTAAAATTTTGTCGTATCCAATATTCTTTTTTATGCAAAAGAAGGGGTCACACCAACAGTGATGCACACCCTTATATATTAGTAGTAATGAGAAGGTTACAAAAGTCAAGACTCAAGAAAAGTCCCTGAAAGATGAACAACATTTTCGACATAAAACCTCTTCGCACATAACACAACCCTGTTGGGACAAGCCAAATGTACCAAATCATGACAACTGATCTCGACTAGTCCTTCATTAGTTTGAAGTCGGAGTTCACTTCGGGAGAACAACGCAAACACCTTTCCAAAAAGATGTAGACGAAGGGATTGGAGAAGCGAAAAATGCGACAAATTCCCTTAAATGCCTCTCACCAACCTATTATTGGATACACACAAAATCCTATGAGGAAGAGGTGGGGATCATCCTCTAGAAAAAATCTAGTTGGAGAAGAAAATCAAGTTGAAGAGCAATCCTAAACTTTCTGTTTTTGATGTGAATATCTTTCCTATTTCTTGGATTTGCCTGTTCAGGAGGAGGAGACCGTATTCCTACACTACAAGCCAGCTCAGGAATAGTATCCTATTCCATTTAGTTTAGTATAATAAATCATCATTTTGGACAGTTATACGACTCCAGAAGAAAGTAAAGAATTGGCTCCATCATCTAGTCTTTTCTCATGGGCAGGAAGAGAATCCCCATGGATGAAGCGATTAGGGAACGCCATTGATGAGAGCCAGAATCCAAGGTTGCTTGATTTCACTTGATTACATGTTTTGTTTGTCATTTAATATTCTCCTCTCTCCAAGATGCGAGTCCATCAGCGAAAAAATACTAAGGTCCGGCCAACAATGAGCGAGAAGAAGCATCACATGGCAAGATTAGAAATGCTATGACAAATCTCAAAGCATATCAAATCTGATAAAAGAATAACAAAAAACAAATCTAAAATTAAGATAATTACTAAGTTTAAAATATATCCAAGAAATCTGCCAAAGGAGTAGATGAGCATGGAATCTTTAAAAAATTAGAAACCAACACTGAAGTTATTTACGATACCTTTATCAGTCCTGCAAGACAATGCAGATCAATTCCTTGGGGCACAATTCCCTTATTCAACTGCTCTCGTACCTAAAGCTCTTGGCCATTTTCACCATTTATTCTGAATATTCCTTCTGTCTTAAATTAGGGCATGTATCACTACACTTTGCATGATTCTCATAGAAATTCAATAAGTTTAATATAACTTTGCACAAAGAGCATACTTGAAGTCCTCCTTCCGAATACAAATGTCCTTGCATCATAAGCAGAATTATTGGAACACTGTTCCCTCTTTTATCATATGTACACTGCATAGAGTTGGCAGAAACTCCAAATACGTTCGCACTGGAATAAAAGAAATCGACACCATTAAGCACAAAAAAGAAGTAGGGCTTCCCAACGCTCCAATAAAATGGCAATCAACGGATGAATCTATGCATGTCAGATGCAACCATGTAGTAAAAGCAAAAAACTACACTAAGCAGCACTAAGGGCCTGTTTGGTTGCTGGGTTGGACTGGGTTGGGTTGGGCTGGGTTGGGGTGGGTGAATAGTAATCTGTGAGGAGGAAGTACCCTTGTGAATAGTAACCAGGGTTGGGCCAACCCTGCCCAACCCTGCAACCAAACAGGCCCTAAGGGTGCGTTTGGCATGCGGGTTAGGGTGGGTTAAACCGGTAGAAGGTAACTCGTTTTTGTATTTTGGTGTTTGGATAGAGGGCTAAACTTGGGATGGGTTAGAAGTGGGTTTGTTGTGATTGTGATGTGATTGTATTAAAGTTTGAAAAAGTGAGTAGAAGTGGATTACTTTGTAATTTTTATATGATATGATGGTATAATATATTATTTTTTGATGGAATTGATGATGGAGAATTTATTTATTTAATTTTTTAAAAATGGAATAAAGTGAGGCCCACATAACCCAAGCCGAACGGCACCTAAAGATGTATGCGTATGTATCAATGCCAAGGCAAAACAATGAACTTTGGGAACGAACAAACAAACTACATTAAACAGCACTAAAGATACGTACTTATGTATCAATGCCACGGCAAAACAATGGACTTCGGGAACGAACAAAGTGTACATAAAACCAATACCACTAGGGTTTGAGCAAATACTTGGCCTATTTAATATATTTTGGTCTGTATTACGTGATAAGTTATCTGGAGTTTATAGGTTTGTGTTTTAGTATCGGGTGAAGAATATTTGACAGAGTTGCTAGTTTTGAGTTTGCAGGAAGGAAGATGTACTGTAGTTTTCAGGATGCGACTAAACGGTCTAGACCAGAGAGGACGACACTGTTTGCCATCATTTGGGCCATCTGGATCGCTATGAATGCGGTAATTTTCCGGTGTGACCATTTCTATGTGGAAAATGTTCTAGCAGGTGTGCTCTCACTTTGTAAAGATTGGCCAGCTTGCTTATACTTGTTTCCACTGCCTTAAATAAATAAATTTTCAGGGTGGATGTGCATCTAACAAGGGTGCGCACCCTCATCACAATAACAATAAAGTCTTTTCCTACAATTAAGTATGGCCGGCTACATGGATTTACTGCCTTCATTCAGATCAATTTTGAGTCATTATCCAACGAAATCTAAACGTTTGCTTAAATCCAAATAACCAAACACGAGATGATAGTGAGCTCCCTAAAGCTTTTCAGAAGCAGCCTCGTCAGGAATGGTTCCCCTTGTTCCCATGAACATAGGAAACTCATTGCTCAAACAAAATTAGCACTGAACAAATTCACCTTACACACCCAGGATGGATGCATTTGTCCCGAGTTTTTCAATCTACCATGAGACGTCTATTAACGTGTTATGATGTACAAGTCTAATGTGTCGAGATTATTGCAGCTCAATTTTGGCACTGACAATGTAGCAGTGGAGGTTGTTTTCCGTCATTCTCGCTGTGCTAATGATGCCGATAATTAAAATCTAATTTAAACCCAAACCGGCAAGCGATGATTGAGACAGAATCAAATCCTATGAGACAGGGTTAAAGTCAACATGATTTAGATTGGCCTGATTACTTAATGATTCAGATTTAATCATCTACTCCATCAGTTCCATTTAGTGAGGGGAATGAAAACCTCCACTCAAAGGTAAACGTTACCGCACTGCTACCTCCCGTAGAGTATGGATCGTAGCACTGGGAATAGCAATCTATCATTGCCTCACAATCTAGCTATTCGGAAGGAAGCCACTAAGAAATGCTTTCTTCGATTCCAAGCGTAACTTACAGTTATACCTGATCACATCAATCCCACGAGATATCCATTCCATTCTTGTAAATAGGGAGTCAACAAAACAAGATTCTATAGCAAAACATACTAAAAAAACAGCAGTTAAGTTGAGCAGAAAGGAAGTCGTGAAAGAAATCTCTTCAATGAATGCGTATTAAATAGTCACGAGAGGATATGCCGAACAAGGTGGTCCGACCCTTCTCCGGGCCCCCGCATGGATCAAGACGAAGCTTGGCTTCTGAATTACTACATTCCCGATATTCTAATATATTTTTTATAAAAAAGAGAAGAAAAAGCAGATAGAGCAAATGCCAAACCTGGCACTGGGGACCTTCCCGGCGACCTCGCGCTCGAGCTCCGCCGGGAGCCCCAGAAACCCGCTGAACCGGTCGAAGGTCACGTGCGCCACGTGCCGGACGTCCGTCGGCCTCCCGATCTCGATCTTGGCCCGCACGTCCCGTCCGGGCTCGACGCTGCACGGAATGAGGGACCTCCTCACAGCCGCCCCGAGCATCACCAGGATGGATGCATGTCCCATCCTCACCTTCTTCTTCTCCGTCATCTCCGCCGTGAGAGGAGACGAGATCGGGTACTCCTCCTCTCCGTCCTCCTCACCCTCGTCGTCGTCGTTGCTGCAGCTGGAGAATCCCGTCATGCTTTGGGCAGGAACAGGAGGCAGTGATTGCGATTTCTGTTGGGGATATATGAAGAAAAAATGGGGAACAATCAATCAACCAAGGATCTATCCCCTTAAACTGTCCTACAGCAAAGATGGCACAACACAATATATGTTCTCCACACGGAACTCAAATGGCAACAATGACAATCACAATCACAAGCAAGCAAGCAACCATACGAGACAAAGATTTTTACGTGGAAACCATTACTCAATGTGAGCAAGGGAAAAACCACGGGGCAAGACCGGCAACGATTCTACTACGATAAAAGTGATCCAAATGTTCTTCCCGGTTTTGTTGCCCACAAAACCGAGGTACAAGTACACACTAAGGATAGTTCTTCTACAAGGAACAAACTATCCCTAGGTATCCAAAATACCAAATGTGCTCAAAACAAGGAGGACAAAGTAACTCCCCTTGTGGGCTCCCGGATGGAGTCCCAAATACGGCTTCTTGAGGTCGTCCGCAACGACCTCCCGCTGCTCCCGCTCGAACTTGCCCAAAATCACTGCCCTCCAAGCCCAAAGACCACAGTCCTAGCCACTGCTCCTCTCGAACCTGGCTGCTCTTGCTCTCCCCCTCGCACTCGAACTCTTTCTCACGCGTGAGGAGGACGAAGAGGGTCTAAAACCCTTGCCGCTACTCTTGGTCTTTGGCTGGAATAGGAGGGACGAAAGGGCACCGAAGGGGCGTTCTCCCTTCTTTGGAATATACCCAACGAATGGGTTCTGCGATGGATGGATTTCGTCCCTGGAATGGGGCTGCAATGGGGCACCCACTTGCTGGGTTTGTTGTAAAGATACCCCTGCAAAGGGGTCAAATTACAAGCCCCCCAAGTTGGGGTTGGAAACTTTCAAGTAAACCCAACAACCTCCCCCTCCAGCCCCAACGGGGAGGTGTCGTCCTGTGATGGAGATCAACAAGAGGTGACACCGCTCAGCTCTCTACAGAGCTGAAGCTTGTCACGAGTTACAGCCTTTGTCAACATGTCTGAGGGGTTCTCATCTGTGTGAATCTTCTTCAACACGAGTTGCTTCTGTTCAATTGCATCCCTCAGCCAATGGTATCTCACATCAATGTGCTTTGTGCGAGCATGGTGTATGGTACTCTTGCTCAAGTCTATAGCGCTCTGGCTATCACAAAACACAACCGGCTCACTGTCTTCAAATCCAAACTCACCAAGGAAGCGTTGTAGCCACAACACTTCTTTCCCAGCCTCTGCTGCTGCAATGTATTCTGCCTCAGTAGTTGAGAGAGTAACACATTTCTGTAGTTTGGATTGCCATGATATGGCTCCCCCTGCAAAAGTGAAAATGTAGCCTGAGGTGGACTTTTTCTGGTGCATATCTCCTGCCATATCTGCATCAGTGTAACCACAAAGTTTGGGATCTGACCTCCCAAAAGCAAGACACATACTTGAGGTCCCTCTCAAGTATCTCAAGATCCACTTCACTGCCTCCCAATGGTCCTTGCCCGGGTTAGACATGAACCTGCTCACCACGCCAACTGCATGGGCTATGTCTGGTCTAGTGCAAACCATGGCGTACATGAGGCTCCCAACTGCTGACTGGTATGGGATATTGGCCATCTCTGCTTTATCCTCAGAAGTAGAAGGACCTGACTCTTTGTTTAGCTTGAAATGAGAAGCTAAGGGCGTACTGACAGGCTTGGCATTCTTCATGCTGAACCGCTCCAACACGCGTTCAACATAGCTCTCCTGTGACAATCACAGCATGTGTTTCTTCCTGTCCCTTGTAATCTGCATCCCTAAGATGTGACTTGCCTTGCCCAGATCTTTCATCTCAAACTCTTTGGATAGTTCTCTCTTGAGCTTTGCAATCAAGTTGGAATCATGACCTACAATCAACATGTCATCCACATATATCAAAAGAATGACGAACCTGTCATTGGGAAGACGACGAACATATACGCATGGGTCGGCTGTAGTCCTCTTGAAGCCCTGCTTTCCCATGAAAGCATCAAACTTTAAGTACCGCTGTCTCGGGGCTTGCTTCAAGCCATAGAGACTCTTTCTCAACCTGCAAACCATATGCTCTTTCCCTCTCTCTTGAAAACCCTGTGGCTGCTCCATGTAGATCTCTTCCTTCAAATCACCGTGAAGAAATGTCGTCTTCACATCCATCTGCTCCAGCTCAAGGTCCATGCTAGCAACAAGTCCTAGCACCATTCTCACTGAGTTCATCTTCACCACTGGGGAGAAGATCTCATCATAGTCCACGCCTTCCTTCTGGCTGAATCCTTTCACTACCAATCTGGCTTTGTGCTTCACCTGCATGCCACTGTCATCTGACTTCAGCTTGTAGACCCACTTGTTCTTCAAGGCTCTCTTCCCTTTAGGAAGCTCAACAAGGTCATAAGTGTGGTTCTTTCTGAGAGATAGCATCTCCTCATTCATTGCATTTTGCCAATGACCCTTGTCATTGTGCACCTGTGCCTCCTCAAAGGTGTACGGCTCACCTGCATCTGTGAGCATTACGTACCTGGAAGTGGAGTAGTGGGATGATGGCTGGCGTATCCTCTCAGATCGCCTGACCTGAGGCTCTGCTGTGTCTGCAACTGGATGAGGCTGCTCCCCCTGCCCTAGATCCCCTGGACCTGCGTCAACGGGGTCTGCTTCTGGCTCATGCTGCTCTAGCTGCCCATCCTCTCCGCCTGTACCATGTACTGGAGAGGGATATGTGTCCTCATCACTGTCATCATCCATGGAGATCTCATCTCCATCACCACTCTCAGTGGTGTCCTCAGCCAACGTCTGATACTCATAGAAAATCACATCCCTATGCCTGGTGACTGTCTTCTTCCTTGGATCCCAAAGACGGTATCCAAACTCCTGATCTCCATAGCCAAGAAAAATACAAGGCACCGCCTTGTCATCCAACTTCTTCCGTTGCTCCTTGGGTACCAATGCATAAGCCTTGCATCCAAACACCCTCAAATGAGCATATGAGGGGTCTTTCCCTGTCCAAACACGCTCTGGAATCTGAAAACCCAAAGGAACTGATGGAGATCGGTTCACCAAGTAACATGCGGTGCGAACCGCCTCAGCCCAAAAGGTCTTGGCCAACTTCGCTGTCTTCAGCATACAACGAACTCTCTCAACAATGGTCCTGTTCATCCTCTCAGCTAGACCATTGTGCTTGGGTGTACCTGGCTCTGTCCTCTCATGCCTGATGCCGTGCTCTGTACAATAGCCCTGAAAGCTATGGGAGGTGTACTCTCCCCCATTGTCCGTGCGTAGACACTTCAATAATTTTCCTGTCTCGCGCTCAACCACGGCATGAAACTTCTTGAAGCAATCAAACACCTGATCCTTCGATCTCAAAATGTACACCCACACCTTCCTAGATGCATCATCAATGAAGGTGACAAAATACCTGTTGCCTCCCAAAGAGGCTGTGTCCATGGGACCACAAACATCTGAGTGAACCAGCTGTAGAAGGTCTCCTTTCACCTTGGATCTCGCTCTGTACGGTGCACTCCTGCTCTTCCCAACCTCACATGCATCACAAGGAGACAAAGTGATGTCATTGTGGTAGGGGATCAACTCTCTCTTGCTCAAAAGCTGCAAGCCCTTCTTGCTCATGTGCCCAAGCTGACGGTGCCACAAATCTGAATTATCTGCCTCAGTAGCATGCAAACTGCCATCCATGACCTTCACTCTAGTCATGTAGAGCGTGTGACACAAACTGCCTCTCGCCATGATGAGAGAACCCTTGCTGATCTTGCATTTGCTGTCGCCGAACTTCAGATGGTAGCCTTCACTATCTAGCTGTGAGCCAGATATAAGACTAAGCCGCACATCAGGAACATGCCTCACATTCTGGAGTGTCATTGAGCACCCAACATCCGTTTGGATCGAGATGGTGCCCATGCCAATGATCTTAGAGTAACTTTCGTTACCCATCAAGACTCTCCCATAATCACCCCTAGCGTAGGTGGTGAAGAACTCCCTGTGTAGAGTCACATGATATGAAGCGGCTGTGTCAACAACCCACTCCAAATCGCTCCCTGCATGCAAGCACTGGTCCTGGATGGTGAGAATCACCTCATATGCACTTTCATCTGCCACAACTGCAGCTACATTCCCATCTTCCTTTTTCTGATCTTTCTTGGCTTCAGCTTGTTCTCTCTTCCAAACCCTACAATCTCTCTTCCAGTGACCGGGCTTCTGGCAATGGTGACACTTTCCTCTGCCCTTGGACTTATCTCTGGATTTCTGCCTCTCCTGTGACGCTCCTCTGCTGCTGGATCTTCCTCTCCTCTCAACTGCATACACATGTGAAGAGGAGGATGTCTCTCCCGAAGAGCGACGTCTAATCTCCTCATTGAGGAGACTACCCTTGACCATAGCCATGGTCAACTTGCTATCCTTCGCAGAGTTGCTCACGGTGACTACAAGAGTCTCCCAACTGTCTGGCAAAGAACCCAAAAGAAGAAGTGACTGCAACTCGTCATCAAGTGTCAAACCCATAGATGTCAACTGGTTGATAATGCTTTGGAAGTCATTCAAGTGCTCCGCCACCTTGGTCCCGTCCTTGTACTTCAAATTCACAAGCTTTCTAATCAAGAAAGCCTTGTTGGTTGCGGTCTTCTGGTCATAGAGCTCGGACAACTTGTCCCATAGCTCCTTGGCATTCGTCTCCTCGGCCACGTGATGGAACACCGACATGTCAAGCCACTTCCGAATGGTACCAATGGCCTTTCGGTTTAACTTTGTCCACTCTCCCGCGGACATGTTCTCCGGCTTGGCGCTCTCCCCCTCCACGGGATCGTGGAGGTCCTTGCAATATAAGATGTCTTCCATCTTAGCCTTCCAAATCTGCCAATTGCTACTTGTGAGCTTGATCATTGTTCCTTCATCATATTTGCCCATTGCTCAAACCTGAGCTCTGATACCACTTGTTGGGGATATATGAAGAAAAAATGCGGAACAATCAATCAACCAAGGATCTATCCCCCTAAACTGTCCTGCAGCAAAGATGGCACAACACAATATATGTTCCCCACACGGGAACTCAAATGGCAACAATGACAATCACAATCACAAGCAAGCAAGCAACCACACGAGACAAAGATTTTTACGTGGAAACCCTTCCTCAATGTGAGCAAGGGAAAAACCACGGGGCAAGACCGACAACGATTCTACTACGGTCAAAGTGATCCAAATGTTCTTCCCGGTTTTGTTGCCCACAAAACCGAGGTACAAGCACACACTACGGATAGTTCTTCTACAAGGAACAAACTATCCCTAGGTATCCAAAATACCAAATGTGCTCAAAACAAGGAGGACAAACTAATTCCCCTTGTGGGCTCCCGGATGGAGTCCCAAATACGGCTTCTTGAGGTCGTTCGCAACGACCTCCCGCTGCTCCCGCTCGAACTTGCCCAAAACCACTGCCCTCCAAGCCCAAAGACCACAACCCTAGCCACTGCTCCTCTCGAACTTGGCTGCTCCTGCTCTCCCCCTCGCACTCGAACTCTTTCTCACGCGTGAGGAGGACGAAGAGGGTCTAAAACCCTTGCCGCTGCTCTTAGTCTATGGCTGGAATGGGAGGGACGAAAGGGCACCAAAGGGGCGTTCTCCCTTCTTTGGAATATACCCAACGAATGGGTTCTGCGATGGATGGATTTCGTCCCTGGAATGGGGCTGCAATGGGCCACCCACTTGCTGGGTTTGTTGCAAAGATACCCCTGCAAAGGGGTCAAATTACAAGCCCCCCAAGTTGGGGCTGGAAACTTTCAAGTAAACCCAACAATTTCTATGAGGAGTCAGGGGTTTGGCGAGGGGACGTTGGAGCGGGAGAGAACGTCTGCGCTCGACGGCAGGCTGCGGTTACTGTTTGCTGTCTTGTCACCGCCTGCTGCCATGGGTAGAGGAGAGGGAGTGGCGATTTTGATGCGGATGTCCCCAAGCGCCTGTTTGGTAGGAGAATAGGCCTTGAAATAATGGGCCAATTTTCTTTCCGACACAGTTCTCAGTGGTACGATTATTCTCCATTATTCCATCTTATTTCACTCTTATTCCTATCTTTATCCCACCTTACTTACTTTTATTTCACCTTATTCTCTTTATTCCTATCCTCCAGCCGAACGGAGAATAGACCCTTATTCCCTTCATTCTCTATCCTTATTCCTGCTTATTCTCCTACCGAAAAAGCCCTAAGGAACTGTGTTTGGACTAGTTTGGCCAATTTTACAATGATGGTCCTAAAGTTTCTTACTTTATTTCCTTTAAAGGATTTTTGTCCGGACATACCTTTATCGATCTTGAACACTACTGACTCCAGGCTTTGGGCTTGTTTGATTGCTGAGTTGGGTTTGATTTGGGTATCCTTTTGTGAATATTAGTTGTTTGGAGGGTTGGGAAGATTGGAATGGTAATTATAGTGTGATGCGATATTGATATGTGTTATATAAACATTTTTAATGATTTTTATAATATATTTTTATGTTAATAATTTTATTTGAACATGGTTAAAAAAATATTATACCAAAGAAATTGTAGGGCCAATACAAGTAATCCAAATCCATAAATGTAGGATTAGAGTTAGGGGCATGCCAGGGTACCCCAGGGCAAGGTTTTAAATCTCAATTTCGATTTTGTTTCGAGATGGTGAAAAAGCGAAATAATTTCAAAATTTCCACGAAATTTCGTCAATGTCGGCCAAAATCGGCCTAAATTTGTGAAGGAATGGTATATATCGATATAAAATAAATTCGATTTCGACGAGATTTCGCAAAATTTGAAACCATGCTCCGAGGTAACCTGGCAACCAAACAATCCCTTTGTTTCGATGCGGATACCGTTACGTTATCTCGAGTGTCATTGATAAATTATTTAAAAATAACTTGCCCGCAAAGAATTGCAACGAAAGAACTGCGAACAATGTGGTGAAATCGGTTCAACTCCTGCGATGATTTTTTGGTGAGGCTTGGGCTCCGGCCTGGGCTGCGCTGGTTTTTTGGGTCTAGTTTCCTTGCTCAATTCTGTTTACAGTATTTTGTTCTCCCCATGGGGTTTTTGATTCACAGTGATCCAATTGTAAAGCTCAATTTTTGGAATACAAATACTTACTTACCAAAAAAAAGAAATGGGATATTTCCTGAACAATGAGGGGCTAAAGAGTGTACTTGAATTACTAAGGGGGAAGCTGACAAGAAAGAGAAAGACAGATTCTCAGTCTGCCCAATCAGATCCTTTATTGCCTTTCCCTCTTGCACAAGAGGTGGCTGATGGATCTGTCGCCCTTTATTGTTGAATTGAATGCGAGGGAAAAATAGCAGGATCTCCTTTTCTTTTCCTTTTATTTCGAATCCATTGAATCGTTTTTACCTCGCTTTCAACTCCTAATACTTATGATAAAGTCGATGCCTAATATTAAACAGCTCAATTCCAAGTTCTGATTTGATATAGAAAAGTGTTTTTCCTTGTTGTTATGAGAAAGGGAGAGCACACGGATCCTCTAATTCCAGTATACTTTTCCAACAAACTACAATAACAACAACAAAACCTTTTCCCACAATTAAGTAGGATCGGCTACATAGATTCTTCGCCTCCATTCAGATCTATCTTGGGCCAATCCTGAGCTTATATCTACAAAATTAAGATCCCTTCGTATGGTCTCTTTCCAACACTTCTTGGGCCATCCTCGCCCCCTCTTAGCCGGCTCAACATCCCAATACTCGCATCTCCTAACTGGTGCATCAACTGATCTTCTTTGCAAATGTCCAAACCATCTTAAGCGGTTTTCTCGCATCTTATTCTCGATCGGAGCTACACCAACTTTCTTTCTGATTGTATCATTCCGAATCCGATCTTTACGTGTGTATCCACACATCCACCTTAGCATTTTCATTTCTGCTACATTCATTCTCTGCACATGTCTATGGTTCACATGCTAACATCCAGATCCATAAAGCATAGCATGTCTTGCGGCTGCTTTGTAAAACTTTCCTTTAATCTTTAAAGGAATTTTCTTATCACAGAGAACAACAAAGGCTCCTCTCCACTTTAGCCAGCTACACGACGCAAAAATTATACGGACTTAAGCATGATCTTTCCCTCGCTTAATTGAACTAGTGTAGGACTTGCGCAAGGATGTATAAATACCCTACTTCATTTCCGTCAAATGTGTAATAACAGAGGAGTGATAACATGAATTTTATAAGAATATTTGTGCACACGTGTAATTACCAAAAAGTTAATAGCAGAAGTGTTATTCGGAAAATTCGAAAAAAAATAAGAATTTAAATTTTATTTTTTAAATCTCATAGCAGTTGCTTAATGGTATGATATTATCATTTTTGCGGCAAAATTTTCCGTACGTGATTGATTACCGACTAAATCAATTTCTGATATATGTTAAGTATGAAAAAAGAAAATCCCTCTCTATTTGATTAAACGAAAACCTTATCAATAAGGTCTTAAAAATCGATTTCGATCACTATATTAGTGACAATTCAAACCGAAATTTCGGTCAAAATTTGATTGAAATTTTGACCATTTTAGTCACCAGCCCTTCTATAGACAACCTTAAAGGCTCAAACATCGGCTACTTTTAATTCCAATTTTAGATATCCAACCTTATGAATTAATTCCTTGTAATTTAAAGAATACTCATTCTAAGGCTCACTTCGAAAAAAATACACCACTCTTAATAAATATAGTGTCACATCAGTGCAATCTGATTAGAACCCACAATATGGTCTGGGTAGAAGCAGTGGCTCTCTAAAGATTGGGGTTGAACCCTACCCTCCTCCCTTAATCACTTAAAAAAAACTAATTAAATCTTACCTATTGATGTGGTGAACACTAACCGCAACTTAACAAAGTTCAGATCATCCCACAAAGATGAGGTAATATAAAATGACTCAACTAAGCATAATACCTTATAAGAAAGTAATCGCTTTGAGTGCAACTTCTACGGAAAAATATAAGAAATCGATTTTGTTCTACTCAAGATATTCAATTACAATATAAAGCAAAATACCTACCTAAGCATGCATCCATTCTAATTTACACTACAATTAGGTCATGCAATTCTAATTGACATTACACTGAGTTGCACTAAAACTAGAAGTTATGTTGAGCTAGATCGATCAATTCTAAGTTACATTCGATTGGGATATGCATTTCTAGAGCAATGAACAATTACCTACATCATGCATTGTACATATAAAGTCGGTCAATATATCATCTTACAAACTACCAAGGGTTAGTTTGATTACCAGGTTACCCGAGGTACCTTGATTTACCATCCTGCATTTCTGGGTTGGAATTCCATCACAAATCAATGTGACATCACATCATATTTCTCATTCCAACCATCTACAACCCTTCTAACTAAACAAACAACTACTATTAACATGAGGTTACTCCAACTCACTTCAACCCATTTACCAAATATATTTTTGTATAACAAAAAGTTAGTCTTTGTATAGTTATATTTTTTGAATTATGATTAACCTTTCAGGTAGAATAGACTCAATGATGAATTTACAAAATTTAAAAAGAAATCAATGAAGCATGGTAGATAAAAAATAAGCACAAGATTTCAAAACAATAACGACGCATTACACTTGAAAACATCGATGTCTTAGAAGCTTGAGACTCAAATCTCAAAGCCGAAAGATTCATAGAGAAAAAAATACGATATATTACTATGTATTATCTCCATAATTTCCAATTCTCTAAGAATTAAATAATAACATATATTATGTTACATAAATCAAAATCATGTATTCATAATTCTAGTATGTTATACATATAAATTTAGGAATCTCTAAAACATATATTACATATTATAAAATCATAATACGATATATAAAATAAAAAGGGAAGAATGAGCATAATATAATTTTCCAATCTTAGATTTTAAAAAGGAAACAATGGTGCCACAGAACTCCTTTTATACTACAACAAAAGAATACCAAGTATTCAACGATCACCACTATCAGCTCTCAGTCGATTAGGATGCAGGATGTGGATTGAGCATCTCAACAATCCAACCCAACAATTCTTGACCAATCAGGATGCAGGAGACAGATCAGACCTCTCAACAATCAAGCCCAATAGCTCCCAGTCAACCAGAAGGCAGGATGGAGATCAGCGACATCAACAATACTCTCCACTAGTATTCAACCAATCAATTTTCTCAAGATAAATCTCAACAATACACACACCTAAGCACATACATTCACCAAATTTGGGAAGTATGAGCATATATGTTCCTTTGGGAGGGCTTGTCTCATCATTAGTAGGGCAAGGGTATCTGACGTGATTTATTAATCTTGGGAAGTACACAGAGAAATGATCCAACCTAATGATTGTCTGCATATGTCAAGCAAACAAGAGATATCCTATGTCCCCAATAACAACCTCATTAGTTTAGATGGAAGAGATGGCCTATATACCCCCTAAGATATTGCATACATGGTTACATTCTCGAAGAGATAAAACTTATCCACAAAAGAAAATAAAAACTTATTGACAAGGTTATCCTATCTTCGACAACGAGAGTTGTGATTTTCTTTGTTAAGTGAATATTGCTATCGATCTAGCATACTTTTTTCCTCTCACCGTGAGCATCAGACCGTTACATTTGGTGTGATCCTAGTTTTCTCTCATCCATCGATGTGTTAGTGAGTGTTATTTCGATCCATTTTAGCGTGTCAACCGATGACAGTATATGTGACCATGGCAACACCAAAGCATCGCATTAGCCCCCCAGACTAGATTCGAGGAGAGGCAAGTAAAGGAGATGTGCTCTATGGATTACTCTGTTGTGTTGCACATAAGACAGCCCTAAGTGGAGGCCATACCGATCATCGCGAACCAGCCCCACATTGGTAGCTTGTTTTTCATCACCTTGTAAAGACAACATGAATGCTTGGGCGCAACATTTTTGACCTATATATACTCCATGGATCCATGGAACCGGGTTGTACTCTTTCTAATCAATCAAAGTTTAAGGGAGGATTATATTGTCTTTCCTTTCCTTGCATAGAGGTGGTAGACGCAATTGTTTCCTTTTATTGTTGAAACAAATTATAGGGATACATGGGGATTTTTCCTTTCTTTCTAAGTTATTCTGAATCTAGTGAATCCTTTTACATTGTTTCCAACCCCTATTCTTATGTTAAATCCCTAAAAAAATGTGATGATTACCGAGAGGGTGATCATTAACCACTTTCAAACTCTGATCTGAAGTGAAATGTGTTTTCCTTATTGTTATGCGTTCTTTTTAGAAAAACGATCAGCAATCCATTCATCGAAAAGTAGAGAGGGCAAACCCCTCTACCAAGGATAAGTCATCAGAAAGCACGCAGTTCGGGGTTACACATAAAAAAGGGATAGGACTAGGAGCTTGCATAAGCGCGGGCACAAATAGAATGGTATGATCGTTATCATTGTTGACAATCGATGCTTGAATCACATTTAGTGTATGTACTGAATTTTTTTTCTTTGGTGTATGAAAGATTTTCGGAAATATTTCATGAAGTGAACGGCTACGTTAATGGTGTCTGACCATAGTGAAGTATGTCTCCCATAATTTATCTGCTTGTGAATCATTGCTAAAAGATCAGAGACACCTCTTACATGGGACTTCCAAGCTTCTGATTTTAGTGGTTAAACCACGATGAGTTAGAATAATGGGTCCACCATTGAAAGATGATGAGCTGATGAGATTAGAGTTCGAAGGTTTTTTGTAGTTCGATATGTTGAAGGAAGATCTTGAGAGAAGAGAATTGTTAAAAGTTACGAGGTTTATCATTTCCCAACCATCATTAACTTTAGAATGCATTTTTTTCTAAGCCACCTTAGCTTATAACTTAGCTTTTGAATTGCCACACCAAAGAAATTGTCAGAATTTTGTCGATATCTAAGATACCCAACGGTATCGAAAGACAAGACATCATATGAGTTGCTAATGGAGAAAGAGAGGAGTTTAAAAGAGTACTCTAGCGGGAAGAGGTAAGCATTTTACCTTCCAACCCTGCAACTTGCAGTGAATTTTTATTTTTTTTTTATTTTTATTTTTTACTAGTAGGATTCGAACCATGATCCTTTAAAGTGGAAGCCACTGCTTTTACCACCAGACCATTAGAGGGGTTCTTGCAGTGAATTTTAAAATCAATGGTTCCCGATCTTTAGATCTTAGATTTTTGTTGATGGGGTAAATCCTATATAATTAAAATGGAAACTAGAATAGAATGGATCTCCTTAATCTCATAGGAAGACGAATTTAGCCCATGATATTCGGATTTTGTAGGGATAATTTCAAGTCACGAGAGTTTGCTAAATATTCAAATTGTGGATAAAACCTCTTTGAGATTGGAACTTTCATATTCTAAAAAGATCATTAAGTCATATGCAAAACGGATGTTGGTGATAATTGTATTCATTTCATACTCTCTTTTTCATAACCATGGAATTTCCCATATTCACTTAATTTGGCTAACATAGTGTCTAATACCGAGAGGGAGTGAGAAGAGTAGATGGGAAATGGAATCACCTTGTCTTATTCTCTTTCCAGTTTTAGCCAACCCAAAAAAGAACCATTTACTTTGAACAAGACTCTTGTGGTTTCAAGAAGGGTCGTCCTTGATCCTTGTCGCGGGGTGCAATGGTACAGGACCTCGTAATTTTGGGGTCCATCTCTAAATTAGTTATATGTAATTAGTTTTTATTATTTTTATTTCAAATACCAGGGATGAAAACTGATCAGATACGGATCATATATGCATATTTCTATATCCATATCCACTTCATCTCTATCGAATACGAATATGGATATGATTCGGTATACGAATCAGATATTTATCGAATCCGAATATGGATCGAATAAAGAGCGAACATGAATACATATTAAATAAAGAGCTAATCCAAATATAAACCAATGAAAGAGTGAATCCAAATATGGATCCAATAAACATAGAATTTAAATACGGATCTATTAATGACCACATACGAATACGAATTGATATTTAATCAAACTTTATCATGATTTTAAAAATTGATAATGAAATATAAATAAGTTGCATCCTGACAAAAGGGATCGTCGAGGTGACATGCATTCTTAACCAGAAGCAAAAGGGGGATATAGTTTCTTGACTTTTGTTCATGCTCATCCCCAAATAAACAGAAGTTTATAAATATCATTGATATATTGTATTATATAATATATAATACTAATATAATAGCATGGGGTTGTGTCTTTTATTATATCAACTAATATATAAAATAATATTAAATGTTTTATTCTGAAATCTGGATCCAGATCGATCTGGATATTCAAGCCATTACCATATCTGCGTCCATATCCAAAAAATTTTGCAATCCATATCCATATCCGATCCGTATTCGATTAATATTTGGATATGGATATCGGTATCGGTATTTTTTTTCGAATATTGTAAGCAGATATTCGGATATATCCGTATCCGTTTTCATCCCTATCAAATACCAATCCAATGTCTATATGGCTACACATGTCCATTAATTATTTACATTTGCATGTATCATTTGACTCTTCATATTCCTAAATGCCTAAAAAAGCTTTGGGTTCCCCAATGCCACATTAATATCTTAAAAGTTAAGACCCCATATTTAACTTAAATGTGTCCTTTGGAGACAAATATGACCTCCTCCTCTTGTGATTTGTGATTTCTACCACTGCTGCAATTTCTCCTACTTTTAATTATGACTAGTTGTTGTTGGACACCTACAGATCACAACCTCATTTAATGATATTTTTTATATTTCTGTATTGTAATTTTTCCCTTAGATTCACAAATCACGGTTATTTTTTGGATTCGTACATCTACTCACCATATTTGTGTAATTGTAAATCATTTCTTATCTTTTTTTTCAAGAAATTACAAAATTGAAAGTTATTACACATTGTAAGGGATTAGGAATGTGGTGTTAACCACTTGAATTGTTATCATTTATACAAGAAAATTCATCTCGCATTAACCATCAAATGATCTTTTTATGTAACTTATTTTGTTTTCCGTAAAACTAAATCTTTATTATTTAATTTAGGTTTCAAGATTAATGCTAGTTGTGATTGAAAAATTATTTTATTAACATATATATGTTTGGATCGTGTACTGTTAACATAAACTATCAGCTTGGCCTGATTACCAGTGTTAAATAAAAAAACTGATGACTTGATTATTTTTTCCATAACTATTATTTTATTATCTGTTTAAATCATGTATTATTTTTATTGTTATTAATTGTTTAGTACTTTTTTCTTGAATATTATTATTCTCTAAACATATTTTTCGGCCCATATGATATGGAAAATAGACATTAAGAGATAAACTCTTAATTTTTAAATATTTTTGTTATTGTAGTTAATAGATATATGCGTTGTGTTTAAACGTTCTAAAAAATCCTATTAAAAAAACAATGCCTTGCATTTTTTGCTAGCTATTTCCCATAGCTTTTGTTTGTATTTACATTCCTTGAGTTGTACTATATCCATAGATGTTTATTTCGACTGTAGAAATTATTTTTTATAATTTTAAATCATTACTTATTGTTTGATGCTCGTTGATTATAAACATACATAGTCCTTTTTAAAATTTAAAGAACTTTGTTTATAAGAAAACTAGAAATTAAAAAATTAAATTATTTTTTATAGGGCTCTTTTCTTCTATTTTGCCTAGGGCTCATGAAATGCCAGGGACGGCAATATCAAGAAGTGCTTTAATCCAAGAAATAAAACACTTGGGGTAGTTTGCAGTTTGAATAGCTCCTATAATGAAAATCCGTCTTAATTTATTGAAGGCTTTTCTAAAATTAATTTTAGGAATTTTTACCCAACAGACCCTATAATCTTTGCCAATTACCTCTACGACCTTTGAAACATCGTAATTCCTCCCTCAACCCCATAAACTTACTAACCCTTACCCCATAGACCTCGTGGTTAACCTCCATCCATTTAACCGTTAAAGCTGACGGATTCCGTCCCCCCCCCCCCCCCCCCCCGCTCGCGCCCGTCGCCTCCCTGCTCGAGCCCCCTGGCCCCTGCTCGGACCACCAGCCCGTTGTGTCCCTGCTTGAGCCCCCCCGCCCCATGCTCGAACCACCAGCCCCCCCCCTCCCCCCCCCCCCCCCCCCCGCGTGTAGGGCCTAACCACCGCCTCTCTTGCTTCCCCCGACTGCCGCTCAGAGCTCGCATGCCCTTCGCGTCCCGCCCACTGCCTCCCCTGCTTCTCCCGACTGCCGCTCAGAGCTCCCCTAGCCTCCGACCTCCTCCCCTCCCAGGCGGGTGGCTGCATCCCTTGACCGTCAACCCCTTCTCTGCCTCCCTCGACCGCCGCCAACCCCTTCTCCAGATCCAGGCTCCCCGCCGAAGCTCATCCCTCCTCCAGGCGAGCTCAACCCCCCCCCCCCCCCCCCCAATCGCATCGCTCGAAGCTCATGCCAATGTTGAGGGATGACAGATAGAAGAGGAGTGTTTTTTTCTTCTGGTTAATTCTAGCCGTCCGATCACGGATTGGTTAGATTAACTCATTTTTAGCTCAAGGAAGTTAACTTTAGATGTGTCAATTTAACGGTAGAGTTCGTGGGGTAAGACGGAGAAAGTTTACAAGGTCGAGGGGGGAATTACCATGTTTCAAAGGTCGTAGAGGTAATTGGCAAAGATATCGGGTCTGCCGGGTAAAAATCACTTAATTTTAAGAATTAGGGATTTTTTGTCCAATATGGACCATTCACTGATAAACTAGTCAGGGAGTGGTTTTTTAGAAAGGCACACTATGAAGGTGGAATAGTTTCGTCTAGGAATGGAGCCCATTTGTTTGGAATTAGTTTGGATAATATTCGGATTGAAAGATTATTAAACTAATTGGGCGATAGTTCGCAATTTCCAACGGGTCATCTTTCTTATAGATGAGAGTGATTAAAGCATTGGTGAGGCGTCTAAAATCTTTTTGCTAAAATGTGGATTTTGTAAGTGGTTTACCATTTCAACGAAGCACGACTTAATTAGAGACCACAAACAATGGATAAATTCCACAATTATTTCATTAGGACCCTAGGCTTTGTTCTTTTTGAACTGATGAACAGTGTTATCTAATTATATTAGGGTTCGTTTGGTTGCAGGGTTAGACATGATTGGGTTGGGTTGGGATACCCATGTAAATAGTAAACTGTGAGGAAGATTGTGAGGTTTGGAAGGAGGGGTATCCGGGGTTGGGCTAACCCAATCCTGTCCAACCCTGCAACCAAACGGAGCCTTAGGTGTCGTTCGTTTCATGGGGTAAACCCCTTGGGATGGTTTACCCCCCTTATCCCATATTTTCTCCCTTCATGTGGGTCCCACTTTTTATCTTTTTAAAAAATTAAATATATCAATTCTCCATCATCAATTCCATCAAAAAATAATATACTATACTATCATATCATATAAAAATTATAAATTACTCCATTTCTACTCACTTTTTCAAGCTCCAATACAATCACATCACAATAACTGCTCACTTTTTCAAACTTCAATACAATCATATCACAATAAATCCACTTCTAACCCACACCCAATTTAACCTCTATCCAAACACCAAAACCAAAAATGGGTTACCTTCAACCAGTTTAACCCACCTAAATCCACTATCCAAGCACACCTTTAGGGGTTGTTCGGCTAGATGAGGGGTTTACCCCCCTTACCCCATATTTTCTCCCTCTATGTGGGTCCCACTTTTTATCTTTTTAAAAAAATAAATAAATCAATTCTCCATCATCAATTCCATCAAAAAAATAATATACTATACCATCATATCATATAAAAATTATGAACTACTCCACTTTACTCATTTTTTCAAACTTCAATACAATCACATCACAATAACTACTCACTTTTTCAAACTCCAATACAATCACATCACAATAAACCCACTTCTAACCCACCCCCAGTTTAACCCTCTATCCACATACCAAAACCTAAAAATATGTTACCTACAACCAGTTTAACTCACCTAAACCCACTATCCAAACACACCCACCTAAACCCACTATCCAAATACATCCTTAGACTGAATGGTTTGGAAATCTTCAATAGGGATCACCAGATCTCTCGAGATCTAAAAGACATCCGAAGATGTAAAATGACCTTTGAAAAGTTAACCATAGAAGTCTATGACCAAATCAATTCCATGGAAATCACTCAAAATGGTCCCAATGGACGTTTTGAGTGCATTGATGTGGTTCGTAGAGGCTCTTGTAGAGGCCATCCTTTTTGAGAAATCTTGTATTTGAATTTCCCTCATTAATATATCTTACTTTTGCCCTTTGATTCCACATCTCAAATTCATATTTTCCTAGTGACTCAAGCTTTAGGTTCTCTTTTTCCATCTTTTGATTAAGCAGTTCAAGTATTTTAATTGTTGAGGTTCAGATAGGTGTGTTCGAATCAAGTGTGGCAATCCAATAGTTATGTCCCACTACCACTAACTTGAAATAATCTCTTATTATAGTAAAGGTATCAATTTTAAATATAGGAGTAGCTGAAGCAAATTTTGAACCTCCAAAAATGAGAGGATTATGGTCACTATGGGCTCAATTGGTAATCGGGTTACCCCGGGAGGTAACTCGGTTTACCCCCTTTTTTGATGAGATAGAATTCTATCACAAATCATAGTGATATCACATCGTATTCTTTATTCCAACTCTCATAACCATACCAAACAACTATTATTCCAATCAGGTTACCCCAACCCACTCCAACTTAGCAACCAAACGAGCCTTAAAAGCTTTTGTTAGCCTCTTTGTAGGATGACGAGGGTAATGTAATGGTGTATAAATTCCCTGGAGTAAAGACACCTATCCATGATGGCCCCGCATTTTGAGGTGTTGATCCCGACCACATAAATTTGTTGTCCTTATCTTGAGATTCCAGAAGACCCATACCATTAATCCAGTGATTGAATTGTTTGTCGTGTTTCTTGAGGGGATTTCCAGAGAGACGATCTGATTGGAATCTTATAAGGAAAATGGAAGTGTCTACAAGAAGAAGTGTTTTTAAGGTAAATGGAAGTGTCTGTACAATCAAGATCAAATTTTGGTCATGCAGGATGTGGAATTGAGGGTCCACGATGATTTGGAAAAGGAACCACATTTAGATTTGCCTTTACCCTAATCACAACCAGGAAAAGGTCAAGTCCTTCAGGGTTCAGTTCAATCGTGAGTTTAACCTTACGTTCCTCATAAAAGCATTTGTATGTTGGACATGTGAAATCACGGTGAGCCATTATGCAATAAATGCTATTACAAACTATTTCTAAATCTGAAATAAAGAATAACTAATTTGCATAATAGTTTCCTTAGTACAATTAGGGTTATGTAGCTTGACCATCTTAATAATCATATAGTTGTTGATTCAAATATTTAATCATAGAGGGTGGTGCTGGGATGATAACTAGGGAGTTAGATTGAGGATTCATCAAGCACCGTTAAGTGATTGTTAAGAAAGAATCTCCAGCCTAAGAATGAGATGACAATCCTTCTCTAAAGGTTGACATCTGATCGATCCCTTGATGCAGGTCCTCTACATAGCACTAAAAAAAATTGAGCTATAGTGACGGTTTTGAAAAATACGTCACTAAATTAGCCGTTGTTAAATATATAATGACGATATTATTCGTTGTGAAATGAGTTTTCGTACTCAAATTTAGCAACGAATATCATATCTGTCGTTATATCATTAGCAACGGTCCACATAGCGACGCTTATTCGTTGCTATTTTTTAAAATTTTAAATAATCGTCGCTAAATTTTGAACTAAAAATAGCAACGATTAGTTGATATTTTGAAAAATAACAACGGATAAGTGTCGCTATGTGGATCGTTGCTAATGATATAACGACAGATATGATATTCGTTGCTAATTTTGAGTATGAAAACTCATTTTACAACGAATAATATCGTCATTATATATTTAACAACGGCTAATTTAGTGACGGATTTTTTCAAAACCGTCACTATAGCTCAATTTTGTTGTAGTATAGGAATAAAGATTTGAAGGTGTTAGATAAGTTGGGTCAAAGAGTTGACTTAATGAGGTCGAGATAGCCAAGATCTATGTCGTATACTGTCATGATATAGGCACACATCCTCTGACTGGAGACATGTGTATTGCTATATATCTGAGTGTGTGCATTAGATGGAACATTAGGTTGATGACCTAGACAAGGTCTATACACTAGCGAGCTGGTATGCACACGATGGTATATGAATAATACGATCTCTCAAAAGGATCATACATGTTCTCTACTGAATCGGAAGATATGAGCTCACTCATGAGATATTGGGATTAAATTCTGTGTACGATCGTCTTGCTTTGGAAGCTTGATTGAATTTATAGGTATGATAAATTCTTTTAGAAACTATATGATCTATACCGGCTCCCAATGATCAAATGAGAAACTTAATGATAAAATCTTGAAGGATATAGTTCAAATATGATATAAAAAATAGGTTTATTCTAGGTCTTCTAGTCTGCAGGATGTACATGTATTAAAAATACTGGAGGGTGATGTGATCGTAAACAATTGTATAACTATGACACTTCCATTCCGAGGGAATGATGAAACATGTTTGGATTTTAGTGACTTCTCTCAGTAGATTAATAATATGATCTTAGTTCAAATATTAGGCATTGATTTGAATATGATTGGGATGCAATGAGAAGATTAGAATTACTGTTTGATTTGATCAAATATTTTTGAGAGATTCCTTAGATCTGGATTTGAGATATGATCTCAATATACAAGTCACTATACATGGAACACACGATCGCCATGTACCTATCTCCAAGTATCTGCGAAGAAAGCACATAATTCTTAAAAGCGTTCAAGAATAATACTATTATTGAAACCTGTATCTGAGCATTGGAAATATTTGATAATTAAATATGATTTAATTATCATAAATAATGTGAATATGATTCATGCTATTTGGACACATGAGAATAATCATTTTAGATAATTAAATATGATTTAATTGTGAAAAATATGATTAATATGGATATCACTATAGACAATAATCGTGGATATCATAAATATGATTTATAATATGTTAGAGAGACTTATTTATAAATAGAATTTGTAATTTAAATGTTTATTTGAATTGGATTCACATTAAGCAATTGATTGTAAAATCAATTTCCATTTTATATTGGATGGTTGAATAAGATTAATAATTGTTAATGGCATGATTGAAATTTTCACAAGGTAATTTAGAATTATCTTTATGTATGCAATTAGTGTTGTTGCATGATAATACGGATTATCTAGATAATGTATGCAATAAATGTTGTTGTATGATACTATGGATAATCCTCTTCCAAATTATCCATATATTAATTGATTTAATATAAATTGCATTATCTTGAAAAGATATATTTGATTTATCTTAAATTAATTAATTATTATAATTTAAAGCAATAATTATCATGACCATTGATTTGAGATCAAGAGATAATCTCCACCATCCAATATACTACAAAAGATAGGGAAAGGGTTGCCCTTTCCTTAACACACAATAACAGTTCAACTCCTCAAGTTAAAATCTCTCCCTCTCCCTCATTTTCGTACATATTCCCTCTCCCTCAATATTGTTGCACGTCCACCTTATTGTTGTAGAGAGCATCGTCTCTGTCAGATTGTCTGTCTGTGAAGAAGAACACGTATTTCTTGAGACGAAATCAATAGGTTCCTCGCTCGGATCTTCAACTTGGATTGTGGGAAGTACACATCTCATCCATGTGCCTACATGTACTCATACTAATGAATCAGACTTAAGATATGGGGTCTCTTGCTTTAGAGACCAGTGATCACAAACATACTTCAAGAGGTAATTCTATTATCTGTTTGTGAGCTTGATGAAATGGTTTGACAAGTGTTATCAAACCATATGGTTTTCTCATTTATAAATTTTTAAGTTTCGCTGCCCCTTGCAACTAGTATGACTAGTTGTTCATGGTCATATTTGATGTTTCCTTTATGCTTCTGTGATGCGCTTAAGACTTAAACCATAGCATTCATTGTATGCTTTGTTGTTCATCTCTTCTTTAAATTTGTAAGAGCCAACTGGTTTGATGAGACTGGTATTTTTTACCAAGAGAGAATCACTAGGTTGATGAGAGTGGTATTTTTGACCAAGAGAGAATCAAAGTGCCAAAATGTGGTTTTCGATGATGTTATTCTAGATGGAAATTTACCTCAAATATATCATCAACTATGTTTGCCTCCACTGCTCTTGGCATGTTATGGATGTCAGAAATGTCCACTTAGTAGACGAATAGCTGAGTCTTGTCACAGTCTTTGGAGAGGTATGAGAATTCATAATCAATCAGTTTTCCAAATTGCTTCATCATATGCATGCTAGGACATAAGAGTATCGATGATGTAGCGACAAACCAAAGGTTGTAATCCAGTAGGTTGATAGTTCTTCGACCCTCTTCGCTCCAAAGGGGGGAGATCATTTATAAAACTGAACCCAGGAACCATCAATTACCTGGATGGAAATGTGGGTTAGAATGTTGAAGATTTCCTCTGAGTCCACCTCTACAATCAACTGGAACTCGGAGATCATCCACATACGGTTGTAAGCCCCCTGGACATTTCAACCTCCGAGCTTTCCTTGGCCCAGTTAAGTGATGTAACATGCTTAAAGAATCCAACGACGAGGCATTTAAGATATTCATGCCTTGGGTGTTTTCCTTCCTCACAAATGTATGATTTCTAAAAAGGAATAATCATCTTCCCTCTAATGTCCGACCATACTGAATCAGGCAAGTGTACGGGCAGTTTGTACGAGCACCCAATTAAGGCATTGGATGCTCCTTGGAGGCTTGAGAAGTTGCGATTGGTGAGATCGGTCGTGATGTTTCACTGGAGCTCTTGGTCTCCCGGACCAGGGAGATCGGTAGTTGTCTCTTCCGATTACAGGGAGGAGCATTAGTTTAAGGTTTGCAAGAGGAACTGCGACGATCATCACCCTAGGATCCAGATACTAGACAAATTGATTTCATGCACACACATCCACATTCGAAACACATGATATAAATATAAGCTGGAGAAAGTTGTACACAGAAGGTTGGAATTTAAAATTTCTTTCCATTCATAACAAGTACAACATTCATAATTTACAATCCACGTGCACACAATATTACATGTATGCATCAAAAGGTCTGTCCATACATACATTATATATGTCAACTCTCTCAAAATGCTATAAGTAAAGTAAGCAGTAAAGTTATAAGTAAGCTAGCTACAAGTATTGTATCACAAGAAGATCGTGTAGCTACAAAAAAAGAAACTTCCACGCAAGGATATATTATGAGCAAAGTTACCCAGTGTGATAAAAAAATTACAACAAGCAAGGTAGTAAAGAAGTGTGCAAAAGAAACAACTAGGGTAAATCATCCTCACAAAGAAAATAAACTCTAATTATTCTCATTAGTTCTGCATAGCCCAAACTTCGTCGATAGTTTGTGGACCTCGTCCACAAGAGACCTCACACTATGACTCTAAGGCAATATGTATGCCATAGGGTCGGGGTGCCTCCGTAGGCGTGCGATGGGATATAGTGCATCCTAACTAAGTTCCCAACACGTCCACTTAACTTCACTTATCAAACTCTAGCTTCGATTCTCAAATCAAATTTCAACCCGCAAATCATCACAAACCACCCAAGTCTCCTACCCACGAGTAAGAGTTCACAGTGATGTAGGACACGAGTCAAGGAATTGATAACTAAGATCATTCTTACCATAGTCAGAATCACCACGACCATCCCAATCCTCCTTATGCACTCGAGACTTGCCTTTCATTCTCAATTTCATTAAACCACATTTCTCGGAACTCCCCTCTTAGCGCTCCAACCCAGAATACTAACTAATGTGACCGACACCGGTTTGTACATGAGTGTTAATCTTAAGTGAACAAGCGTAATATTAGACTATCAACCATAGCTACCGGCCCGCTCTCAAAGCACTGGGCAAGTACTGAGGTTGAACACCACGTGGTGACTCCCCGTTGTATTAAGCATCATGTCCCTCAACCAACACAACTATTCGATTAGTGATGCCTAAGTTTCTACCTGGAACCTCAAGAGTGCGTGCTCAATCCCTTGAAGCACATACTCCATCTACCCGAACATCATGCAATATCATCCATGAAATAGTGATTACCACATATCATCAATGTTAATGACTTATTGGAGGTTTAATTTATTTAAGATGATGATGTACACATTATTCAATGTTTAAAATTTTCATTTACATATATGTATGAACTAAGTTCATCTTTGCATAAGTGATATAAAGAAACATCATCGCTCATGAAGCCAACAGAAAAAAGTGACTCTGCAATCTGGGAATGAGATTAAAAACAATTAGTCATAAATGGAGAAGTTTATAATGTACTTTTCTCTCCAAAACACTGACACGTACAAAAGATTTTATAGCAAATAGATTAAAGTAATCTATCTCAAACCTCAATGATGATGAAAAGAGTTAAAAGCTAAAGACACACAGAATTAAACATTGAACGTGGCATCAGGATTATTACAACTTTCAGGAAGGATGGCGCCATCGTGATAGCCATGGGGGCTGCCGGCCCATGAAGGGAAGGATATCTCACTCACCTCACCTACAGCAGCCAAGAACCTTGTTCCATTAATAAATCCATTGAAATTACTCAGCCGATGCATCATCATTATCTAATAAAAATTCGACGCCGTTCATAAGCAGGTTGCTGTCCAGTCTTAATCACAAATCCAAAAGTCCTACAGGGGTAAAGATCACCCTATATCGATGCTTTACAAATCCAAGAACTCAAAAATCTCCCAGCCATATGGTAACAATGGAATGTCTCTCCCTTCACAGATGATGGAATTCCACAAATAAATCAAGCAGAAACAGGCTCAAGCATTCAAGATGCCCTACATGCATGTTTAATCGAACAGGCAAAAGAAATCCACAGGGGCTGCCGAAAAGGCCTATGGCACTATAACTCACTCGTCAATATTCCATGCAGATGAAAATGAAGTTTTTGCATACATATCAAGATGAATTCTTTCTTTATAATCCATACAATTAGGTTTTCACCTTTTTTATGGTATCATACTCACATGAAGTATTATATACTAATGCATAGTTTCAGATATTGGAGAACATTTCACTAGTTCCAGATACTACAGAACATCGCAAGTGACACTGTTCTATGTAGCCAGTTTGAATCGCAGCCTTCTGCTGCTGTACCTTCAATCGCTGCATGGAGACATAATGTACATGATTCCCTCCAGCTAACAAAATCTCAACTTTTGAGTGTCACACTAATTGCTTGATCCCCAAATAAATCCCTCAGTCATCATTTGGATCGATGAACTGCAGAGATCAATCAAACCACCTTTTATTCTATATTATATACAAACTGCATAATAATTACACTTTATTATATAACAATTCAGGACTGAAATAGTACTCCGGAAACACCAAACAAAGTTACATTAGATGGTGAAATAGTTCTTTCGCATGCTGAAGTAACAAATCGAAGCAAATCTTCTTACTTTCCATAGCCTAAACCATAACGATAAACATGTTTTTTTCTGGTGAATCACTAACGACAAGCTCTGATAAATTATACGCCTTTTTTTCATCCTCTCTGTTCATACCAAACGTATGCAGCAGTGACAAGTCATTTAAAGGCTCGTGTCGCTTCAGAAAAAAATCAGTCAAAGGAAAGTTATCCACACGTACGAGACACGGAGAAATAGACTAATAACAACTGATATCGTCCAGACGATTAGTAAAGAATAGACATTTAATCCGAAACTACTGCAAGCACTTCATCAACATCCACGTGCAACACTCGAGCCATCATAGTTGAACATAGACCAGAAAAATAAACATGCAGGCACACCTGATCATGGTTGAGGTGTCATCTGGATTTCAGTGGTGCAGTTGGAATTGGATTCTTCCAAGGGATTTCAAACGCCTTCATGAATCTTCTTGACTCGTACTCATGTCTTATCTTCTCCCATTTCTCATATTTTCAAAGCCGGATCCTTTGTGCTTCTTCCATGTGTATGTGTCGAATATCTGCCCATTTAAAGGACCAGCGTATATGGTCTCGTCATGAATAGATACAGGAAGCATCGGGGGACCCTCCGAGGGGCAAACAATTCAACTTTGAAAGAAAGAAGATCAACCGCATGCACCTCCCCCAGATAAGATATTTGACCTAATTGTTATTATTATTATGTCCAGAACAGTACTTATATCCTATGCAAATACCTCACTATCTGTGCATGGGGTCACCTGTTTACGAGGCAAATATAGCAGATAGATTTTGTCTCCCAGAAGATCATGCAAATTAATCATGAGTATTTATCCATGATTTCAAAATACAAATCCCTTACCCCCAAATATCTGACTGCAAGTATGTAGTATATGTGGTGTCTGTGTGGAACAGAAACCTCGATCTTATAATATATACCTAATACATCAATCGTCGTTTCTTCCTTTGCCAATAAAAGGTATTGCTGCAAACGGAAACCGTGCAGGGCCCCGGAGGCTGCTATAATATCGAAAAAAGATTCGTGGCTGTGAGAGGAGATGAGAGATATAGGGTCTAATTTATGATCACCACTCACCAGTGAACAGAAATCGAGTGCCTGTAAGATTGAAAGGGACATCGAAAGTGGTGAGAGTGAGCTCAAATACTTGAAGCCAATTAACACGAAGTCCTGTGTGAAGATAACAGCCACCGATAGAATTCTTCATGAGTGGTTCCCATACGCTAAATAAGGAAGAGGATGTGGACAGCACGAGATAGATTAATCGCATTTGGCAAGGAACATGAAGGTATGACATATCCTATCCATTGCATCTTCATTAATCCTCACGTTATCTTGTCAGGCCAGAGCTGTCTCCTACGCTCTTGATGTCGGATAGATCCAGAGAATGTGGCAATTTGGATCCACTGCTGTTACAAGAACTGATGTAACGCAGGGGATCCGTCCGATGATGATCGGACGATCTCAAGTGTGTGTCAGCCATCCCGGGCCTCCTATGAAGATTGTAACATGCTTTTACATCAGACGGATCCCCTATGTTACAGCATGTGATGTAACATGCTTTTACATCAGAGGATCCTTCCTCATAATGTGGATAAGAGTAACTTCATGTTGATCCAACATGTGTTCAAGGGCGTGCGAAGAATCAGTGATATATGACGAAGAACATGAAGAACACAAACCGAGCAACAATTGAAAACATTCAAGTTTTTGTGCTATCTTTTAAAAAATCAAATACCTTTCAAGGAAGATTTTTTAATGACTTACAGATATACAATATACAACGCAGAAAACTTTGACAAGAAAATGAGTTTAGAGGTGGTGAGAGTTGACGTCTGCTAATTAATAACATATAGTTAAGCACTTTAGTTGCACTACAATAGTATGAATCTATGATAACTCACTAAATGCACATGATAAAAAGTACTCGTTGCAGTATGAGCACGTAGTGAACTACACAAAATCGAAAGAAGTATCTCTATGAAGAGTTTTTCGGCTTAAATTTATAAACCTGGGAAGTATAGGATCGATCACAAGGACACGAGCAATTTATGATTTATCATTAAGTATTAAACATTTAAGATAGTGATTGAGAAATTAATTACTTTGAGCAGATGCATACACAAAATGAATGCATCTTTTTTTAAAAAATCATGCAAATAATTTAAATGAAGACAACAATGCACAATGATATACGATACAAGCAAAGCTCCTGAATATATCAATAAATAATTCAATCAATAAGAATGATCCAAGTGATATGATGAATTAGTCCCCATTCGTCAAATTAATTCGAAGATGACTCCAAATAAACGATTAATATAGAACTAATCAAGATTAAATGGATTCAACAATTTATCAATAATCTTATTCAATGCAACCATCAATTCAGATATTCAATTATTTAATTAATAGATCAAATTTTAATTGAACACGGAGTTGAATTTATCAATTAAGGTTATCTGACAATATATGCGTGAATTAAGGGTGAAATTATTTTTTAGACAAGTAGACATGTAGAGAATCAACCAGTTTTCAAATGAGACCAAAACCACTTCAATTGGATCTATAGATAAAAGTTATTCAAGATGCAATCCAGAGGTATAATTGAAATTAAATGCAATTAATAGGATACGCGTTGCTTATCTTGCAATTTCTGCAGAATGCACATGCGGTGCATGCGCTAAAGAAGGATTAAATTGTAGTATCGAGAAGATGGAAGGACTTCCCTGTAAAAAGCTAGGTCACGGCGAGAAACGTGTGACTTCTTCGAGATTCGAAGGAAGGATTGGTGATGATGTGGCACATACACGTTGGCTCAGCTCATGCTCGGATGTGACGAAGCTTCGGTCTAAAGAGGTGGCTCGGGTGACGACATGGCCTCGATTGAACCGTTGGATCTCGCTCAATTTTTGGAGAACAACGGTTCATGTACTCCCCTCTTCCTTGTTCTCCTCCTCGAGCAGTGGAATCAAGCTTGCGCTCCTACGACCGTTCCCCTACTCTGTCGCGTCTCTTGATGATGCCTGGAGGTCTGAAGACCTTCAGAGTCCATCGCGAAGGTGCTTGAATTCAAAGGAAGCACTGGTGGGTCCTTGAATGACGTCTCCATGGTTACTAGTATTTCGTAGCTACAATCCATAGCCAAAGTCTTCATACAAAAGTTGTGGCTGCGACAAGTTCTGTGGTCACTTGTAGTGGCTACGATATATTCGTGGTTAGAGAATTCTCGCGACAAGACTTGTAGCTACAGTTACTGACTACGACGTGTTATGGTCATAGCCTAATTCTGTGACCATAAATCCCATATCCGTGAGCATAGTTCTGTAGCCACAACTTATTTTTCTTGTAGTGTAATTTAGCTATATTAACGAAAAACATGATTTCCTCACTCCCACGTATAAAAATCCTATTGCAATAACATAATTGAATGTAACTTTCTAACTACGTAGAGTTGCACCATCTTTTCGATTTCAGTACATACCACAACAAAAATACATCGTGGCAACGAGTTCTAGTGATAGAAATTTGATTTGTGGCAATAGATTCAAACAATAAGTGAGTGTAGTTTTATTTCAACTCAAAATCTGTTACCACAAACTTCATAGGAGATGGATGAGCTCACTACATGAAACAACCCTCGCTACTTTTCTTAGCTAGTATGCATATGTATATGCAGTATGTATGTATATGTTTTAAGGAAAACAATGTTATTGAAACTGGATCGGATCGATCGGTTCAACCAGTTGGACATGGATCAGTTTGATTAATCAATTTTCATAGTTCAGGTCAAATTGACACAATTTAGGTTCAACCATCGATCCGATCGATTATTTGCAACCTGAATTAACCTGAAAATGAACCAATCAATCACAATTCAAATTTCGGTTGATGCTAAAATAATAATAGCTATGATGAGTGTTGAACACATGATCTCTTGTAACTGATTATAAAATATTAACCAACTACCCCAACTCAACATTATAAAATTTTTGGATAGTAAATATAATTAAGCTATTATTATGCTTAAGTATTTAGTTCAAATACTATTATATTTATATGAAAAATAATTAGTGTTGCATATTTAAGAAAATATTTTATATATAATGTAAGATATTTTACACCATCGACCGACATCGATTCATCCCAATCTTTAAGGAAGAGATCGGCGATCCCTTGCTTGTTTATTTTATATTTATTTCAAGTGTGTTTAAGTGTGTATGTTTAATTATCTGGTTCAACTATTTTTTTTCTACCCGTTGATTTAATCGGATTTAAAAAATAGTCATCATTATCCGGTTGAACCGTGAATCTATAGTCCAATCCATTTCAACCTTTTTATTAAAATTTTCTGTTCAACCTACTGTTTTTAAAAACCTTGAAGGAAAGGACTTGCCTTCTACAACACGTTACGTTTAAAATATTATACTCTTCGATAAGTAGCTACCCATCAATATAATGCGACAGGCACGGACATTTCTTTTTCCATAAAATGGATCTATTTATTATATTTATTAATTGGCACTTGTGGATCCGATATTGTTCCCTTGAATAGATAGGTAGGCAAGAAAAAGCGTTTCATGTTAGGTTATTTCTTTCTCAATTTAAACAAACTTATTTGAGGGTGGTTGTGTTTTCATAAATTAGATTTTTTTTGCCAAATAGAAAAGGTCCGAGAGAAAATAATTCCATGTTATTTGCGCTGTGTTTTGGACAAAAATGAAAAGAAATTAAAACCTTTGTAGCGAAAATAGGAAAAAAATGACAAGCATCGACAGGTTAATCTGTTTCCAAGAAGAGAAAAATGGGGCTGCTCCCTGTGAGTAGCCAACGAAGTTACTCTCACCAATATTTTTCGTCTATTTTTTTTTTTTGAAAAATAAAAATTTGAATATTCATCACTATATCCTTCTAACATTCTATTAAAATTTCGTCAGAGAAGAGACTCCTAAACCCTCCATCCAGACGTCATTTTTTAACGGTCATTGGATTTTTTAAATCGACCATGTTTGGATGGAGGCCGTAAGAGTCTCTGTTTCTGACGAAATTTTAATATAATGTTAGAGGGATTTAATGATGAATATACAAATTTTTATTTTCCAAAAAAATAAAAAAAATTGGAGGAAAATAGGGGTGGGAGCAGCTCGTTGGCTACTCCCAAGGAGCATCCCTATTTTTCTCTTCCAAGAAGTAGGGAGGAAGTTCAGCATGGAGAAAAAAAAAACATAAACCCCTCAAATAGGATGATAAAAGAATCAATTATTTTAAAAAAATAATTTGCCTATTTCTTTTCAAAAGTACCAGACGATGACGTAAGGTTTTATGCAAAAAGGATCTCTGGGTCAAAGGAGCAAATGATAGTTAAATCTGCCTTTAAATAGTATAAACTTGATGGCCAAGCTTTGAAAATCCCGTTTATTCAAACATAGTTTTCCTTTTTCTGGAATTTTTGGATTCCAAAGCTGGAAGATGAAGATGAGGACACACCGATAAGGACACGAAGAATCTCTGGCTATCGGCGAAGGAAGGAGAATCACGGACCTCGAAGTTTCTCTGGATTTTGATTCTGACGGATATTTCTTTGGAAAATTTCAACGGCTTAATTAAATTCGCAGGGTTGTGTTTACTTCCATGTCAAGTAGACGAATATAAATAATAATATGATCGGTCAACTGATACGGCTGGCTCAGTTGATGCGGATACGAATATTAACTGATGTAAAAAATGAGTTATCATATCTTTAAAAATGAATAGGAATGTAAAACGAATACGAATCAGATATGAATAATAACAGATATTTTTAATATATTAACTAAGATATACATGTTTAGGATGGTTTACACATAAAATATGTATACAAGTATAGTAATTTCATAACAATTATATCAACAATGGTGAATGCAATCATAAATTGTTACGCATAGTTATAAATTAATATATTACTATAATTATTTACGAAAATGAATATACGAATATGAATGTGAATATTAGCGAATGTCAAAGTGATATCTATGTTCGCATTCATTTTAAAACGAATACGAATACGAATGTCAAAATATGTATAAAATGAGTACGATAGTTGTAAACTAAACATTGCTCTATAAATCAACATGAAACTTAATATAATATCCTAATATATATATATATATATATATATATATATATATATATATATTGTTGTAAATATAGCAAAAAGATGTAATAAATAAATATGAAGGTGTAACATGTATCTAAAGAATTGTAGTTTTTTTTCCATACATATTCCACATCTTCTTACAGAGTAATTTTCCACAATAAATGATGATGACAAATTAAAAAAAAAGATTGAGAACACGTGTTTATTAAAATGCTAATAAATCATATGTTCATTGAAAATGCCTTGTATAAAGGGATACATACACATTACGGGGGTTCTTGGAGGCACGTAGACATTGAAAATGAATCGGGGTTTGCATTTTTTTGTCTTTTAATACATAATACTAGTGTATACCCTATGTATAGCACAGTGTCGTCCTTGGTCATAGTTTTGAAGTGCAATTGCTCAAAGCTCATCAACTTTAGGGGTTCGGCTTTACATGTGATCTGGTTTTTAATTTAGGACTAAAATAGTGTCTGCCCAATGAGCCCTTATGGAATCGATTTTTTAGTGAAACAACTCCCAGAAAAATAAGCTCTTATGGATTCGAATTTTCAACAACTCAATGCTAAAAATCAAAATTTAATGAGATTATATAAGAGATGATTGTTCTCCCAGAAATAAATCTATACATGATGGTAAATACAATAGGAATAATTA